>JAJHJA010000262.1:0-407123 GCA_021202915.1 Heliconius himera | reverse complement strand
TTTTCAGTATAGTATTGTATAATATATTATACAAATTTTATTTCGGCAAACTTCTCCAATCATTTAATGTTTGTTTCTTTTATAAGGATTAATAAATAATGACGTTAAATCAATTATTTTGTTTGACAAAATTGTTACATAATTATAATAATTATTTTATTTTATTTTAATTAGAAGATACTTTAGTGTTATAATAATGTATGGATATAGTTTTAAAATGATAATGTTATTAGAACACGACAATAAGTCAGATGAGTAGTGCCTCTTTTTATATAAAATTTCAATCATTGTAAACTATATTCCAAATTTTCTGTATATTTGTATAGGATTAGGACATTAGATCTAAATTATTTTATGCACATTAAAATTAAGCTGCCCCACAGATTTCATGTTTTAAGAGTCATCTCAGTGTGGGTGAGTGAAAGGCATGTCCATATACAAGTGTATTCACGTAAATTCATCCGTGTGAGTGGAGATGGTGGAATTCTTTTTATATGAAAGTTGTTGGAAACCAGTATAAAAGTGTGTTTGTACTATAAAGTTGTTTAGTTTCTAAATTATTACAGCCATTGAATGTTGTTTTTCAGGTTTTAAAAATATTTTTTAAATTATATAACGATAATCATTCATATATGTTGGTAATGATTAATGATATATTTATAATGATTATGAACAAAAAAATAGAACATTTCAGATTTTTTTAAATAAAAGAAATACATTTTTAATATATTTCTAATACAATAATAAAACTTATATACAACTTCATTTTGGTAATAATTATAAGTATTATACAAAATATTATTTACACATTATAAATAAAACACAATTAAACATTTACTTCACGTTAATATAATAAACAATCGATTAGTTTACTACGTTTATTTAAAGATCCAATTACAATTCGATTGTAATAAATACTATAAATTAAAAAAATGCTAGGCACCACGGGAAACCAAGTCCCAAAATCGATTGTTTTACTAATAATCATCCGAGGGTTTCGTCTTCCACTTTTGGGTTCCACCATCACATCAGCTATATAATATTATATTATAGTATTGTTATCTAAGCTATATATCTGCCAAGTTTCATCATGGTATATACGTAAGGCAAATTCAGTTTCTTAGATTTTATTACTTATTTATATATTGAGCTAACAAGTATGAAAAGTAAAGTGATTTTAATATAAAAAAAATATATTTATTTTAAAAATACTATGCTATTAATAATATTTATGTGTTAGGTAAATCACTTTAATCAGCGTTTAATTTTGATATAGATACTTTATTTAAATTTAGCTAAATGAAAAATTAAGGCAAATATTTATATAAGTATACATTTTTTTAAACTTTACGTTATTAATTATTGAATATTATATATATAGAACAAGATATTCCTTTATAGGCATCGCGAAGTCAACAAAGCACGTGACTGTAAAAAGGAGAACATGTTGTAGGTTCGATCCCCACTAAGGTGTAAAATTGTTTTCATTTTTTAGTTCGGGAAAGACAGAACGCGGCGTTGAGTTCCGCCACTCAACACGCAATGTCCTTAATTTAGAGGATGAATGGACCTGGTAAATATTATGTGAAAAAGTGAAGAGAAGAAGAGAAAAAGTGAAAAGGATGCATTTATATAAAGAACACAGTAAAGAAAGAACACACATTGAACATTGTAGTTTTAATTGGAATGAGGCCATTCGCCAACAGATGGCGCAGGGAGTACTCAAATGAAAGTAACTTTGTTGCGGTTGTTTAAAATATATGTATGTATGTCTGATCTTCTCACTCTCCCGCACATAGCTGGACTAGTTTTAAGACAATCCGTTGCCATTAAAACATTTCCGTTCCCCATTTTCCGCCAAATTCTGAAGGCATTGCGTGTTAAGTAGTGGAACTCAACGCCGCGCTATGCTTCGTTACCAAGAGAGAGAAAATGAAAATATTAAATATATAATTTCTCCGAGTGGGAATCGCACTCACAATTTTCATTTTGAACATATATTTTAGTGATAGTCCCGAAGGAAGGACAGGAAGAAAGGAAGAGACAAGGATCATCAAAGTAAGGGACAATATGTTTGTTCTCTATAATCGCCAAGGATTGGTAAATTATACACAATGAAAAAATATTTTTTTTTTCAAGTTTATTTATTTCGAACATAATTCTAGAAACAGTACAGTCTTTTATTTTAGTAATAAATAAAATACTTACACACAAAGTTTGGTTCATTAAATGACACAAATAAACCCGTAAGAAGTTAAAAAAAATAAAGAATAAAAATATCTTAAATGAGAAAATTACTTATTACTTATCATTTTTAATGAAATCGCGTCTGAATATTTTAACATTTATAAACTAAATTATTTTATGAATTATACATTCATAATTTAAGAATCACAAGATTCAGAAGCTAAAAATGTCACAAATAATTTAGTTACCTTTCATACTTATACCCTGTTCAATCCAAATTCTCATTTTTACATTTTTAAAACATAAAATATAATTTATAGTGATTACTTACACGTTCAAATATATTTTAATAAAATTAATAGTAACAGAATAAGTATTTTTTTTTAGGACAAAATAGAATAATTTATCACTAAGCTTACTTTAACTTATAAAGTTAAATAAAACTTCTTAGTTAAATAATTTATTTAAAAAGTAAGAAGTATTTTAATTAGCAAAAATATGTGCACCATATATTCAGCACATTTTATAAGAAAATTAAAGCTACTTATAACTATTCTATTATTTTATTCCTTCTGGATATTTTTATATATTAACCTAAGAATATATTAAAAATATCCAGTTTTTAAGATCATTGGAATGTTATGTCGAATTTAGTTTTGTCGTTAAATCTCCACAATGCACCTAATAAAGCCTTTTCCATTATGACTTCAAAAAGTTAATGTTTCAAACGAACTTCTAAAAGTTTAAATTGTAACTGACAACAGTAATACTTTTTATTGAAGTTCGTTAGAAATATTTACATAAAAATCTTTTTCATATTGACTTCAAGAAGTAAACGTATCAAACGAACTACAAAAAGGTAAAATTTTAATAATTTCATTTTTTCAATTCATAAAAATTAACTTAGTAAACTTTTTGATGTCAACTTCTGTACCTAAATAATATTATAAACTATATTATATACTAGGTTTCTTATTATGACGGTATTTGAGCTTTATAGGCTAGATCGTTTGCGTCCTGTGCTACAGACCTCGCATATGGGTATGATGCACCGGCGGCTGAGGGTGCTGACCATTGTTGTGCAGCGGCTGGGAATGCTGACGCCTGGTGAAAAAGTAACAATTAAAACTGAAATATAATAGATTAGTCTTTATTTTAGTTACACGCTGTATCCCGCATATATCAGGGTACTCAGACATAACCTAGTGTTAAGACAATACGTTCCTCAATCTCTGCAGTATTTTCGAGGCATTGCATATGTAGAGTTCTGTCAGAACTTAACGCCGGACTTTGTCTAGTTACCAGAGTGAAGAATTAAAAATATTTAATAATTCACTCCTTCGAATGATTCCCATTCGGGCCCATAATCATCTCACTAACAATCTCACACGTCTGTGTCTTTGCGCAACGACGGCGACGACGCAACACATAAAAATACATATAAAGGGAAAAACAGCAATATACATATATTCATTATTGCGAAAAACAGAAACATATAACATAGAGAGTCGAAAGTCTAAAGTGGGAAAAGGAAGTGTCTTAATAGGAACGGAGTGTTTTAACACAAGGTACCCAGGTTCCATCTGTCTACCTTGCTATGTGTGGGATATAGCGTGAAGCTAAAAAAATGCATGTAAAATGTGGGCGAAGGCGGTCTTATTGCTTCAAGCAATCTTCTACAGATTAATTTTGGGAAACAAAGGACTGGTTGGAATAGAGTGTCTTAACTCTAGGCAAGTATGGTGAAATAATGGAGTGTCTTAACATAAGACTCTCACTACCTCTCTACCATAAAAAGTGCCCGACTATAATACTTCCGATCCGTAATATTTGTGACGAATCTATCGTAATAGGCACATAGTGCTAAAATATTCAATAGGAAAGACGCGAAACACAACGCCGCGCTCTGTTTTATCAGAGTATAAGATGGAAATATATGTTTATTAGAGTAATTTCTCTAAGAAGACACCACATCTTTCTTCATAAAATTTAAATAAGTAATTTTCCAATCATTATAATCATTTTAAAAACAATTTGTACCTCTATTATACATTGTTTACTCGCTTTCATAATAAATTAAGAAATTTTGAAATATAATTTACTGACATTCCTTATCTTCACGCATAGAATTCATCTCGGAACCGAAAGCTAGCTTTATATTATAATAATATATTATTATATTCTTGTTTTCTTTAATAACTTAAGAAATTTAATGATTGACGTGATTACTAATTGTATTTATGAAATTTTGCAACTTTTTCCGCTAGAGTAATATAATGAATTAAGAATTATATAACTATAAAAGTTATAAGTCTTATAAAAAATTGAGTTGACAAAACTTATAAAATATTTTAACGTGAAGCGGGACATGAACTTGCGCCTTTTCTTTTCAAAAAGTGCGAATTTGAGCTTAGCTAGGATCAAAATTTATATAGTTTTTTAAAAATAAATATCTGAATTATCCCCAATTTAGATAATGGATTATAAAATATTGTTCTTAGAATCCTTTTATATTGTTTATCAGAATGAAATGTCACGTAACATAAAAAAATTAAATCATATATTTGACTATTGATCTTACTTCTTGATAATTAAAAACCCTCAACACAAAAAGCTCTATAAAGTAAATAAACAATTAGAATAGATGATAATTTACAAACGGCTGAACACGTTATCTTGAGCCAAGGCTAACTTGGACAAAACTAAATCAAAGTTCATCCGTTTTGGCTATGAATACGATGATACAGACAGACATATAATCATTTGTCGCGCACATACTTAATGCAAATTTAAGATTTATGTGATTTTCAATGGATAACTTTATCAGAAATGGACCAAATTAAAATGGAACCACACCAGCATTTTAAAAAAAAATCGGTTCACCCAGTCAAATGTTCTGAGGTAACAAACATAAAAAAAATACAGTCGAATTGATAACCTCCTCCTTAAGCTAGTCTACATACCTTACTAAGACTATTCAGACCGCTGCCACTAAAGTACTTGTGGATGCCAAGAGCAGCTGCAGCTAGGAAGGCAAGCTTAGCAACAACCAGCGCCTTTGTGACCATCAGGGTCAGGGCCCCGAAGAGTAAGCCGACCACCGCCACCACCTTCACTCCAATACCGGCGAGGAGAGGTGCGTATTTCTTTATTTTACCTCGTGCTATTGAAAGAAAAACAAATTAGCATTATATATAATGTTATATAAAGAAAATATATTTTTAATTAATTTATTTAATTGAAATGGGAGTAAAATTTACGCTGCGTTTACGCTGTATATATCTATTGAATATTAAATACTAATAATACGTTTTTTATAAGAACATGAAAGTTAGTTCGATGGCCTATTCCGTGCGTAGACGTAATTTATCAATGACATAAACAGATATTACAATAGAGTTAGTTACAAAATATGCTATTTTCATTTAATAATGTTATTTTTTTTACTTTTTTCGTTTTATTGTCTGCATTAGAAAATATGTACATAATATTATTGCGACATTTTTTTACTAAAGGCATTTTTTTACAGTTTATAGTATGAGATTTATGTTTGAGGCCAGTCCTGGCGCATGGGCACAAGTGTGTGACTGTAAAGGCGACTGGTTGTGGGTTCGATTCCCACTCGAGGAAATGAAATATAAATTTAAATAAAATTTGGAAATATAAATTTAAATAAAATTTATATTTCCATTTCTTCGCTCTTGCGCGTTAAGTTCCGAACTCGAAACGCAAAGCCTCCAGAATTCGGCGGTAAGTGGGGACCGGAGTGTCTTAACACTACAGTTCCCTTTGCCTACTCTGCTGCTTGCTGGATATATTTATAGTGTTAGCATAAATAACTGTGTATTTGATTATTATATTGAGATTATTGTTATGATTTATAATTTAATAATTTAGCTTACTATTTGTTTCCCCTTAATATAATATTTTAGAATAATTCTGACTTCCATTTTTTTCAAAATTACATGACACCGTTAAAATAAAACACACACAAATATTAAATATTTTATATGAAACGCTTAATATGTACCTACTTAAAGTAAAATTAAAAAAAGATATTAGTATGTAGTATAAATAAGTAAGGTAAAGTTGAATGACTCCTTATGAGATAATATAACGTAACACTGACCTTGAGAGACCGCTAACCGCGCTTTGAAAGTAAGAGAACGTGTGGAACAAAAGCAGGCTGATAGCGATTTTCTATATATATATATATATATATATATATATATATATATATATATATATATATATATATATATATATATATATATATATATATATATATATATATATATAAAATAAAAGCAAAATGATGATAATATTTTTGTAGTTGAAAGTTTTAATATATTTTTTTAAGTTAATAGTTTTTTTTATGTATATGCAAAAAGTACCCTTACATTTTTTTTCTGCATAACAAAATAGGCAGACATTCTTTAAGGTTTTTTTTAACTTCACTCTGTATCCCGCTCATAGCAGGGTAACAGAGGGAACCTGGGCACCTAATGTAAACTTCTCTCTCATTAAGACACTTCCGTTCCTCTTCTAGGTATTTTAGTTTTATAACACCCGCAAATGATATATCAAATAACTTTAACTCAGCAGCACTATTTTATATTATACAATATTTAATATTATATTTTAGTATGTTATACATATTTTGTTAATAAATAATAATAATAAATTCAAACGAACACCGTTTAAAGCTAGCGGTAAGAGAAACTACAGTTCATCGACTGCTTACATGATGTGACATAACGCATTCGGCCTTGACCATCAATGGACTTTGAAAGTAGACGATAGTGTATATATTTAATAGAGTATTTTATTTTTATTTGTTTAGCGTTTGTAGTTTTTTTTGTAACTAGCGGGATATAATTTAGTGTTTAGATACTCCTTTATTTCGGCAGTGACTGTAAACGCCAAGGTTGTGGGTTCAATTCTCATTCGAAGGAATTCATTATTTTCATCTCTGGTAACAAAACAAGTTTGTGAGTACTTATTTAGAATACTTATTTAGAAAACGTATAAAAATTTTGAACATAGCGGGACTACGGGTCCCGCTACGTTCAAAATTTTTATACGTTTTCTAAATAAGTATTTTTCTTTCCTAAGTGTGGAATAACACTTTAAAAATGTTTAAAAAACAAGTTAGTGAGTCCGCCACTTAACACGCAATATCTCGAAAATTAAGCGGAAAATATCTCGAAAGTTAAGCGGGAAAGGACACTAACTTACTTCAGCTTACTCTGCTTTATACGGGATACAGCGTGAACTTATATTTTTTCTTAGTATCACAAGCAGGTTAGGCAGCAGAAACCTAGTGTTAAGACTTTCCGCCTCCCATTTTCCGCCTCCTCTTCCCCGAATCGGAATCGAACCCACAACCCAAGGTTTACAGTCACATTTAGTACCTCCGCGCCACGACTGGCCTCAACTTATAATTCTAATATAATAATTAAGTTATTAAAATCACTTTCTTGATAAAAATGTGAAAATAGTCGTCAATTACTATTGTAATACACACTCGCAGTCACTAACCCATTACATTACGTGTTGCTCACTTTTGTTATTCGCGTGATACTTTGTCATATATAATTAATTCATAGAGCTATCTATATTTGGACTATTTCATTTCTTTCTTTCTTTTGTAAATATTTAGAAAGTTGATTTTCATTTCAGTTTAATTTTTGAGGTTGATTAAAAATTTATGTTTAAAATTTCAACGTCTATTAATGTCTTTTTTAATATATTTTGTTTAAGCTGGCTATTTTGTTTAGTTAAATTTAATTTAAAAAGCAACAATATTAAAAAAAAAATATATATATAGCAGAAAAGTATAACGAATTTTAGTACTTGTAAAGCCACAATAATATGATGTATATTTTAAACACAGTTTTTCTTTGTAAATAAAAACAGCCTGTGATCCTTTTACTTTGACTAATCCGTGCCCATAAATATCTCAATATTTATCATTTTACAATTTATTATATTAACATGTAAAAAAGGCTTTATTTATTTATTAACATGTAAAAACTAGAAATATTTTTATTCGAATATCAATTACCTTCTTCAAATGTTCTCGCAGCCTCCCTTAGCTCGCCAGGCTCGAACTTTACGTTCAATTTATCTTCTCCTGAAGCATCTCTGTAAAAACAAATGCAGTTTATAATATCACTATCATTGTCGGCTTCGCCCGCGTTGTCAAATAAAAAATAACTAAGAATTGTCGATAACACAAGTCTAAGATAAATCTAGCCACAGGTACAGTGGGTTATACTACAAGTTATACTACAAACTATAAACTTAAGTTCATATGTAAATATCTATCTATAGTCTTCCTCGATAAATTTACTTTCCGATACAAAAATATTTTATCATTTTCGATCTTTTCTTTTCTTTCCTTTTCTTTTATAAAAATTACAAGAGAGCAGCTTTTTTATTTTCTGTTTTAAAATCTATAGTAAAAAAATAAAACAAAACAAACAAGTAGTTCCAAAAGTAAATTTGTGGTTAATATGAAATGTGAGATTGAGAACATTCAAAATAACCTAAAATTGTTTGATATAATCGAATTTTGCGGAAGAATAATTGCCGCCATTACTTATTATGGCATGTGAAAATTTATTATATTTATAGTTTGTGGTATTAAAGAAAATAATAAATTGTAAAAAAAAGCTTCGAACAATTTTATACTTTGCTTTTCTAAAAATAAACAGATGATTTTTTCTTTTATTTTCTCGTCCAACGGGAAACGGAAGAAACGCGAATTTTTCCATTTTACATATTAAAGTTTCAGCAAACGAAATTATATTACGATTTACGATTTACGACGATTAGTCATATTCAGATTTTATTTCAGAAAACGCAAGAAATATATGGAAAAACAAACATTATATTATAATTTTTATATATTAATATAATTATAACAAAATAATATTAACTAACCGTTCTGTTAAATCTCCAGGTAAGTTAACACAATAAGATAAGAAGATAAATACTTTGCATCATAATCTTAATGTCATATTACAATATGAAGTAATGCACGCCCATTGAATACTTGTAAACATTCAAATGTGGCTTTCACTTTATGTTTAATCTTTTAATAGGCTTATTAGATCTTTATAAGGTAAGGATAATCTAGTGATTAATTTCTTTATTCTCTTTTTGGTATTTAGGGACTTTAAGCCTACTGTATGTACACCGTTTGTGCTAATATTTCTAAGGAAACCTCAAATCATCCTCAAATTAAATTGAATTTAGAAAATTATAAAGAAGAAGAATTAGAAGAAAAGAGAAATTTATAAAGAAAATAAGCTTCACGCTGGATGCCGCATACAGCAGAGGGAAAATAGTGTTAAGACACCCCGTTTCTCATATTCCGGCGTTTTTTTCGAGGCATTTCATGTTGAATGGTGAAATGAAAATATTAAAAAATAATAATTAATCCCTCGAGTGGGGATCGAACCTACAATCATCGTGTAACAGTCTCATCCTTGTACTTTGGCCCTGGGGACGACAACGGCCTCTAATGGATTTTTTAATTCTTTTTATGAAGATAAAATAAAACTTACGCACGTTCAACATTTTACGGTTCATGTTAGAAAGGCATGTCATTGTCACCCTTTTGAGTAATACGGTGTGACGATATTGTTTCATTATTTTCACCTTAACGCAACGCGACGCGCGTGAAAGTTATTTACATAGCATTGTCCTTTTATTTAGCTGCACTCTGTAGCAGGGAAGTAGAGGGAACTTAATGTTAAGAAACACCGTATCCTACTTTCAATATAAAAATAACTCATTCCCCCGAGCGGTAATCGAACCTAGGTACTTTTCATGCCAGAAGCTGTGTATTTTCGCAAAGGCAAATACACAGCAGCAGAAGCTGTGTATTTGCGCAAAGGCAAATACACAGCTTCTGCCGACATTGTCATTTAATGTTATATTTGGAATAAGCACTAGGCAATTATTTATGTAAAAATTATATTTGATATTCATTTTAGGTGTTTCTCAGCAGGGTAGGCAGAGGGAACCTAGTGTTAAGACAAACCGTTCTCCACTTTCCGCCGAGTGTTGAGTGGCGGAACACAACGTCGCATTGATTTGATCTTATTAAATGATTTAACTAAATTATTTTTTTTTATAATAATTAGAATTATAATATACAAATCAATATTAGTCAGAAAAGTTATTAGAACTTATCAATATTTTTAAATATTATACAGAACTATTAACTAAAATGCCAATAGATATATATCTAGATATACAGATAATTATTAATAGATATTAAATGAAGTTATTGAATAACATATATCAAAATAACATAAAGTATTTTTTAATGTAATAAAAAAATTAAAAATTAGATTAAATAAAATGCTACTATAAAATATATCTAAAAATACTTACTTTTCAATGGCCACCCCAGACAATATTTCTATCCTTGTATCATCATTGGGCCCAGGAGCGGCGTAACAAGTAGCTACGACGAACAAAAATACACAAAGCACTTTCATTTTCATTTTTTTAATTTTTTTTGACTTCAAGCGATTTGAACTTGATCCTTTCGATCTGAAGGTTAGAGATGGAGTAAGATGATGTCGGGATAGTACGGTATATATAGGTGATGTTTTGTAACACGCGTATTTGTATGGAATGATGTGTCTTGATACTAGAAGGTTATTGTTAGATTGAATTTGTTTGAATATTTTTCTTGTAGAATAAAAAGTTATTAAATTATAAAATTATAAAGCCTTATTAAGTATTTACTTTTATATTATAATATTATTGATAAAATGTTATGATTATGATATTAATTATTTTTTACATGCAATAGCCACTAGTTAACTATAAATAAATAAATGAATAAAGTACTTTTAAATAGAGTTTAATGTAAGGATTTTTTAAATTTATTTAAAGAGTATTTTAATTTAAAAAAACACGAATTATCGTTCCATAAAAATTAAATAAAAAGAATTGAGTTTATCAACTTAACACATAGTGAAAAATGAAAAAAAAAATGATTTAATCTCGTAGCCTTATTCCTCTAGTTAGATTTATATTTAAAAAATAAAACATAAATGAAGAAAAAATATTGAACAAAACACGAAGTTTATAGATTAACTTCGGAAAGTTAAAAAATACATTGCTTTGTTTTAGTTAACTAAAGTAAAAACTTAATTAAATTAAAATTACTTAATTTAACATTAACAAGTTATAATAATAAAAATCTAAAATATTCTAAGTATGTTATCTACCGCGTCGCGGTACACGCGGTGTTTCATTCATACATGAGATGCGTACAATCGACTCTACAACGAAGAGGCGTGACGGCTGATCTCCTAAAAATATTCCTCTAAAATTTCTAACCGAAGAGTTTATGATTACTAAAAAATGACCAGTTACTAATAAAATTAAAATAATATGCTAGCCCTTTAAAAAATATTTTGGCAATATAAATTTATCACCACATTAATAAGTATTTTTTAAATTTATATATTGTCTGATGTCGAGGCAAAGCGCGGCGTTGAGTTCCGCTCATCACGCAATGCCTTCAGAATTCGGACGAAAGTGGGAAACGAAGTGTCTTAACACTAGGTTCCCTTTGCCTACCCTGCTGTGTACGGGATACAGCGTGAAGCTGATTTTTATATAAGTATTATATAAATTAAAAACGTTTTACATTTAAAAAAATAACTGAAAAATAAGAAAAAACCAAATATTCAGTAATAGAAAATAATTATGAAAACGCTTGTTTCCAGTGTTACTTCTATTTGATTTATTATCATATCGTTTCTGATAATAGAATGATACGCTAAGTGTCAATCATATTTTTTTCTTTACTCAAATTATTCAATTGTATAATTAATTACACATAGCACTTCTTTATACAATTGTATAATTAATTAATTGTACATAGTACTGGATAATTAAAGCATTTCTAGTAACGAATATAAAGTGAAAACAGTGTTGAGGTACTCCGCTCGTTATTTTACGCACAGATTTTGAATGCCGAAACTCAACGTTACAATTTTTTTAGCTGTATCCCGTACATTGCAGGGTAGACAGAGGGAACCTGGAAATCTAGTGTTCCCATTGCACTTCCGTGCCCAACTTACCGCCGAATTCTCGAGTGTTGAGTGATGGAACACAATGCCGCGTTTTACCTCGTTACCAGAGCGAAGAAATAGAAATATATGTATAATATAATATAATTTAATATTAATATTTAATTTCTTCGAGTGGGGATCGAACTCATAACCGTACCATTTACAGTCACACGCTTGCGCCCCTGCACCAATGCGTTTTTTGTACTAGAAAATAATTATTCATAGCTCACTTTGTTACATGTAGGAGTCACTTTTTTCACGTAAAGTAATTAAGTGATGGAAATATACGTGTAACAAGATATTGATATTGAACTTAGTTTCAAGCATACATATTCTACTCATAAATTTTAATTCACATTATTATCACGCTCGATCCCGCACATTAAAGAGTCGACAACAAATCTAAATAATAATCCATAATTACATACTGGAATTTCGATTATTTTCAAAATAAGAGGGGAAATATTCCGCGGAAAATGAAACGGAGTGTCTTAACACTAGGTGCCCTTGCTGAGTGCCGGATGCAGCGTGAAGCTGATTTAATTTGATTTTGGATTTTAATTCAAAATAAGAACCATTATTCCCAGTAATGAAACATAGTGTAGTTTAATAGAGATTGACGCTCATCCTATTAACTCCGTCGTTGTAAAGAGGCCAAGGACGTTTGGACTTTCTCTTCAACTGTCGAAACACATTTAGATTGTTGGATGGGTAGGCTTATTTTGATTTTTAGTTTACTTAAAAAAAAACTTACTATAGAATACTAATATCCTAGTGATTCTATCCTATCCTACTAATATTATAAATGTGAAATTTTGTGAGGATAGTTGTTTGTTCCATTTTCGCGCATAAAACTACTGAATAGAGATAGATGAAATTTTACAATTTTGTAGCTTATAGATCAGAATAACATAAAGGATATAATTTATGTTTTTTTTTAAATCTGGCTATAATATAACAAAAGGCTTAAGCGGATAAAGACGAATACTTATAAATTTTTGAAGATATTTTGGCATCAGCTTGTTAGCTGAAAACACTACAGGTTGTGGGTTTGATTCCCACTGGAGGAAATAGAATAACTAATATTTTCGTTTCCTCTGGTAATGAGCAAATGCATGGCGTTGAGTCCCGCCACTCCATACGTAATGCCTTCAGAACTCGGCGGAGAACGGAATTGTCTTAATGAGAACGGAATATCTTAACACTCGGTTCCCAGGTTTCCTCTATCTACCCGGCTATATGCGGGATGCAACGTGGAGTTTTTTGAAAAATAGATTGAACTCTTAACTCTGTTACACTCAATTTTTATTTTACTTAAGAAAACACTCTTTAACATATAATCTATATATATAAAAGGACTTGTGCTGACTGACTGAGGTAAGACGCACGCAGAGCCGTAACCGCTGATGGTAGAAACGTGAAATTTGGGCGGATATTTATTTTCATATTCTGGACATCCACTAAGAAGGGGATTTGAAAAATTTTAACCCTAAAGGGATGAAATAGGGGTTGAAAGTTTGTATGGAAAAAAAAATTAATCTGTACCGATTTTTATAAAATTTGAAATTCAGACTCTTAAAAATATTTCATTGAATACGTGTTTCATGATTTTTAAGAATTCACCCCCTAAGGGTTCAAATAAGGGGTTGAAAGTTTATATGGAAAAATCTTTAAATTGCCACCGATTTTTATAAAAATTTAAATTCAGGCTATTAAAAATATTTTATTGAACACGTGTTTCGTGGTTTTTTTAGAATTCACTCCTAATAAGCGGGCGAAGCCGCGCGCGCCCTCTAGTAACATATAATAACTTTTATGTTTTTACATTAAGTTTAATATTCCCTTGAGTTTCTTACTCTATAATAAGCTGTTACGTAACAAGTACTAAAGTTACTTTCAAGGTCATGACAATGAACTTGACGATACCTTACTTTCTATTTGAACTAAAGTCGGATGCATAAGGCAGATGAAATTTAACACACAAGAGATGTAATTTAGCTTATTATAAATACATGTAAATTATAATTAAAATTTATTATGTAGTTTGAATAGTGTTTAACTAAAGTATTAGCTGGTATTTAACTAAAACTGTATTTAACTGTATATATGCTGTCGTGGTGTCCGACTTTATATATGACAGTTGCGGGTTCGATTGTACTTTCACACTATTGTCTTATTACAAGACATGGCGCTGTGTTGAGTTCCGCCATTCAAAAATTCAATGAATCGAATATTGGATGAAAAGTGGAGAAGGAAGTGTATTCTGTATATAGTGTAAAGCTGAAGTCAAAGAAAAAACATCGGACAAGCCCGAGTCAGGCTCACCCACCAAGGGCTCCGTACAAAAATTGGAGATCTCGAGCTTTTTCTGAAATTCAAGCTTCCTTTAGCATTTTGATAATCTGATGGCTCGTTTGAAATAGCGGCTTTAATACCAAATTTTGCGCGTCTTTTAAGACTATTATTTTTTAGGATTTAACTACAAATGTATGGTTATCAGTTTTTTTTTGAACTGGTAGTACTATCTGTAGATGCTAGATGCCAAATTTCATAGTTCTAAGTCAATCAGTACCCTATTAATTTTGATCTCATTTATAGTGTCGAAATACGCATTATTTGCCATATAAACGGCTACTTTCTCTTTCTTTAAGTAAATATAGAAATCTGTTTTTAATTAATTGTAAAAATACATTTTTTTCGGGGAATCAAGGGACCCTAGATTCGAGTATATAGTTTGAATATCAACTCGATAACTCCAAGCTTTCCTGAGATCCAAGCTCTTGACAGACTGACAGACGAATGGTATGGTATGGTTATTTGATTTGACAGACGAATGGATGAGGACAACAAAGTGTTTTTATATGGATACCTTTTTTAATAAAATTAAATGGAATAAAAGATTGTATTATAACACTAAGGATAGTTAAAAACGTTACATACTCCACAAACAAAGCGTAAAAATAATAAAAAAGAAAATGAGAATTTTCTCTTAATTTTGTCTAAGACTGCTCAATTGGAACAAACAATTGGAATTAAGAAGAATAGTGACATTTAATTTTTTGACATTAAACATCTTAAAAATAATAAAAAATGTGTACCAAAATGTAAAATCAAAAATATATAAATAATAAATATATTACATAATTTCATAAATTCAGTAAAAAGAAAATGCCTTAGGAGGTAAACTTTCCATTCGTTATATAGTCAGTACCATCTAACGACAGTACAAAATTTTAACATAACCATGGGCAGGAGACGCAGAAGGATTTTTCCAAAGAAAAAGCGATCAGTATTTAGCAGACCTCATCCCATTAAGAGGAAGATGATGCTGAAGCATAGACGGATGAAGGCCTTCTTTCATAAGCACAACCCTCGAGGCTATATAGAGAAAGGAGTAAGAAAAATGGTTGGAGGTATATACACTGTGTCTGATCGAGTCAGGGATAAAATAGCTGAGAGTACCATGGCCTTAGATAACCCATTCAGTGCGCAGTTCTACGAAGACAGATGTGCTATACAGTAAAAAATATAATATATTTATCAACATTTTTAGAGATTTCCCATAGAAAAGAAAAGGAAAATGGTAATAATAAATATCTCGTGAATATTTCTTAAATTTATTAACAATATGTTTTAAAGTGTATACAAAATATAATAAACATAAGTACTGTGTCATATAATTTTATTTGTTCTTTTCATTAATTATTATAGTATTTATCTAAGGACGTTGTGGCGCAGTGGGCGGAGTTTGATTATAAACGTGATGCTGTTGGTTCTTGGTTCGTTTTCCTAAAGCGTGAAGCTAATTTGGATATTTGGATATTAGCCTGCTCTTTCCGGGTGAACGAATGAATCTATTTGTCTTATAAGTTTGTTTCTTATAATATTTGTTAGCAGATTTAATTGGATATATGTATATTTCATGTATTCTATCATTTTTTCTGTGATGATGGCCGTAAGTATGGTGAAAAGCTCCTCGAAATCCCAGTACTGATGTCATTATAGCCGAGAAAAAACTCATAAATAATCCTAAAAGAAAAAAAAGTAAAATTAATAAACAACATTTTGTAAGCAATTTAAAAGATGTAATGAATTTAAACGTTAACTGATTTGTAAAACATTGAACCTCATCGCATATAAATACTTGTGTTATAGAACTTTAAGCTCTAAAATATTATTTCTTGATATTTTTTTGAATTTCACAATATCGATTACAATTTCTTATACTACACTACTAAGTAATTCGTATTAGGTACAAAATAATCACAGTTCACTACGACTATACTTTCAGTTTCCTTAAAAATATCTAGACTGTATTAAAAGAACACATTTTTTCTGTAGAAATGGCAGGATTATGTATAATAGTCGATTGCTTTGTAAGTTTATTATAATGTAGTATGCCAGATTGTACACGTGACATTTGTGGGTGTCCAATTTTCATTAAGGAAATATTTATTTTATTTCTCTTAAGAGAAAGAGCGGTGCTAAATTTTCTTTTCTTTTTTTAACCTGGAATCCTAGTGTTAAGATACTCCGCTCCCATTAAGACGCTTTACCCATTTCCTACTTATCACTGAATTCAGGACACTTTGTGTGTCGGTGATGGAAGTCAACACCGCGCTTTGCATCTTTACCAGAGGTGAAAATCAAACCCACAACCTGTCGCGTTTATAGTCACACGTTTGTTCTCCTGTGCCACAATTAGCTATATTTGTATGTTCTTAAAACGCAATACCGTTTGGTGTAAAGAAGAGAATGGGGCCTCTTAACACTAACAGTCTAAAAGTTATATTACAAAGCAAAAGTAATTGTTTCAACATTTTACCTTTGGATGCGATAAATATCAAAGTCTTCAGCACTATAGATACGAATACACTTTTTAATAAAAATAGTCCGAGCAGTATGGGTAGAATAATTTTCTTCACTTTACGAAATTTGTGTTTTTTCTTTTTGCGATGCAATAATTTGTAAATACATTTTTGTCCTTTATGTTTCTTTTTGTGTTTCTTCGCCAGTGACTTTTTATAGCTTTTAGGGCTTGCTGCATTTGTGGATAAATTTTTTACTGCTCTTTCTAAAACGATATATATATATATATCCGATATAAGAAAAAATATATATCTTCTCACCTTAACAGAGGACACTTGTGTTTATATAGTTAAAAAAAAGAGATTATTGAGAATTGACAACAGAAATTGAAACGTAATTAATGTAAGCTAGCTATCTTACAATAGCAAAGTCTTTTATAAGTCATCGAAAATATTTTTTACTTAACAAGATTCAACGACGCACGATATTAAATAACATCAACATTTATAAGTAATATTAACAGTGAGAAACGGAAGTGCCATAATGGGAACGAAGTGTCTAAATACTAGGCTCCCAGGGAAGAGAAGATTTCTAAAAATTCTTAAGGAAAAGGAAAAAAAAACAAGTTGTCCTATTTAACATTTTAAATTCCATATGAATAAAATTGCTGGTGACGACTAGTATATTATAAAATATCTAAATTAATACAAAAATACAATTTCAAATTTAAGCACGTAGAGCTACCAAATTTATTACCTGCCTCAAAAGATGTCAAGTTTCCAATGTCGAACAGATTTGAAGGTTCCATTTGCACTTTGCGGTTTGGACTATGTCCAAAAAAATTTTCTGTTTTTACAAAAACAGTGTTATTTGGGACGATTCCGGGTGAAAACATTTTGATGTCATTCAAATTATTTGTTAACGGTAATTGAAATCTAGATCTAATCTAGGGTTTCCGTTATTTAGTTAAATTTGTTAACTGACCAAGTTTTACCGGTATGCAACCAAATTTTGGTAATTAGTTACCATTTCAAAAGAAACCTTTTGTTCACAGTAATTTTATAGAATTCAAATATTTTAAAAAAAATACTAGAAAGAATCATTTAATACTTTAAGTTGTTGGTTATATTGTGAGCATTTTAAGTTGTTGCTTGAACTTTTATATAAAACAATTAGTTCGTAGATCTACTTTAGACTCTACATTATCATTAGTAGTGCCATTAAAATCATAAAGTGTATGAATGTCAAGCAAATGAAAGTTACCAAAATAGTAATCTTAACAAACATTAATGCACTGCGTTGGTGGTTTCGGTTCCCACTCAAGGGTATTTTTATATATCTGGTATCAAAGCGCGGCGTTAAGCACCGCTGCTCAATACACAATGTCTCATAAAATCTGTAAAAAATGGGGAATTAATTGGCTTAACACTAGATTCTCTCTGTCAACACTGCTATATGCGGAATACAACGTAAATAAATCAAGATAGGTATATTTATATCGCGGCTGCATAAATCAGCCATCCTAGATTCTTTCGAGATCCTGGGTTTCATCCACGTGTTGAGGCATTATATTCATACTAGCAGACCACTCGCGGCTTCGCCCGCGTACCACATATAACACTGTTATTATACTGTATTTGCCAACAGATTCATACATTCAACCATGGACAATTTGTTTTCATAATTCTGAGAAAGTGCAAGCGCTACGTGGCTGCTGGAGAGGATGACATCAGCGGCAAGGGCGACCCCCGCGAGACGCGAACCTAGGCTTGCAGCCTAGCCTAGCATTCTAAAGACGGAATGTTTTATATTTAAATTTATTAAATTTTACATCTAAATTTCACATTTACTCGAAAAAAAATATATATTTACTCGAAAAGTATTCGTCCAAATTACATGCTACAAAATTCAAAGCTTATCTTTATAACATTTTCATGATGATGGAATAATTTCGCCCGTAAGTTTCGAAATCTATGTTAAATAAAAAACCGTGTAATATCACCATTAGCACCACCATTGCCATTGCCACCATTGCAATTTTATTGTTATTCATATAACAAAATGCCGTATTATTATTATATAAGAGAAATCTAAGGTGTCGCGGGCATTTTTTTAGAACTAATAAATTAAAATATCTTACAATGTACTGACATATATTTAATTATTATGGTAATAGTAATGTAGCCTAGAGAACTCATACAAAATAAAAAAAAAAACAATACATCGGACCTATAGATCCAGATATCTTAGCGTTTAATCAAACAAACTCTTCCGCTTTATGGTATAAATTAAAAAAAATTAAATTAAATTAGCTTCACGCTGTATCCCGCACACGGCAGGGTAGGCAGAGGGAACCTAGTGTTAAGACACTCCGTTCCCCACTTTCTGCCGAATTCTGGAGGCATTGCGTGTTGAGTGGCAGAACTCAACGCCGCGCTTAACCTCGACACCAGAGCGAAGAAATGGAAATATGAATTTAAGTAAATATTTCATCTCCTCGAGTGGGGATCGAACCCACAACCAGTCGGTTTTGCAGTTACACCTCGTGCCGCTGCGCCACGACCGACCTCTTTATTGTATAAATAAAAAAAATATATCAGCGTCACGCTGTATCCCGCACACAGCATGGTAGACAGAGGGAACCTAGTGTTCAGATACTTCTTTCCCCACTTTCCGCCGAATATTGGAGGCATTGCTTGTTGAGTTGCCTGTACACCAGAGGGAATAAATGGAAATATAGATTTAAATAAATATTTCATTTCTTATAGATTCGACGAGATGCCAGAGTGTGAAACCTGGTATTCTCATAGTCAAATCAACTATTCAGGTCTTTTGAAATTAATTATAACTCATATGTTGCCGAGGACTAATAGGATCTTAATAAAAAATTTTTATCAAATTTTGTCGAGTGGTTCTTAATGAAACTATAACAACAGATACACAGAAAGGCAAAAAAAAAAAAATATATATATCTGAAGTTCTTTGTATAAAGACCTCGAGAAGTATTTTTCTTATTATGCCTTAAAAAATAGTTAAATATTTACCACGTATCTAGAGATAGATTAATAAATTTTCTACAAAATCATAAAATTAATTGAAAATGTCAGAATCCTTTGCAGAACTAGACCGTAAATTATGGTGGTACATATTTCATGGCCATTGATCTGTTCTTCTCTCCTCAATTACATACCATATAACGATATATATCATTATATGAAAAAATATATCAAATGAGAGAATCAAATTAGTATTTGTCTAAAAATAGTGATTTAGGCCTTTCATTCCTTAAAACGTAATAATGGACCTATATATAGCATATATCAAAACAGTATGCCGTGTAAAATTTGCCCGTAAAAGGTAACCTTAGTCAGGGTGATCCTAAAATCAGACGAACTATATTTTAGAAAACTTATTTTTTTCAGCATGTAGTAAGATAGGCCGTGGAAACCTAGTGTTAAGATAATCCGCTCCACATTTTACGCCGAATGGCTGGAGGCAGAATTCGGCAGAGTTAAATGTGGCAGAGTGGTGCAACTTATCGCTGCGCTTTTCCACAATACCAGAGAAATTAAAAATATATATATTTTATTTCTTCTAGTGGGAATCGAACCCATATCCAGTCGCGTTTATAGTCACACGTTTGTGCCCCTGTGCCACGACTGGCCTAAGAATACTTATAATTTTTTGGTTTAGTAAATATTTGTATAGCATCCTTCTACCAAGAAGTAGTCGGTTAAACTCTTTTTAAGGCCAGCTGAGCTTATATAAAACAACCAAACAATCAATACGTAATATATTTTATAAAACAAATCATTACAACTTAGCAACATGAGTCGTTTACATTATTTAATGGTAACTACATTAATAACTATTTACCTTAAATTCGCTATAATAAAAGTAATAATAAATTATTATAAATAAATTAGAATATTAAATATTACTTAATTAGCGAAACATATGTACAAAAGTATGTAAAATGAAATGGACACTTCAGAAATGATTGACTAAACTAACGAAATATGAAATGAAACAATCGGTGGAGTAACATAGAAAACTAAAAAATGCAAGCTATGACATTGAAAAACAGTAAAAAAAATAAAATGTCGGTTTAGAATCACTTAAGAATAAACTGTTTGGAAACACCTATCTAATTCTGATGGCATCTGCGAGTACGTCGACTTTATCTATGTTTATATTTAATAACCTCCTTTCTGCAAGCCCATTACTGCCGCGAATAATGCAAAGAAAAATCCGGCAAGTCCAGTCGCTCCCACCAACAGGACCAAACCGCCTAGCATCACTGGTATCAGAGCAAAATATTTCAATTTGTATGCAAGGAGTAACGGCATCATGTATTTGGAATATTTTTTGTTCCTCAACTTTTTCTTAATTTTGTGTTTGATGTGGCTGTGGCTGAGGCCGTGGCCTTTTTGCAAGTCAGTGTCATCCTCCTCTTCATATTCACCATCTTCGTCGTCGAGGTCTTCTTCGTCTTCTTCAGCTCCTAAGATATCTGAAATGTGAAAATAAAAAAAATAAAAATTTTGAATAGCATTTCCATTTAAATAAACTTTCAAATGCTATTGCAATATAAAAAAAATCTATGAAAACCATGATGTTTAAAGTAATTTACGTAAAATTTGTTGCGTGTATAATGAATGAGAAAAATGTGAAATTTGAAGATACAATTTAAAACGATGATGTTGTTATATTACAGATAACAACTACGGGTATAGTGCGTTCGTTACGATAATTGCACGCACGATCTTAGAAACCTATTAGCTTTTGTATGTAGCTAATTGAAATTGATATTATATAGTAATTATAGAATTATTATAAAACTAAAACATTAATAAATCTTATATTACATATTATCATTGAAATCAAAAAAGCTGATCGATATCTTTTTATATGTTGAAAAAACATTCAATTTCACTATAAAAGGTTCATTAACCCAGAATTGAATAACTTGTTATAATAATTAGTGCATTTCGTCACGCATATTTCACGCAACATGATAATGCAAATGTTTGTACATACTAGTTCTACTAATTATCTCATATCAAACGTATAAATCAATTTTCCAAATGAAACTAGGAACTTAAATTTACGTTTACAAATGTTACATTAAAGTTCTTTTGCGTTGTTGCGTGACGATACAATAAAATCACGCGATACAGTTATAAGTCATAATAGATATTTACATTTTACTGTCCACAAGCGGAAAAGATTACAAGTTGGCATCGATGAAATTTAAAGTTTCTGCGGTTCAGGGAACAACTTCGAAGCTATAATGGATAGTAATGATAGATGCACACCAGGGCATTTTAGTTATTAACTATAAGTGATGTCCCATTTCTGCTTTCTGTTATATTGTTGATAGAATTGATATTATGCTATGCATAGCTATAAAAAGCTTTTTTTTAAATATAAGCTATTTTGTTTTGAAAAGAACGATCAATTATATGAAGACTATTTAAAGCAATTAGCTACATAGGATGTTTATTTAGAATCAATAACAAACGAAAACGCATGCGTGACGATAATTACAAAGAAACGTTTGACGTTTATTATCAAACAAGGCTTAAAAACTTACTACTGAGAGACTTAACGCTAACTCTTTGTTGATACCAGAGCGGGGAAATGTAAATAATTCAAGTTCCGAGAGGGATATGAACCCTAACTGTCGTGTTTACAGTCAGATGCTGCGCCTTGACAAGCTCAATCAAATATTATAATTTATAGAAATATTTCGAATACTTCTATAAATATAAGATTTGTTTGAGTTCGATTTCTCTTCAAATGTCTTAAATAAAAAAAAATAGATTTAGTATGCTTACATGACAATGATCTTCTAGAAGCTTCTAATTCTGATTTACTTTCCATATTTTGTTCAGAGTCATCTTCAACTGGCTGTACACCTACGTCTAGTGACCTCTTTTTAAAGCTCTGATCTCTGATTAATGGAATTACTTTCGGTTCGAACGGTCCACCACCAAGAGGGTTGTAAGAGCTACCTCTTGCACTGTCAACACTTTTCTGTTTGGGAATTGGGAAATAATTACCAGGGAAAAGTATTTCGGTTTTATACTTGTTGTCTTGCGTATAGTAAACACTCTTTTCTTGTGGTGGCTGTTCTGGTTTCTTTAAAGCTACTGTACGGGGTCGAAAAGCGTATGGCTTAAAATTTTGTGAGATTTTTGGCATTCTTTCTAAATCTGGATTATTATTGCTAGATAGTATCACTTTAGCGGCACTGGACGCATTTTCATCTGCTACATTATCTCCTTTGGGAGCACTCGATAAATTCCAAACTTTTGTTACTTTATTGCTGAACTCTTGATCAGCTGTCGATAAAACAGCGTAACACAATACCACTATCGTTTGACACTTTAATCTCATATGGAACTTCATATTGACCAATTCGTTTTAACTAGATTAAATAGCAACGCGTCACTGATTACACAATTGCCCTAACTTCACTTTCTATAAAAGTTAATGCCTCATCCCTCCTCGATCCACCATTTTGTTGCAAGCGATCGCGCAAAACTGAATCACTATCGTTGTAAGACGTTATATTTATACATGTGTTAGTATAAACTTGCGTTTTTCCCGACTATTCACGGTCGGACGGTCTCGCGGAACCTCTTGGCTGGATAGCAATTCCGATATGGGTGAAATAAAGGCAACCAAAAAAATGAAGCAGCTCTCTTGGTTTTAGCGTACGCGTCGCTACTTCCAATAATGGCGAAGTATCATCTGTCGACCGAATCAAGATGCTACTATCTAATTTATCACAATTTTGTCATTATTTTGGAGTAATTTTCATGTCAACGACATACCTTTGGAACGAATGATATGTTTTCGTTTTCTATGGAATTAAATATATTAATTTAAGTGCCTTTAATGTACGTTACAAATAATAAAAAAAATAATAATAATTAGCTTCACGCTGTATCCCGCACACAGCAGGGTAGGCAGAGGGAACCTAGTGTTAAGACACTCCGTTCCCCACTTTCTGCCGAATTCTGGAGGCATTGCGTGTTAAGTGGCAGAACTCATCGCCGCGCTTAACCTCAATACCAGAGCGAAGAAATGGAAATATAAATTTAAGTAAATATTTCATCTCCACTCGAGTGGGGATCGAAACCACAATCAGTCGGTTTTGCAGTCACACCTCGTGCCGCTGTGCCACGACCGGCCTCGTTACTTACAAATAATAAGAAAATGTAATTCAAAGTTTTATTTCAAGGGATGATGTCTACAATATATGAGATTTTTTTTTATTTCATACTAAATAATAATTTTACACAAAATTAGTTTTAGCTGTTTGTTCATTTATATTCTTATATGAGGTAAGGAAATTCAAAATATATATAAGTTTTTTATGGTGGATTAAAGTAAGTTGTACTTGCAGGCTAGCGTTTAGACCACCTTAGGGTATCTAAACCATTCATGTAAAATATTTGCAAGCAACCTAGATTACAATAAAATTGCACTGGGTTTCAAAGTGCAGAAAGACGGATAAAAGTAATTAAATGCCCTTACAGAAGTCGAAAAATGGAGTTTCGTGACATTAGGTTGTCTCCGCGTACCCTGTTATGCGGATAACATCCTGAGATTTCAATCATAATTATGTAAGTATAAGTTACGATATACAAATAAATCACAATGCTGACTATCATAATAGTAATCTAATTTTAATACTTTCTTTGATCTCTTTTTTTTATTTCTAAAATAATAAAAATTGCTCTGCTTTGTGACCTTGATATTAAGATTGCTAAATTCGGTGGAAAGTCTATGTGCCTCGGTAGTATAGTGGTAAGTATCGATTCCCCGCCGCCGATACCGGGATTCGATTCCCCGCCGGGGAGATTTCCTGTTTATGACGTCATTATATTTATTTTTACCAAATACAGATTTATATTTTGAAATAATAATTATTATTTACTTCCCGCCGAATTCTGGAGGCATTGTGTATAGAGTGAGTTTTTTAAGGTTCCGTACCTTTTAAGGGAAAAAAGAACCTTTATAAGTTCACTTTGTTGTCCGCCTGTCTGTCTGTTGAGAGCCTTTATCTCAGGAACACTTGGAGATATCAAGTTGATTTTCCAAAAAAATGGTGTTTCTACATTTATTAAAAAAAATATATGGCCGTAAAATCTGAGAACTACACATTTGTGTTTAAACCCTAAAAAAATAATTGCCTTTTTCGACATTCTAAAGGGAATCAAAATTTATAGAGTACTTCTACAAGTTACTTCTGACTACTCCGCAAGGGATAAAGCGTGAAGCTAAGTTACTAGTTACTTAGTTAGTGAGTTAGTTAGTAGTCAGTTGGTAGTTAGTGAGTATTTCTACTAGTTACGTACTACTTTCTACTTAGTTAACCTAGAATTAGGAAATTTGTCTACTAGCATCTACATGCAATACTAGCTTAAGAAAAAGATAGATTATGAGTTCAATTCCGGTGGTGGTTCGGAGGTATGATTATATTTAAATTACTTTCTTTCGTGGAGAACGGAGTGTCTTAAGACTAAGTTCCCTTTGCCTACCCGGCTATGTACGGGATACAGCGTGAAGCAGATTTGTTTTATTGATTTATTTTATTTACTTTCTTTTGTTGAGAACACGCATTGTGTCGAATTTGGGTGGAAATTGGAGAAGACAGAAGTGGACAGCGTGAAGCTACATGGGATTTGAACCCGTAACTATGGCTCTATTGCATTTCCTATCTATTCTACAATAACAAACATCATGGTCACAATAATTTGCATGAAGCGAGTCAAATAAATAGTTACATGGCTAATTAACCAAACAGCAATATATTAATTATCAAATTTACTTTTACTATCACAGGATTGACATTCCATCCATTAATTCCAATAAAAACCATTATTGAAGCTATTATTGAATAACGCGATTTACAATTGTTTCACACTAGCGCATTCTGAAATTTACTTTAATAATTTAAAATTGATATTTACGGAGAGTCAACAGTTAAAAAATTTACAGATTTTTGTACATAAAGTTTTAATTACACATTTGAGAGGCCGTTGTTGCGCAATGGCACAGCCTCTAATGCTGCGGTTGTGGGTTCGATTCCCACTCTGGCGAATGTATTATTGTCATTTCCTCGTTCTGGTAACAAGAGCGGTGTTGAGTTTTGCTTACTGACCTCACAAAGTCTTGAAAATTGGGAAACGGAGTATTTTAGGTTTCTTTTGCCAATTCTGCAAAATATTGGGAACAATGTGATGTTAATATTTTTTTTATTCTATTTATTTATTCGTGATTCTTTTTCTTATAAAATTTGGAAATCCGATTAACATATTTTATTTTTAACCTTTTATACTTAAAGATTAGATTTTCAATACATTTTTTGGGATTTTTACTTATTTTGTTCTAATAAATGTTAATATTAAAGAAAAATAATAACCAATAAGCGTACTGTAATAAGCATTACGGAAAAGTACATACTAACGTGCATCACGCGAGCCACGGGGACGGAAATAAAATTTACTTCCATACTATTTGACTTACAGCCAAGTGATAAGTTGACAGCCTTTTCATATTTTAGGGTCACCTGTATTTCGAATACAGTAGGGTAGGCAGAGGGAGCCCGGGAACCTAAGGTAAGGACGCTCCGTTCCCATTAAGATACTTCCGTTCCCCATTTTCAGCTGAATTCTGGAGGCATTGTCTGTTGAGAAGTCAAATTCAACGTATTACCAAAGCAAGGAAATCAAAATATTAAATATTTTATTTCCTCGAGGGTGAATCAAACCCGCAACCTATCGCGTTTGTATCCCCTGCGCCACAACTGGCTTGGCTGAATTTTGAGTGGCGCGGCACAGCTCCACATTTGGTCATATCACGATATGATAAACAGCATAATACGTATTTGGTCTCAGTCACTTTTAAAATAGGATTTATTAAACCCACAATAATTAGACATTAACAAAGTCAGTTGACGCGAATTATTATAATTCTTTTACATATAATAAATAAAAATCAGCTTCACGCTGTATCCCGCACACAGCAGCGTAGGCAGAGGGAACCTAGTGTTAAGAGACTCCGTTCCCCACTTTCTGCCGAATTCTGGAGGCATTGCGTGTTGAGTGGCAGAACTCAACGCCGCGCTTAACCTCGACACCAGAGCGAAGAAATGGAAATATAAATTTAAGTAAATATTTCATCTCCTCGAGTGGGGATCGAACCCACAACCAGTCGGTTTTACAGTCACACCTTGTGCCGCTGCGCCACGACTGGCCTGGCTCTCTTTTACATATCATATATAATATTTTATGAGTATGCCAAAATATTAAAAGTGGATTCAACAAAGATTTAAATCATTTACACAATCAAAAAATATATATATTTGTTGCAAATAGTAATTATACTATACTATACTAGCTTCACTAACGGAGTAGTCAGAGAGAACCCCCCTCCCCCCTTAGTAATTATAGTAATTATATACTGATATTTATTCGTATAACTATTTATAATAGACAAAATTAACCACTAAACAATACACAAATTGATGTAACATAGCCGTTTTATTTTATAGACTGTGACCATCCATTACCATTTTTGTCCTGGTTGCAGGAAGGCAATATGTATGTCATGCAAGGTTTAACAATTAGTAGTAAACAAAAAGTTGAAAACTGTCATGTTTCAATATCATTTTTAGTAAAAACTATCATTATTTGAGGCCATCGTGGCGCAGTGGGAAAGCGTCTGACTATAAACAAGATGGCTGTAGGTTCTATTCACACTTAAAAAGTAAATTATTCTATAAGTATAAAGGAAATGAAAAACGTTATAAAATAGGATATTTAAGGAAATGAATAGAGTTATTATAATTTTCCTTGCTCTGGTAGCAAGGAAGTCGCGGCGGACTTAGCAGATTTTCAGTCTAAGCCGAAGTATTACTGTTCGCGCACATTGAAGTAAATTAAATAAAAATAAGAAAAAGTTATTATATACAAAAGATTTATAATTTTAAGAATTTTCTTGTATTTTCTTAACGAGATTTAAATAAAATAATGAAGTAAGTGATATGGATATTTAAGCGTCTCTTGCACTTTACAGTGAATGATAACCTATTTGTACTTGTAGTACATGAAGTGTTTATGATATTTAAAAAAAAATAAACAAATGACGCGACAGGTCTTGATTTCGATTCCCACTCGAGGAAATGAAATATTTCATATTTTCTTTTCTTCGCTCTGGAGCAGAGACAAAGTGTGGTGTTGAATTCCGTCACTAAACATGCAATGCCTTCAGAATCCGGCGGAAAGTGGGCAGCGGAGTGTCTGAATGGAAACAGAGTGTCTTAACACTAAGTTTCCAGGTTCCCTCTGCTTAAATCTGTTAAATGTGGGATACAGTGTGAAGCTGAAAATAAATAGTATATACTGTGTCAGAAAAATAACTTTATAATATAGCATGAGATCTAAATGTATTAGTATTATGTTGTATTAAGTGACATTGGGATAGGTCGCATACCGTTAACAGTAAAATAACGATTAAAAGATATAATACTGAAACCTTAATTATTTTTACTAACTTTTGTGTAAAAATTTGATAGAGAATAGAAAGGGATAATATTTAAAAACATATTACATTCACCCTTATTTTGCTTAATTAATTATTAAGTCTAAAACCCTTTATGCGCCCGACATCCTTCTTGAGTACGTTGAAAAATATCCATCTCCACGATAATTTCGAATTTTAACTTATTTAATCTTTTTACCAAGTCCAGTAAGTGAGGACTTGAGGCCAGTGGTGGCGCAGTGGCACGAGGTGTGACTGCAAAACCGACTGGTTGTGAATTCGATCCCCACTCGAGGAGATGAAATATTTACTTAAATTTATATTTCCATTTCTTCGCTCTGGTGTCGAGGTTAAGCGCGGCGTTGAGTTCTGCCACTCAACACGCAATGCCTCCAGAAATTGGCAGAAAGTGGGGAACGGAATGTCTTAACACTAGGGTCCCTCTGCCTACCCTGCTGTGTGCGGGATACACCGTGAAGCTGACCAAGTCCAGTAACGAGATGAAGAAAGGAATGCAAGATCAGTGTAAATGATAAGATATTAGAACAAGTGAATGAAGTTGTATACTTGGGAAGTATGTTCAGTAGAGATGGAAGATACGAGATGGATGTGGAAAGGCGTATTGCTGCCGGTAACAGGGTTAACGGAGATTTAGCTGCATTGATACGTCAGCACAGCTGCGCGTTTGGCCGTACACAATGCAGTGTTAGTACCGACGCTGTTATACGGCAGCGAAACGTGGGTATTACAGAAGAAGAATCAAAGAAAGATGAATGACGTGGAGATGCGATCTCTTCGCAGGATATGCGAAGTCAGCTAAGCAGATCTAATCCGCAATAAAGAGGTACACAGAATGTCAGGTACTAGCGAGGATGTCACGGTGAGAATGAAGAAGAACGTGCTCAGCTGGTTTGGGCACGTCGAACGAATGAGTGATGAAAGAATGGCAAAATAGATATATGATAGAAAAGTTAGTGGTAAGTGAGGTAGAGGGGGACCTCAGTCGACCTTTGAAAACACAGTATCAAATATACTGGAGGAAGGTCACGTAAAAAGCACGAGGACCCACGTACATACCCTGAGGAGGGCATGTATGAAGAGGTTGATGACAATGGACGAGGCAAAAGAGGTATGTAGAGACTGTAGCGTTTGGCACTCCGTTCATCTGACTATCCCGCTAGGGAAACAAAAATTCAAAAATAAAAAAAACAAAAATTCTAAGTATAACGTAGTTTATTTAACAAATCACAATAAATAGATTAAATAATTTAATAAATAAAGTTATGATACAAACAGTCAGAGCTTAAAGCTAATATGTAGATAAAATATAATCATAAAAATACTTTAAAGCATCGTGTTGTTCTTAGAATAATTAAAACATAAATAATACTTGAGCAATATAAGAAAATAATATTATCTTTTGTATGGAAAACAATAATAAGAGTACCTAAATTAGCTTAGGTTGGGGAAATATAGTGTTAGAATATTCATTTCCCCATTTTCCGCCAGATTTTAGAGGCACGGCGTCTTAGTACGCTATTGAGATATACCCGGCGTTGAGTTCCGCCAATTTACGCAACCACACTGAGTAACCGTCGGAGAAAAGGAAAATAATTTAAATATAACGATTCATCTGAGTGTGATCCATTCTTTGAGATCTGAGAGTGACCATCGCATTTACAGATAGAGATGTCGTACGTAATTGAAAAAAATTAAAGTCAAACCAATAAAAATCTATGTTGTAGTGTTTGATTGTAATTATTTCTTTAAATTAAAATAAATAAAAAATTGTAAAATATATTCGATATGTACGAAAAATGTATCGTTATCGGATATTGATTTTGGCAAGTTTGACAATTATGAAGATTATAGTAATAGAAATAGCAATTCTATTATATAAATTAAATAATATTTCATAATCTCATTCATCTTAATATAAAAAGCTGCTTATTCTTAATTAATACATTAATTTCACAATTTTCCTTACAGACAATCTCAATATTTGTTGTTTTTTTTATTGTTTTAAATTGTTTAATCCTTTTTGTACGCAGAATAAGCTAAATCCGACACGTCGTTGTAAGAACGACGGTCCCAGCCGCCGCCGCTACCACCACCACCACCGGATGACCAGCCATGGCTCTCATGGCCGCCGCCTCCTCCACCACTCTTTTGAGCTATGAGCTTCTTCAAGGCAATGATTCCAGCTAGAAGAAGAGCGATCTGGAAAACAAAAATATAAAAAATATATTATAAAAGTCCAAAATATCAATCATTTCAAAGAGTTCAAATTTTATTAGTTAAATATTATGAGAAGTTTATTTTTTATGTTTTACTGCATTTTTATAGGAAAATAAATATAATTTCACTTTTATAGCAAGCAAATTGTACTGCATTTTTATATTAAACTAGCTTTTTTTGCGGTTTCACTCGCGTGGTGAAATGGAAATATCTAAGAACAATCACACACAACTATGACACATGACACATTGTAGGTAATACGTCGGAATGAATTAAAATGAAAAGAATTTTTCAATTCGAACCAGTTCAATTTCAGCTTTATAATATTAGTGTAGATATGTAGCTATATAATTTTGAAATATCAGTCGCGTTTACAGTCACACTTTGTGCCTCTGTGCCAGGACTGGCCAACAAATAACAACTTTTCCCGAACTAAAAAAAAATAAAAAAATGTATGAACCAGTAACAAAGAAAGAATAAGTAGATACGAAACAGTTGGCTACTTTTACAAGAATGTATAAAGAAACGAATAAGTTCATGTTTTATTCTTTTACCAGCAAAATGAAAAATAATCCTCGTGTGGGAATCGAACCCACAACCGTCTGACACTGTGCCGCTGCACCGCAATGTTTTCAAGATATATACAGATAGTAATTTACCATGTTTATGTTGACATTTTTAGCAATCTGAAACTTTTTGAACGAATAGAGTTTAGAGGCCAGTCGTGGCGCAGGGGCACAAAGTGAGACTGTAAAACCGACTGGTTATGGGTTTGATCCCCACTCGAGGAGATGAAATATTTACTTAAATTGATATTTTCATTTCTTCGCTCTGGTGTCGGTAGGTTCCGTCTGCCTACCCTGCTGTGTGCGGGATACAGTGTGAAGCTGATTTAAAAGTATAAAGGCTAAAAATATTAACATCCGTAATTCAGAAAGTGCGTGTTACTTTGAACTTGACCGGATTTTGTTTTAAGCTACTCGTACTTTTGTTTTTTTATGAATACAATCAAATGTATAAGAAATTATTTAGTTATTTGTAATAATTTAAATATCATATTCTTGTATACCATACCGATAAATAAAAAAAATGGTACTAAAGAAAAATAAAGTTAAAAATTGTCATAGTACTGTCCTTGATGGACAGTAGTCACTAATTATTTCGTTGAGGATTATATTTTTATAAGGAGGCAATACTGATATTATGAAAATAAGCTGCACCACCACCAAAAACCAACATCAACATTGACTCAAAGGAGCGTAGGATAAATAAATACTTCGAAAATTCAGTCAAAAATGTGGGACTGAAGTGTCTTAATGGAGAACAGACTACCCTGCTATGTTTAGGATATATAAAGAAGCAAAAAAAAATGGTATTTAGAAGGGATTTTTCTAGACCTTCAAACACTGAAACATCTAATAAGGACACTGCCAGCCCTCATGTACGCGAGCTACTTAGTCAACTGTACTGATAGACTAATTGATGTTTAGTTCACTAAAACCATAACTTAATTTTAAAAAAAACAAAAGAACAAGCAAAGCACGAACGAACACTATGTGGCGTGCCAAAATTCATATAAAAAACATTAAAAAAAACTAATAATAATAAAACATAATTAAGCTTAGTCCAATTTTACGTAGTGAGAAATGTATTATATGTGTATGTAATTTGAATATAAATATTTCACGTAAATACGTTTTGCATGGACGTAAATCCACTACTACAGATATATTATGCAAGACACGTCTCGACTGTGCAGCAATGGCGTCATGCCAATGGTATTTTATATATGGCGTCAACATATTTATGTAGTACCTAATATATTTTTTATATTTTATGCATTTTCTTAAGATTCCTTTGTGTATTTTCTCTTCTTTCATGTATTTCTATTTCAACCTTTTTGGGGTCGTTGTGGCGCTGCACTAGCACAACACAGTCTGACTGTAAAACGAGAAGGTTGTGCGTTCGAGTGATAAAACATGGCGTTTAGCTCCGCCACTTAAGCGTTAGGGACACTACGTGTTTTAACTCTAGTTTCTCTCCGCTATAAGCGAGTCATGAATTTAATTATTTTCTTAATTCTTACTACTATTCAGCTCCGAAGTGTATTTAGTGGGACTACCTGTTTATATTTTTATAAATTATTTTATTAATTATCTCAATTCAACAGGTCTTTGACTATCACTGTTTATGTTCAATCAATGATCGCGACTTATTATATTTCTTATTGATAATTATAAATATCGACAGAAACTATTCTTAAAAGTCAATAATTATTAAAAAAGAGCTGAGCTCCATAGGGTAGTACTAAGAACACTGCCGATTAAGTTACATTTCAAACTGTTTCTGTTGGACAGCGTCTGGTTGTAGACGGGAAGGTTGTAGGTTCTATCCTCAGCTTAGGTAAAGCGCTGGGTTGAGTACCGCCACTCTAAGCGCAAATTCTTAAAAATAATGGAACGGTCTCTTGGCAGTAAGTTTCCTTTGTCACTCCTTTTATGCAGTTGGAAACGTGAAGCTGTTTCTTTTTATAATTACAAAAAGAAATACATAAAAGAAGCATAGAGTTATTTATAATTTAGTTCTCCCAGTCATTTGAAATGTTTAATATAATTTGTGTTATATAAATTAATATTAATATATTTTTGTTACATAATATTTTTTTTCACGCTATATCCCGCAAGCAGCAGGTTAGGCAGATGAAACCTAGTGCTAAGGCACTCCGTACATTTTTTGCCGAATTCTGGAGATATTACGTGTTGGTTGCGCAACCACGCCTCGTTACCAGAGCGAAGAAATGAAACAATTAAATATTTCCTTACCGCAACTAGGAAGCGAACGACACAAACTGCCGCGTTTACAGTCACACTTTGTGCCTCTGCCCTGACTTACATAAGGGGATTATTTATTATCTAACACATAGAGGTGAAGCCTTTTAAGATATAAGATGAAATGATGGGTATGAGTGAAATGAAGACTCTAAGGTTAGCATAAATAATGTTTAAATATAGTCTAGAAATAATATTTGAGGCCAGTCGTGGCGCAGGGGCACAAAGTGTGATCGTAAAACCGGCTGATTGTGGGTTTGATACCAACTCGAGGAGATGAAACATTTATTTAAATTTATATATTTCCAGCACTCTGCTCTGGTGTCAAGGCAAAGGGCGACGTTGAGTTCTGCCACTCAACACGCAATGCCTCCAGAATTCGGCAAAAAGTGGGGAACGGAGTGTCTTAACACTAGGTACAATCTGCCTACCCTGCTGTGTGCGGGATACAGCGTGAAGCTGATTTAACTAATATTTGTAACTCAAGGATAACCACATGATTTGTATGAACTGTATGATAAACATACCAATTGTTAAATAACATCCGCTTTTCTAATTGGTATTAATTAAAATGTTGCAATACTATTATTAGTGTTTGGCTAAAAATATAAGAAGTCAATGTAAAATAATTCGGAAATTATGTTTTATTTCCTTAAATATAATAGACTGATGAATTAGAAATATGATATTTGCATAGATTTTCCAGTTAGTTGGGTTGTATTCTCCGTCCCCTTTGCCATCTAATTTTCGAGAGTATCGGAGTCTCTTCGAAGTCGAACTTAACGCCGTGCTTTGTCTTTACAGAGCGTGACAATGAAAATATAAATAATAGATGCCATTCCACTACGCCATAACGGCTTGATAATGTTTTAAATAAAGACTTGTGGCTTAGATGTTAAATGCCGGATTATTAGCGATGGTTACAAGTTGGAGTACAGGGAGAAACGTTTATATTTATTAATTTCTAACATTGGAAAATACAGAATACAGTTATGTATAGATATGATGCAGAAATATGTGAGAAAAATAAAGCAAAAGATATATAAATGTTATTAAAGATATTATATAGGTAGATTTTTCTAAAGTTTAATGTCTTTGTATGGAATTAAATATAATTTGTTGTATTGAAAACAAAATATAGGGTTTCCAGATTTTGAATATGCCGTGTATAAACATAACTACCTTTGAATTTTATAAGTAAATAAAATTTATGTTTATAAAATAAAAATAAAATCAAATATAACTAATTTACCTATATCTAAAAAAACAAATAAAATAAGCACTTTTGTAGTTTGCAGAATTATCTATCATCAATCTAAGTGAATCTCTTACAGCTTGGAATAAAAACAAGCCGCACGAGATTTACTTTGAACGACAATAAAATTTAACGAAAATATCTTCTAAAATCGATTAAAATCTTGGTTCCCTTTATATAGAAAAAAGGAGGGCGGAGAGTTCCCATGTGACGTGTATATAGCAGTAGATTACAATGAAAACTGAAATGTATTCGAGAATCGAGTAACTAAAAGCGCGGCGTGGAACTGACAAGCTACTGTTTAGTGTTGCCATTTTTATAAATAGGGTTTCCCTTAAATTCCATTATGGTTATTGCATTATACAAAGCTGATTTGAATGAAATAATGATTATCTTTATGCTGTCAATTGGATATTGATGCCTGTGTAATGTTACTGTGGAAAATATTAATTTAAATATTATTATAACAAAGTTTTTTAAATGTGTTAATTTGTCGATTTAGAATTTTTAAAATTAGCTTTTTGAATATGTATAGGAAAAGATTATTACAATATTTTTGAAAATTAAACTGACAACTAAACTAATATTTTTTTTAAATTTAAGCAATTATTAATTGCTTAATTTGATAAAAGCATAAGATAGATTGCTTAGTATTAGGTAGCATTCAAAATATCCTTACGTACTGCATTCATACAAATCTTTTTACAATCATTTCCACAAAATGAACCAAATAATAATAAATATGGCAACAAAACCTTATCATTATGCTAGTCAACAAGAACGCGTAAATGGTCCATCGAAGGTCAACGTGTAACTATCACGAAGTTATTAAATCCTGCATAAGATTTTTCAAAGCATTTTAAACTCTATGACATTTTATAATAAAGCTTAAATTCAAACCGTACTAAATGAAACATGAAATGTAAATAATTCATGGTAATTTAAGTTTTATTATTAACGTAATAAGGTGTAAAATTGATTTTACTATAAATAGCTGCACATTTGTGGCAACGACCGCTCAGAAACCAGTACAAGTTTTTATATCTGTTTCATAAACATGACGCAATGAGTTCTTACATACAATTAAAATAGTTTTTTTTATTTATTCTTTTGTACTTTACTTTCTACGCGAGCTGTAGTTAGATGATAATAGATAATACAATAATTATAATAATAGAATAATTGTACTATTAAATGTATTTTTTTTACGTTGGAGATATCAAAAAAAAATGTATTGCCAGTTAGCTAGTAATGGCGGATGATCGTTTACATAATTTAAGTTAGTCACATATTTGTAGAACAATGTGATTCTGACAATCAAAATAATATTTTAGTAATTCTTCATTAATATTTTGAAATAAATAAAATATTATCTATATATATCAGTAAGCAATATTGAATCAAATTGATTTAAATTATTTTCAAAGGATAAGAGTGTTACTATTTCATATAAAATATCGCTAGATACCTATTAAGAGAATATAATAATAAAGAAATATATACAATGGAAGAGAACTTTTAAAAAAGTTGTATAGAATCCGTAAACAATGATCACTCAGGGTCTGTTCGTACTTAAAACATTTTTTTACCGATTCTGTTAAATAAAAGGTGGCTTAAAAGTTCAGAAGAAGCTAAAAGGTAACAACATTTTGAGAGTGTGCCCTGCGATTTTATTTAAGGCATAATGAATAAAAGCTTACTTAATTATTAATTAAATTTCCTTGTGATTTTTATGACGAATTTAAGAATATTATCATAACTTGCTTAAGAAGGGCTTATACTAGAAACTAGATTCACACTATATCTCACCGGTAGGCAGAAGTAACATGGGACCCTAGTGTTAAGACACTCAGTTCCCATTAAGACACTTTAGTTCCCGATTGGACATTAGAAACTACATTACAAATATTTATTATGTGAAAAGAGAAGTTATGGAAAGTTAGATAAGGTTCATGAATAATGAGTCTTCGTGCTTTAGAAATTTATTTATCCCTCTTAGGTAGAAGCTTAGAAAGCTCACGAAGAAACATGAGGGATCAGAGGTCGGCTGAATCTTTGCCATATACGCGAACTTATTGCCAATTACTTGAAAACATTTATTTTAAAGTCACAAGTCAAAGCAGGGAAGGCAGGGGGAACCTGGGAACCTAGAGTTAAGACACTTTCGTTCCCGACGTTTAAGACGGAGATTGCAGAGGCATTGCGTGTTGAGTGGCGGAACTCATCACTTGGCCACTTTACCGACGCGAGGAAATGAAAGTATTAAATATTATTTCTTCGAGTGGGAAACGAATACACAACCTGTCCCGTTTACAGTCGCATGCTTGTGCTCCTGTGCCACATATTTGTAAATATTTACATACTTATATTTATAAATATTTTTTGATATTTTTTATTATGAGTTTCGAGAGATTTATGGATAAGATATTTATTTGAGAAATGAAAAGATTTTATTGTTCATTTTGATCTTTTTTAGCTTCATACTCTATCCCGATTATAGCAAGATAGAGAGAATCTAACAGCATTAGTCAATGCCATTATTAATGAGGTTATTGCAATATGTGACGTACAAACATACATAGTTATGTAGGACATTATGAGGAATATGATTATTCGCTTGATTTGCAAGCTGTTGTGAATTACTTTGGAAGTAAAGTTTGCAAGTTATTTGCAAAATTAAAGAATTATAAGATAGAGTTAAACTTTTGATTAATAGGTATATATAACTGTTGTTATATTTATTATTAAAGAAGAAGTTAAAATATAAATAAAAAAAACAGGACAAGCGCGAGTTATGCTCACCAACCGAGGGTTCTGTATAAAAATTGGAGATCTCGAGCTTTTTCGGAAATTCAGGCTTTGCTTAGAAAGAGCCCTTTCACTTGAACAAGTGAGTGGCCTTAATACCAAATTTTGTCTCCTCTCAAGACTATTATTTATTAAGATTTAACCACAAATGTATAGTTTTCAGATTTTTTCCTGAACTACTACTACGTGTAGATGCTATTTGCCAAATTTCTTAATTCTAGATCAACCGGAAGTATCCTGTGAATATTGATTCCTTTATTCCTTTAGATAGTGTCGAATTACGTGTGTTTTTTGCGATATAAACGTAATCTTTTTTTTTCGTTAATATAGATTTTTTTTTCAGGAAATCATGGTGCCGTAGATTTGAGTATATAGTTTGAATTTTAATTCGATATCTCCAAGCATTCCTGAGATAAAGGCTCTTGACAGATAGACAAAGGAAAAGACAACAAAGTGAACTTATAAAAGGTTCCTTTCTTCCTTAAATGGTATGGAACCCTAAAAAAATAAATTTAGCTTTGCCATAAATAGTGGCAGGGTAAAATTTCAAGCAAAATATTTTAAGTATTTGTCTGTACATAGTTATATATATTGATATAAACAGTCTCTCTTTATATATTGATATAAACAGACTTTATATATTGATATATATTGATATAAACAGTCTCTCTTTGTAGTATTTTTTCTATGAAAATTACAATGCACATAATTTGTATGCTCTATTATCCCAGGAATGAGTATCTGTGCCAGTTTTTTGTTACTTTCTTCTTAACATCCTCTGTATCTTATATCTTTATTATCAGCTTCACGCTGTATTCTGCATATAACAGGGTAGGCAGAGCAAACCCAATGGTAAGACAAAATATAACTATTTTTAAGACAAAAATATTTTAGAACATTATATAAAATAACTAAATAATATGCAAACAATTTTATTATTATTCAAATTCATTATTTTATGTATATACTTATTATTTATATATATACATATTTAGAAATGGAAAATCGTGACTTCAAAAACAGGTTAAAACAAGAGGATTGTCTGTAATTGAATGAAATATTACAGTAAACGGAACTACCGTCAGAAACTAAATTTTCACTTTATATTCGAGAACAAAAAAAAAATTAAAATATTTTTTTTTATTATACATTTTTTAAATACTTTATATTTAACACGACCCACTTTATTGTAATTTTATAGAATCTTATTTGACTTGTAGCTTGCTAAAAAAATTTAAGAGCAGAAATCTCAAAATTCTTATGGAACTAAAAAGACACGGGATGTCAAATTAAGTACATCATCTTTTTATTTTTATGAATAATAAATATGGTGCAGATCTAATTAAGCTGTTTATGTTATTATATTATTTTACATTTAAATCTCATGTACAGCCATTGTGGTATAGTGGGGCAACGTGTGACTGTAAATGCGACTGTAAATGGGTTCAATTCCCATTCGGGGGAATGAGTTACTTTCATTCATTTCATGAGGCCAGTCGTGGCCCAGCGGCACAAAGTGTGACTGTAAAACTGACTAGTTGTTGTTACGTTCGATTCCCACTCGAGGAGATGAAATATTTACTTAAATGTATATTTCCATTTATTCGCTCTGGTGTCGAGGCAAAGCGCGGCGTTGAATTCTGCCACTCAACACGCAATGCCTCCAGAATTCGGCAGAATGTGAGGAACAGAGTGTCTTAATACTAGGCCCTCTGCCTACCCTGCAGTGTGCGGGATACAGCGTGAATCTGAGTTACTTTCAATTCGGGAATGGTTTGTCTATCATTAGATTTTCTCTGCTATATATGAAATACAGTGTAAAGCTAAATGAGCTGAGGCATTATTTTCTGCTAACATTACCTAGTATTCCAGTAGTATAACCACAGTGCGAATGGCTGTAGCTAGTTATCTATTATTTTCTTATTGTGCCACTTAAGCCTTTCATACTTTATAGTTAGTTCATGGCTAGTATACAATGGATAGTAGATAAACGTGAGCCTATATATGAATGTTTTACGTTTGATTTTATGGGATTTGTTTAGGAAAATATTTTTTAACATTGTAAAAGAAATTATATTATATCTTATTTAAGAGATTGTTGTTCTTAGTAAAATAAATTTAAATATTATAATAGATTACCATTGAAAATATTTGGAATCACTCACTATACACTTCCGAACCACATGCTAAGATAAAAATATATATTTTCGAAGCTTCCTTTAGTATACTGACTATTTTAATTTTTCTTTTATTTATCACTAAATGAAATACGATTCTTTTAAGAATTGATTTTTTTTAATATCTTAAGTGAACTATACATTTATAGCCTTCGCATGCGGCTTTGTCTTAGTCCCGCTTCTTTCCGTGGCGCAGGTGCACGAAATGTGGTTGACTGGTTGTGGGTTCTATTGCCCTTCGAGGATATGATGTTTTTTTTTACTCTGGTAACAAGGTAAAGCGCGACAGTGAGTTCCGCCTCTCAACACGCATTGGTTCTAGAATTCGGCGGCAAGTGGACACTTTAACTCAGAAACGCTTAAAGATATCGCGTTAACATTAAAATCATATTCTCAAATCTACGGTCCCTTTATTTCCTAAAAAACGGATTTCTACATTTAGTTCGCAATCGCAAAAAAACGCGTATTACGACACTATAAAGGGTCAAAATTAATAGGATATTGCCGGTTGACCTTGAATTGCCATACGGTTGCCAAATTGTATAAATTTGGCATTTAGTATCTTCAGGTAGTACTAGTTAAATTCTACAATAATGCCTTAAAAGGAAGTCCAAATTTGATATTAAAGCCGCTAGTTCAAGATCAAGTGAGGCTTCAGGTGAAAGGGCTCTAGCTAAGCTAAGTTTGAATTTCAAAAAAAGCTCGAAACCTCCAATTTTGGTTCGGAAACCTCGGTGGGTGAGTCCGACTCGTGCTTGTCCGCTTTTTTTTTAAATATACGTCATACTTATCTCTAATCAACGTGACATTCCCACCACATACAGCGTGACACAAATGGAAACAGAACATTTACTATGACAATAGTATCACAATTCCCACGCTTAACTAGATGAAACTGTACTATATGAGATAATTGATTCAGTGGATTTAGAGCGCTTTAAGACAATGATAGAAAATGACCCAGTAGTGTATAGTGTTTACTGTTTTCTTTGTAATTAACGTTGAAGGATGTATTTAGCTATTAAAAAGTAAGATTGATAGTTTGTAGACGTACGTATTTTCGAAACAATCGTTTGGAATTCAAACCTTTTAGTTAATTTATAGCTTTTGCTTGGTCTGGATTCTGGAAAAGTAGGTAATTTATACGTATTAGTCTCGTGTTATGATACTCCGTTACCCATTTTCCGTTTAATTCTGGAGGTATTGCGTTTTGAGCGGCGGAACTCAACTCCGCGCTTTGCGAACACACCAGACCGAAGAAATTAAAATATTATAAATTTCATTTCCTCAAGTAGGAACCTATCCATCGCGTTGACAGTTACACTTTGTGCCCCTGCGTCATGACAGGCCTCAAATATAATATTATTATTCCAAATAAATTATAAAAAAAAAAAACATTTTCACAAGTTTTAAAGTTAAAACAAACGCAATTCCGCGTCCAGCCCTCGTTATCATTACATCGTGCTACTTGTTCAAAGAAAGCTGAAATGCATCGTAATTCGTACAATCTGCTTAGTATATCGAAATATAGGCACTACTTTCAAATTTAATTAGACAACTTTAAATATACGAGTATGTAGCTTTAGGTTAGTACCTAATATTTAACTTATATGTCGTCTTTATAAACGGTTTTTATTCAGTAATGACTACAAATGGTCATGGATTGTTAAAGTAAATAAAAATCAACTTCACGCTGTATCCCGTACATAGCAGGGTAGGAAGAAGGCATTTTTCGCTGAATATTCGAAGCATTTCGTGTTAAGTGGCGGAACTCAACGCCGGGCTTTTCATCTTGGTGCCAGAGCAAAGAAATGAAAATATTAATAAATAATAATTCATTCTCCTCGAGTGGATATTGAATCTACAATTGTTGCCTTACAGTTACACCCTTGTGCCCCTGCGCCACGACGGCCTCAAAAGTAATCTCAAAAAAATATTCTATAATATAATCAATAACTTATTGAATTTATATTACTATAAATACTGGCTTTGTGTAGCTAAAATACTTAAATAATTTACTTTTAGGCACTAAAGTAACGATAAACTTAAACTTAAGAAATAAAATATCCTTATTAGCGTAAGAAGCTTTTTTAGACTTAATAAGATAAGGTCGGTTTAGTGCAGCGGCATAGGGCCTGAGTGTAAAAGTGACTATTATGGGTTCGAGTCCTCCTTCATTTCCTCGTTCTAGTGACAAGATAAAGGGTAGCGTTGAGTTCCACAACTCTTATGTCTCGAAAAATGAGCGGAGCATGAGGAACAGAGTGTCTTAATATTAGGTTCCATCTGCCTATGCTGTTATTTGTGGGATACAGTAGAGAACTATATAATTTAAACTCAAATCGTATTAAAAATCTAAATAAATTTTACATTACCTTAGAAACTATCAAAGCTTTGCCAGCCAACACGAAAAGCCCGGCGATCGCGAGCGGAATCATTGCTGCCATCTTCATTGCGGCTCCCATCATCATCATTCCCATCATTTTCTTCATCTTTCCTCGTCCTGAAATTATTTTTATACTCATGTCAATATATGTTTGTTAATATTTTAATGATTTTTATTTCAAAAATATTATATATGGGTAAGGTGAGTTGTATCGTCCCGAACGCTATATTTTGTTGTCTTTAAGTATTCGAAATTGGTGGTAACTGGTATAAGGCGAGGCATAGCGTAAAGTTGAGTTCCGCCACCCAACACTCAATGCTGGAAGAATTCGGCAGCAAGTAGGGAACGGGCGTGTCTGAGTGGGAAGGGAGTGTCAATACTAGGTTCCCTCTGCCTACCCAACTATACATGATAAAACTGATAAGAACGTCTCTCTATATTTAGTAATCTTGACAAATTACTTGAACTCCAGTGAAAATTACAAGTACTTAAAGGCATTGTTGTAAACAGACCGGGACAAACGATTATACTGAGCAATTTTGTATATATATATATACAAATATTTGTTTGATATTTGTTAAGTATTAACTTTTGAATCTATATCTTTTCTTCCTATTCTTTTACTATACAGATGAAGAGTTTGTTTGGGTAAGCCAACTAATCTCAGGAACTGTCGGTTCGAATTGGATTTTTTTTAATATATGGATGGATAGTCCATTAATTGAAAAAAAAATAGGTTTCGATGTAACCCGCTGTACTTGCGATCAGATTCACCTCCTAAAATTAGAATATCTCGTAATATGTAACAGATAATTCTTGAATATTATTTGAGCATAAAGGCAAAACCGCAGATAAAAGTTAGAATCATTTATATTTCCAAATACTACGAATATATTATTCCTTATCCCTACTACCTTTTAATTAAATTGTGGATATTCAAGAACAATAATTCAATGACGGTAAATTTATTACTCTTACAAAACTATGCTACATTGTTTTTAAAAGATTATTCCATCACAGGCTATACACAAAAATACCAACCGAACCTTAATATTTAAAGTGATTAAAATAATGATATATTTGTTTCATTTATCTATATTTTCTTTGCTCTATATACTCTATAAGGTGAAAATCAGGTTTTAAGACTGTTTACCGCAAAAAAGTGACATCACTAGTTCACATGAAAAATAAAAATATATAAATACTATATAAAAATAGTTTCCTTCATTAGCGTTTTCGCGTTTTCGCATGAGTTCCCTACATAATTTACTTTTAGTAGAGTAGAGTCATTTGCGTGTATAATTTTGTGCATGACTTTAGATAATGAACTAATAACTAACTATTAATCAAAATAGGTTCCGACATTTACTATAGACTTAAAAGTAAAATATACGCGTAATATTAACACGCTACTGAAAAGAGTTTTTACAACTTCCTTAGATATTACCAGAGGTCCACATCTTTTTTTTTAGTTTCACGCATATGCAAGACGTATGTGTCGCGATAAATACGTCTTGCATATCTCTTGCAGGATCTTAAAGCACAATAATTGTATGTAAAAAAATATCCGACTTCAGAAAGGAGGTTCTCAATTCAGCTGGTATTTTTTTTATATTTAATAGTCAAGTGATTTTTAGTTTTTTTTAATGGCCCAATTTTGTAATGATAGGCTCAAAATAATCTGCTAGTATAGTCGTAGAACAATATTTAAATAGCACAATATTGTTAAATTAGCATTATATTAAAAATTTTGTACGAATTCTGATCAAAAAATATGAATTTTATTGAAATTTGAAACAGTGAAAAAAATATTGATAATTTTATTTACACAAACCTACAATAACATCTAAGGTCAAAGTTCCCACGATATCGTGTCTATTATTGGAAAGTGTCGAAAACAACAATTATAGTTTTATTGTACTATTATATTACCTTTCTCCGTTTTAATGTTCTTCTTTGATGATAGTATGAGTGTTTTATGATTACTGTTATTTTGGGACTGATTCGTTATGGTATGGAACGTACTTGACATTTTGAAAATGGTATGTAAAACTTGACATCTTCAGTTATTTGTCGAATGTTCTTTTAAAATGAAGAATATTATCTTTATACGATAGCGTCAGTGTTTAGATTTACGCATAAAGGAGGATAAAGATACTCGATTCTTCTATTTTTCAGAAACTTTGTTGAGTGGCGGGGCTAAACGCTGCGCTTTAACTCCTTTGTGCTCCTGCGCAACGACGGCCACACGCGTGTGACTGTCAGCAGGACTGTTTGTGGGTTGGATTCCTACTCGAGGAAATGAAATAAATAATTTTCTTCTCTTTTCCTTTGCTATGGTGTCGAGACAAAAGTGCGGTGTTAAATTCCTCAACACTAAATGCCTCCAGAATTCGGCGGAAAATATTGAGTGGAGTGTCTTAACACTAGCTTTCCTCTGCCTACACTGCTAAATGCTATATACAGAGTGAAGCAGATAAAGACTATAATCGCTGTAAAAGTTTTGAAAATTATAAAAAATATTTAGCAAGATACTAATATTCACAACTAGCGGCGCGCCCGCGGCTTCGCCCGCTGAAACTACATGATTATTGATCTAATAAACAGCATTGACTGACTACTATAATGACTTCTAATTTGATTTTTATTACAATATTATGGTAATGTATATGTACTCGTATGTTGTATACATATGTACATTGAGGTACCTTTTTATTCAACGTTCTAAACGTTACAGGTAATTAAGCGATGGTTAACATACAAATAGCTGTTAACTCAATATTTTAAATGTTAATGGATAATCAATAAAGAAAGTAATTTTTCTTTTTGCCTACATTACACACTTAAAGAAGATACCTATTTTGAAATAAAAAATATTATAATTGAATACGTAGCTCGCATAGAAGATATAAAAAAACACACAAACAATTAGCAAGTAGTGTATATACTATTACAATTAATTGTAATACTAGTATAATATAATTATCACAAAAGCGAGAATTTTGAACATACATCAAATAGTTATTTATAATTTTTTATTAAAAAAATCAAATCAGCTTCACGCTGTATCCCGCGCACAGCAGAGTAGGCAGAGAAAACCATGTTTAAGACACTCCTGTTCCCATCATAAACTTTGATATTGATAATTTATTAAAAAGATATTCATAAAAAAAACAAGTTCTCTACCTGTATTTTTCGTATAATTTTCTTACTCTACATAAAGTGACATACATATATAGTAAGTAAATAGTTCTTATTATGACTTTTAAAAGTAGCTTTAAAAGTCTATATTATAAAAAAAAACACGAAAGTTTCCTAGAAACAGTATAAATGGAGTAAAAATATTTTACTTAACTTTTCTTAGTAAGTATTGCCATAGCTCTTTGAATATAAATGATCGTTTTTGAGCTTAAATCGAAATAGCGGTGCTTAATGTATAGTTTCAGTCCCTTTACTTGGAGAAAGTGCGGATAACAGGATGAGCTTAGAAGGTTACTTGCAAATCCAGTGAATTCTTGTATGAGAAAACTTATAATAATTTATTCTCTACATTTAAAATAAATGTATATAAATATTATAAATATTACTCCCTGCAAAAAGCAGAGAGTTGATAAAAACAACAGTTTTTTTTAATTTCAGAAACAAATATAAAGAAAATATTGACCTTATTCTGTGTGTTCTCATTAACAGTTAAAGATAAACACATATGACGTATGTAATTAGTGATATCAGTATCAAGAAATAATTAAATTTATGAAAAAAAAGGCTAATAATATGCAATGAAGTGATGCACTTATTACCATAATTATCTAAGGGTGGTTAAATTAAAAAAAAATGAAAGGTACAATTACCTTCTTCCACACCCTTATTAAGCTCAGAGCCAGTCATTTTAGGAAGCGACAGCTGGATTGTCCGAGAGTTGGCGAACGCGGCTATCCTGTCCCACAGCATGGTGGATAACGCTTCATCCTTGCTCTCCAAGTTCCTTGGTAAGCTTGCATCAATATCGTTTTCACTTACAGGCACTGTCTCTACATCTGAGGTTTTTACTATATCTAAACCATCGACTAATGGTATGGCTTCCATTCTTGCAGCTCGATCGAAGAACACAATGGCCTTCTTCTTCAAACATGGACCAAAACCTTCAGATTTTTGACAATCTTCATATATCCTCATGGCATATTTCATGCCGAAATTCTCTGTTGCCGCCACTACTACTAATAGGAAAGTTAAAGGGATTATTATTTTAAACATTTTGATGTGTTTCTGATGGTGCAATAAAAAAGACTGTTTGAATGTTCGCAAGCAACGCGTATTTATAGGCTATGTACACTACAAAATGAATTGTGCCTCTAAGATCGGGGGTACGCTCTCTGAGGCTATCCTCATATTAGATGGCTTGTAATGTTCCATAAAATTTTATGTTACTGAGAATGTATGAGAAAACGATGAGGCCAGTGAATGTGAAACGTGCACACGATGTTTGTGTGAGTATCTAAGTGGAAAATTGTGCTAGTCTTGGTAGGTCGTGATTAAACGATAGCATCTTTATAATTGGATGAGGTAAATTTTTAAATAAACATAATATAAGGGGATAGTTAAATTTCAAATTATAAAAAATTGTGTCATTTTTTCGTTTTTTTAAATATTAAGTTATATGAGCTTCACGCTGTATCCCTCACACAGCAGGGTAGGCAGAGGGAACCTAGTGTTAAGACACTCCATTCCCCACTTTTTGCCGAATTCTGGAGGCAAATCGTGTTAAGGGCAGAATTCACCGTTGCGCTTTGTCTCGACACTAGAGCGAAGAAATGGAAAATAGAAATTTAAGTAAATATTTTATCTCCTCGAGTGGGGATCGAACCCACAACCAGTCGGTTTTACAGTCACATTTTGTGCTCCTGTGCCGCAACTGGCCTCAATCTGGTTATATGTTTTGTTTTATATACTATATATGAGAATGAAAATTTTTAGTTACCACCAGGTCGATAATTTAAGCATGTCTATTGAATCATTAAAAAAAGTTACTGTAGTAATTATTACAACGGTTCTTTTGTAATTATAAGACATTCAGAAACATTATGTTCTAGAATATAATAAAAATAAAAAAAAATAAAAAATATGTATAAATTAAAGATGACTTAACAACAATAACAAAATTAATACCTCATCCATATTTAGTAGCTCACATCCATAACACCTTGCATGTGAACTATACGGAATACTAAAACAATTATTAAATAATCGTTATTTATTATATTAAATCCTTCCTGTTTACGTAAAATCAAAACGAAATAATAAATCGGAAATACATAAATTTTATTTTTTTCTGATTTAAGACAGTAATTGGTGTGAGAACAGGAGGGAGGGAGAAAAGGATTGGGGGTGGTGGCTTGTTTCAGAGTTCACCTTAAAATAGTCTGGTACCCACCTAAAATGTAACAGAATTTATTAACAAAAAATGAGTTTGAAAAATTGAAGTTTTGTAGCTGAAGTCTTAAAAATTTGCCATTTTTTTACAAGGTTTACTTTTTAATAAAAAAAGTATAATCTGCAAAAACATAAACACATACAAATATATATGACGTATATTTAAGTTTCGTGCCACATTGTCATTGAACCATGCAAACTGGAGTACTCTATATCGATATTAGGGGACAGGCTCTCTTGAATAAAATCGTCTATTCATATAATTTTTGATACATTGCGTGTTGAGAGCCGAAATCCAGACCGCGCTGGTTACCAGATCTCAGATCTCAGTCTTCTCTGGTTACCAGAGGGAGATAATAAAAATAATTACTGCCTCCAAGTGGGAATCAAACCTAAAAGCGTTTCGCTGTTGGTTTGATTACAGTACAGTCAACTGTGCCGTTGTTCCACGAGTGAGTGTACTTTTTTGTTTTTTATTTTTTAGCTTCATATCGTAACCTGCACATAGCAGCATAGGCAGAGGGAACCTGGGAACCTTGTTTCAAGACACTGTGTTCCCATTTAAATACTTCCGTTTCCTACTTTCTATCGAATCCTGGAGCCATTGAGTTATGAGTGGCGGAACTCACACCATGCTTAGTCTTGTTGCCAGAGCGAGGAAATAAAAATAATTCATACCTACATTTGGAAATCAATCTCACAACCGTCACACTTAAACGTCTCTTACTACGTCGGCTTCAAGTACAGCTTACGTGAAAACTATATATCTTAATTTAATAGTAACGTCTAAAACGTAAAATAATTAAATTTACAGAATTTTCAAATTGACTTTGCAGTTTTGTATATCATACCACAATTGTATCAAGTAAATTTTCTACTAAACTACGATGTACACATCACCCACGATATTTAGTGAGAATACAACACCAGTACTTTAGTAGTAATAACGAAACGCACTAATGGTCTTGAAATATGTATGGCAATACAGTAAGTAGGCAAATGTGAATGAGCATCTTGTTCATGTGATTCTCATAAACTCATTCACTGGCCACTTTCTAGGTTTGCTTGATGCGTGTATACCGATTTGTATATATAACTGGCTTGTACCTGCGGCTTCGCCCGCGTGGTCAAATGAAAGAGAAAGAGAAAAAAAGAGTTTTGTATGATTGATGACTTTGGCTAAAGGTACAATGGGCTATATTGAAGAATTGACATCGAATAATGTAATATAGCCCATATTAATCCTGGCATAATGTTGGATAGTCCAACTCAAAAAGTTTTTTTCAATTCTAAACAATGCTTCCTGAGATTAGCGAGTTTAACTAAAATGTTTTTAGCTTCAATATTGGTATAGGAAGATTGTTTTTGTCATTATAAAAAATTGTAGAGTTTTTCATTGAAACACTTGCGGGTTCCTATTTTTTTGGCTTCATACATTATCTGAGTAGAGGAAGAGTAAGATAAAGGATCTTTTGCATCCAAAAGAGCTAGTTTTTTTCTGTCTACACTGTTATATGCGACAAAAACGTAAGCCAAGAATGAAACCAATTTTTTTACATAAACATGACTAAAAACATAAGGACCAAACTAATGATAGTAAGGCTAAACTAAATAAAAAATCTAATATAGTTAGAATTAAATATATTATATAAAATTCGTCATAATTACTAAAAAATAGATAAGCATATAAACATAGGCAAGGCGCGAAGTCACAAGCGTGCGACTGTAAATACGACGGATTGTGGGTTCGATTTCCACTTGAGAAAAATAAGTATTTTCATTTCCTCGTTCTGGTAACGAGACATAGCATTGCATTGAGTTTCGCTACGCCATGCAATGCCTCCAGAATTTGGCAGAAAGTTGGGAACGGAAGTGTCGTAAAGGGAACGGACTGTCTTAACGCTAGGTTCCCAGGCGCTTTGTACAGGATACAGCGGGAAGTAAGAAAAAAATCAAACGAACATAGATTCATTTAATATTTTAACATCAAAAAGTCCCTACTAAATAAAAAATATATATTAGTCCTGACAGTTTAATAAGAACATTTCATATATTGTACATCTATGATAGCGATAAAATAAAAAAAAAGAATACTAAACACAATGACGCTATCTATATACGCATCAAACGTTCAATAGTTACTACAGAATAAAATTATTACTGAAATATAAAGCTTAATTGCAGGTTTTTGCTCAAAATTTTAAAATTATGTATGAATATTTAGTTTCTCTAGTAAAAGAGCCTTACTTTCGCTTGTTAATTGATGTTTTAATAATAATGGACGGTTGTAATGACCTTAGCATAGCTTTTGATGTACGAGATATGTATATGTTCATAAAAAGTTTTGTTGAAAGTTGGTGACCGCGTGTAATCGAGTTACTACGGGTATACTTTTATGCATAATTGTTCTTTTATCATATCTTTTAATGATTATTTTTATTTTATTATAGCAAACATTGCTATTGTGTCTGTATATCTCCATCGCCTCGGCCACTGTCATCAATCTCATCATACACGTATGGTAGGGATCTCCTCCTTCCAATATTATCGATGCTATGTTCTCGAAATATAATATGGCAAAGCGCGGCGTTGAGTTCCGCCACTCAGCACGCATTGCCTTCAGAGTTCGGCGGAAAGTGGAGAACCGAGTGTCTTAGCACTAGGTTCCCTCTGCCTATCCTACTGTGTGCAGGATTCTCGTACTCGTAGTCTCGTTCTCGAAGGTCTCCCCGTGCCTCTTTTACCATATTTTTTAACTTTTTTTACATATCTATTTTATATATTTACATATAAATAAGATAATACAGTTCTCCCCATAATGGATAATTAATAATTTGTTTAATTCAAAAGTAACAAATCTGAAATATAATCAGAACACTGTTAAATACTTTTTTTTCAGAACACTGTTTTCAAAAATTAAATCAGATTATTAAACTTATTCAATTGATATGAATTAACGATTCGCACAACGATTACCAGTACTGTTCTGAGGAGAACGGAGTAGCACGACACTAAGTTTTTACTGCCCATCCTGTTATACGCCGGACAAAACGAAAAAAAAATGATATCTACATTATAACTAGACGTAATCTATATCATTTAAATTTTAAATTCTTATTCCTTAAGCAAAAAATATAAGATTGAACTAACAACCTCTGTATACTATCATTTAGAAAAATTACTGAGCTAAAAGGAAATATGCCACCTAATAATATACAGTTACATTTATTACAACCTTGACATTTGTTCTCAAAATCATCCTCTTCCACTTCTCTTCCACTACTTAGTGATTATGAATGCACACGATAAGTGCTAGGTGTAATGACATGTATTATACACCTGTGAATAAAGGTGGTAATGTAAGTAAACTACGTAGGTGCATATACTAGAACATAAGAAGAAAAGAAAAGGCTGTAATTATATATACAAAAAACTATATAATAAGTCTGGGTTCTTATATCTTTTGAGTATTGGTTATTGTATAGTATTAGTAATAATAGTGCAGCTTCACGCTGTATCTCGCTTGTATGAACAAGATACAGAATAGGCAGATGGAGCCTAGTGTTAAGACACTGCTTCCTACTTTTTTCATCGAATTCTGGAGGCATTAAGTGTCGAGTGACGGAACTCAACGCCGCGCTTAACCTCGAAATTAGAGCGGAGAAATGGAAATATTAAATATTTCATATCTTCGGACCCACAACCTGTCGTGTTTACAGTCACGCGGTTGTATGACCCTGCGTCACGACTGGCCTCATATTTTGTTTGGTTCTATATGAAAATATTATTTGGTTATTCTATATAGTTGAGTGGCGGAACTCAACGCCGCGCTTTGCCTCGACACCAGAGCGAAGAATTGAAAATATAAAAGTATATAAATATTTTATTTCTTCGAGTGGGGATCGAACCCACAAACAGTCGACTTTACAGTCACACGTTGTGTCCCTGCGCCACGACTGGTCCTATAGAGATGCTAAATCATAATCATCAAGAGGCACAATATCGGTCACGCTACGTTTATATTATTATATTTTATAAAAATATATTTCTATCCTTAGTGTGGAATATTTAAAAAGTTATAATGCATATTGTAATGCTTAATCAAATAAAGCATATTTAATGTCAAATGTCACGGAACACTTGTTGCTAATAAAGCGGTGTTATAATTGATGTTTAAAGTGTAGACCTGTATCATTGAACTGACCATGTTAGCTTTTACACTAGAACAATGTTAATGTTTATGCTTACTAAATATCTGTTCTATTGAAAGATTCCGAATGTAGCATGGTAGGTAGGAGGAACCTGGTGTTAAAACAATCCGTTCCCCTCTTTTCGGCGAATTCTGGAGGCTTTTCTTGTTGAGTGGCTGAATTCATTGCGCTTTTGCCTCGACACCAGATGAAAATATTAAATATTTCATTTCCTCGAGTGTCACACGCATGTGCCCCTAAACCACGACTGGCAATTATAGAGTTTATTCACCAATATTGGCCAATTAGAAATAATATTGGTTGGTCGTTGTCTAAAATATTTTTTTAAACATAATTTATTCCCACAAATGTAGTAAAACGCAGTTTATTTTTTACATATATTGTAGTCATCGTTGCGCATAAGCACAAGCGAGTGACTAGGCGTGATGGGTTTAGGTTCAATTTGTATTAGGGGGAAATGAAAAATTTAATATTTTCATTTCCTCGCTCTGGCACAGTTTAATGGCATCGTAGTGTCTTAACTCCAATTCCCTGCGGGTTACATTACGCTCGTGTACCTGTGCCATGAAATGGCCTTGTGTTGTGTTTTTTCCGATTTAATGAAAAAAATATTTGACTTTTAATATATTTTTTTAGTACAGACTTAACGAGACTAGAGATTTTAACATGATTTCAACATTAGTGAAAATCAAAATGAAATAATACATTTTTTTTCTAAACAAATTTTAATTCACCTCTCTTAATTTAAAACTGAAAGAATTATTTTCTTTCTTTTTTTGAAACATAATCTTATATTGGTGTCGTAAAAAAGGAGCAGTTACTATCACAAGACATAAACCATTCTACGTATATTTTTAGATTACGAGACTAAGCAATACATTTATATATTTGTGGTAACATTAAATTTTTTTTAATGTTACCACAAATATATAAATGTATTCTCCTATCACATCAGTTAAAAAAAAATTCCACAATTTCTAAATTTTTATGCCATTTGTATACTTTCCAAACAATAATCATTAACAGATGTACTCTATAGGGTCGTCTCGGAGTCGTCATTTTTTTGTATTTTCACTTTCATAGTGATCATATAAAAGTTTATGTCTTAGCGAAACCAAATAGTTTTTTTTAAATATATATATACTATCAACTATCAAAGACTATCAAAGACGAGTCTTTTAGATTTTATTGATGGATATATCGGCTTAAATTTGATAAGTAAAAAAAAAATATGTACTTATAATTGATCAGTAATAACTGACCGCCAATTAGGAATTCAAATTGAGATCATAATATGTATGCTAGAACCCAAAATCACTTTTTTGTCCGTCTGTCTACTAACTGGATTTCCTCAAAAAAAATCGTATTTCAACACTTACTTGAAAAAAGATATAGCTAATTTGTATCACAAAAAACGCGTATTTCGTCACTTAAAGGGAATCAAAATTAATAGGGTACTTCCGGTTGACCCAGAATTGTGAAATTTGGCAGCTAGCATCTACGGGTAATGTACAGAAAAAAAAACTGAAATCTATAAATTTGTGGTTAAATCCTAAAAAATATTAGTCTTGGGCAAAATTTGATATTAAAGCCAGTTCAAGTGAGGTATTATATTAAAGGGCTCTGGCTAAGCTAAGTTTGAATTTCAGAAAAAGCTCGATTAAATTATTGTACGGAACCCTCGCTGGGTAAGCACGTCTAGCTCTTGTCCAGTTTTTTAATGTATAAATTATGTTTCTCTTATAACACGAAAAGTTATCGAAATTTGGCTCGAATAAAATCTCGAAAGGTTATAACAGACTCATCTCTTGATTCCTTAAATGCAAAATATTATTATACATACAAATGTATTATTAAATCGTGACAATTCCATATCAAATCACTTAGTGGTACATTTTTCGTCATGGGAAGTAAAAAAGAACTTTAACTCAAATGTTTTTTAAATGTTTTAACCTATTGTTTATGTTTTTGTTTTATGATAGCTAATTGGTGTGTGAAGTGTGTATTTCGAACAAAGAAATTTCACTTGTACTTAATTATAAGCTAGATTACTTTCTCATTAAGATATATAGATAGAACTAAAATAGAACTAAATAAGAATAAATGTAGGTACGTATTTGTGCTATTAGAGGGCCAAAAAAGGTTATAACTCTTTACTTTTATAGTTTCGAATATGCGACAGTTGAGGGCTTAATTACCATTTGAGAAATTAATTGTTTTCATTTCCTCGTTCCGGTAACATGACAAAGTGCGGCGTTAAGTTCCGCTAGTCTACATGTAATGCCTCGAGAATAAGGCGGTGCGTGGGGAATGAAGCGTTTAAGCTCTAGATTCCTTCTGCCTACCCTGTAGAGAAGTAAAAAAAGTAAAAAAATACCTGTATATAACATTGTGCTCTAGATTAAGCACTTGCTCACAAGCATATTTACTGATATGCATAAAGTACACCTACAGGTGGTTACGTGGAAAATACGTTGTTAATTTTATTGCAATTTATATATATGGACATTTAACAAAAATAAAATGTCAAATAATAAAATGAAACATATCGTATTTTTTTTATTCTATATATCTCTATGACTACACCGCTAGGAATACGGCGTGAAGCTAAGTTAAGTTTAGTTATATTTTAAAAGTAGCGATAATCGTAGTATCAATGTTTGTTTCTAATATATTAATCTCGGGGCTAATACAGTAGTATAAAGCAAAAACGTTTTCAATAGTCATCCATGATATGACATATGACCAAAATAATTTCACAAGAAATAATAATAAATATAGGACAGCAGAGTGTCTTAATACTAAAATAACTGTACTAATAAATATATATATATATATTAAGTAACTAAGACTGTGCCACGACTGGGGCCAGTCGTGGCGCAGCGGCACAAAGTGTGACTGTAAAACCGACTTGTTGTGGGTTCGATCTCCACTCGAGGAGATGAAATATTTACTTAAAATTTATATTTCCATTTCTTCGCTCTGGTGTCGACGTTAAGCGCGGCGTTGAGTTCTGCCACTCAACAGGCAATGCCTCCAGAATTCGGCAGAAAATGGGGAACGGAGTGTCTTAACACGTTATATACACGTCGTGCGGGATACAGCGTTGCTTTAATTTTTTATTTTTTTTTGTATAAATTAAGTCAAAGAAAAAAGTCAATGTTTTGAAGAATTGAAATTTTATTATATTTTTTTAAATTAAATAAGATATTAAAATTAAATAATATTATTACTATTACCTTCTGCAGTTGTACCCTAGTCACTTTCAATGCCGTTACCGCTACTCCTCTATATAAGCGCTAGTTGCTTCATTCACAGTATTAGTGTTTAGGTGTAAATGAACCAGAGACCATCGTGGCGCAGTAGGGAAGTTTCTGGCTATATTTTAGACTATTAGGTTCGATTTACAGCCAGGGAAATGTAATATATTAGCTTCATGATAGAATTAAAAAAAAATTAAATTAGCTTCACGCTGTATCCCGCACACAGCAGGGTAGGCAGAGGGAACCTAGTGTTAAGACACTCCGTTCCCCACTTTCTGCCGAATTCTGGAGGCATTGCGTGTTGAGGGGCAGAACTCAACGCCGCGCTTAACCTCGACACCAGAGCGAAGAAATGGAAATATAAATTTAAGTAAATATTTCATCTCCTCGAGTGGGAATCGAACCCAGAACCAGTCGGTTTTGCAGTCACACCTCGTGCCGCTGCGCCACGACCGGCCTCATGATAGAAGGAACGTAGTATTAGGATATTTATTCATTTTCTGCCTAAATTCAAGGCACTGCGTGACAAGTAGCAAAAGTCAAAGCAGTATTTAATTTTTTTTATTTATTTAGCAAGAATCGTTAGTACAAATTACAAAAAGCTACAAAATATATAATTTTCGTATCTAATCCACATAACTGAGTTAAGTTGTTTTTCAATTTTATTCATTTTTGTATTTAGACCGCGATACATTTCTTTTCTACAGAGATAGTTATTTAAAGACTATTTTTTTAGCATCATGCCGTTTCCCACACATAGCAGGTACGCGGAGGGAACCTGGGAACAATTCCGTTGAGGCATTGCGCGTTGATTGGCGGAACTCAACTGAACTGACGGAACGTGCCCGCTTTGCCCGGTTCCCTCTTGGAATATTATTACATTTATTTGAGGCACCCTTGTGCCTGTAATGCGAGGGCTGTGGGTTCGATCCCGACTGTAGGAAATGAAATATTTAAATATATTTTTTCATTTCTTCGCTCTGGTGTCGAGGCAAAGCGCGGCGTTGATTTCCACCCAACCAACACGATATGCCTCCAGAATTCAGCGGAAAATAGGGAAAGCAGTGTAATAATGTGAGCGGGATACAGCGTGATGCTGACTTTTTTTATTACATGTATTATAAAGTAATGAATTGAGAAAGAAGAGGAGTATATAACTTTTGTCTTGCCAGAGAGAGAGAAAATGAAAACAAAAACTATCCACGATTGAGGAACGAACCAGTAATCATTGCGTTGACGGTCACATGCTGTAGACCAGGATGATCTTCAGGGGAATATTTATTCATATATTTCGACATGTATCGATACGAAATTATGAGACGCGACCAAATTTAGATACTTTGTCTGTATAATTGAGGTAAAATATTTTATTTACACGAGGTCAAACGACCGCCGGTCATTTAAAAAAAGGCCAATGTGAAAGACATATTTATTTATATTTTAACATATTTTATATAATTGGATAAAAGAATATCATTTATAATATTCAAGTTTTTGTTTTTCCTTATTTTGGAAAATTTGAGATTACCGTGTCGGAACTGAACGCTGGACTATGAATTATTAAATATGAATAAATTAATAATAAGTAGGCAAAGGGGGCCTAATGCTAAAATACTCTGTTTCCTTCTTTCCGATTAATTTTTAAGACATTACGTGGTTAAAAATATAAAATAATTCATTTCTAGGAGTGGGAACTGAAATTACCTGTTGCATATACAGTCACATCTACTTTAGCGCCACGACGGCCTCAAAATTTAAAATATTATTTAAAATAAAAAGCGTTTAAATAAACTTTAAAATGCTTTTTTTGTGATATTATTTTTGAATCGCTTTAAAAAGTTTTATTAATGTTTCTTTTATCATTTGTTAATATGAATTGAAAAATATTCTAATTGCCTTATTGTTTTATTTCGTTCGGCCCTTTCCGCACTCCTTTTAATAAGTGAAAATATAAGTATACTGTTTTCTCTTGCGAATTCAACGTAGCCCTTAATGGACCCGTTCCATTCGCAGTGGAAATCTGGCTTTATAATGGTCTTGAGGTAAGGCGAATCAATTCGTGAAAATCGGTCAACCCATAGCGCTTAAAGGTCTACATATTAACCAACATACATATTCCTACATATATGGACTAATCAATTTACATGGAAAATATAAGCTTTAAAAATAGCTTCACGCTGTATTCCTTACACAGCAGGGTAGGACAGAGGAAAACTAGTGTTAAAACACTCCGTTCCCCAATTTCCGCCGATTTTTTCCGGCTTTTGCCTTGTTGCCAGAGTGCAGAAATGAAAATATTAATTATAAAATTAATAAATTAAATTAAATCAAATCAAATTAAATCAGCTTCACGTTGTATTCCGCACACAGCAGGGTAGGCTGAGGGAAACTAGTGTTAAGATACTCCGTTCCCCACTTTCCGCCGCGTTCTGGAGGCATTGCGTGTTGAGTGGCGGAACTCAACACCGGACTTTTGGCCTGTTCCCAGAGCCATTAAATGAAAATATTAATAAATAATAATTTATTACGCGCTTTGCCTCGACACCAGAGCGAAGAAATGAAAATATAAATGTAAATAAATATTTTATTTTATTTCCTCGAGGGGATCGAACCTACAACCAGTTGATTTTACAGTGACACTTTGTGCCCCTGCGCCACGACTGGCCTCAAATAAAAAAAAGCAATAAAATATTTTTTTCCCTCGAATGGGGATCGAATCCCCCAATTGTCGCGTTACAGTCTACAGTCGCACGACACGACCGCGGCCTTAACTCAAAATAATCTTGTTAAAATCTTAAATATTTACGTAAATTATGAAATTGCTATTTATATAATATGAACATGGTTAATTTAATTAATGATTATTTTCAAAAGGGAAACTATTAGTTGTTACATAGATTATTGTGAAGCCATCGTGGTGAAGGGGCACAAGGGACTTTAAACACGCCGGTTGTGGCTTCGATTCCCAATCAGGGGTATGAATGAAATATTTAATTTATTTGAATTTTTTAATTTATTTTCAAGTTCCGCCAGTCAACATGCAATTGCCAGTTTTAATGGGAAAGGATTGTTTTACTATGGTTACATGTTATTTCTGCCTGCCTAATTATCCTGTACAATTCAGGACTAAGCTATAAAAAGTATTATTTAAATGTTGATTAGTAAATATATTGCACGTTTCTTAATATCAATTGAAAGTTATCTAAAATAACTATAATTAAATCTATTATATAAAATATATTATGAGAATAAACAAAAAAGTACATTACAATATGTCACTTGCTTTATTTATTTTCATCATAAAAAATATACGTATTGAATATTGAACCGCACAGCTAACAATATAATTACACAGTCTAAGCCAATATATCATTTTTAACGCTTATATTTGCAATTACTCAATAATTATATAATAAGTTGCACGCGAACAGACATTGACTTTAGGAACTGACATGTGACAACTGGATATTATATTTCAAATTTTTTCAGATTCAAAGAGAAGTGGGGAACGGAGTGTCCTAACACTAGGTTTTTTCCCTCTGCCTACCCTGCTATTTGCGGGGATACAGCGTGAAGCTGCAAATCAGCTTTAATTTATAATCTTAAAATAAAAGGACTGAATCATTTTTGGTGAATATATTTAACATTTATAAAGTGTTATTCCACATTTAGGAAGAAAAAGAACCTTAGAAAACGTATAAAAATTAATTTTTATAATTCCGTACCTCAAACGACTAAAACGGAAAGATTAGAGATTTTGTTGTACGTTTGCGTGTCTGTCTGTCTGAATGAATATCAGGGATTCAAGGAAATCCAAAATATGCTTCCAAATGTTGTATGAAATTCTACGTACTACTTAATGTCCAAATTTTTAAAAGATACAAAAGAAAAAGGAAATCAGATAATTGGGAATTTGCAGATATTTTTAAAAAAAGCCAACACATAACCTATATTTGTATTTAATTAAAAGTAAAACGAACAAAATTTGTGTATACTTCCCTCAAAAATAAGTTTATATGTAATATAATTTAAATAATAATGTTTACATAAAATTTCATACTTGACTAAAAAAGTAACATTTGTTATATCTTTTTCCTTATTTGCCAATATTTTCATGATTAATTTATAAAATATTTTGGTTTGTTTAGTTGAATTAAAAAAAATATTTTCTTTCATTCATGCGTATGGACGTGAATACATATTTATACAATTCTTAGATATTTCAAAGTGACCACGCTGCGGGCGAAGCCTTAAGTATAAAAGCTACTATAGTAATGATATTTATCAATATAAACATTTGATATTTATTGATTTATAGTTGTAATTTTTTTTCTCAAACCATATTATGAACCACAACGAGAAGAAAAATGTAATAAAGAAAAGAGAAAAATTAAATAAAAAAACAATATGTTAATTATAAACGGATCTAGGCCAATTATATTGCTAAAATCAGTCGCGATCATAATCATAATCAAGGACCATTACGCATCCTGTTACATGCTGTAGCTCAACTGCGAGGTTAAGGTAATTTATGAAACAACTATAAACAACGATTAATGTCATTGTGGCTCAGTCGGAACGTGTGTTCTAGACACGACAATTATCAATTCGAATACTGCTCAGAAGGTGGGGAGCGGTCTGTCCTAACACAAGGATCCCTCTGGCTACCCGACTACATGCGGGAACAGTGTGAAGCTAAAAAAACACTTTTTTTAGATTAAGTTCTCTTAACCGAACAAACTGTCTAGGTTCAATATATTATTATAGATGATATCGTTGCTTTGAAAATATCCATGCGTGATATCTTCATGTAGGGAAAACTGAGAAAGGAACAATTTCAATTTATTTGAACTGTCAACTTTCTTATCTGTAAGGAATGCGTAAATATATCCCTGTTTTGCATACGGCGAATACTCTAAAATTTGTTTTAAATATTATATTTTTTATTATGAAATAGCAGAATGATTTTATAATGGGTTTAAATATTATCAGTTATATAGGTTACATATCCATGATTCACTAACCCATAGTATTAGATAAAATGATTAATAACAATTTGTTTATGTTGTTGAACAAAAAAAAAAAACGAAAAAAAATTGTCCATTGAAAAATGTCTTAATTTCATTGTGACATTGACATTGACCACGTCGTCCTCATGAGAGCGAACATCGTTGACCAACACATTGATACCAGGTGCACATCATGCACACCACACCACGTATACATGCACGCCTCAGTGCACGACAATACGATGCAACGATTGCACGCTCTGAAAGATTTATAGATAAATGTAGTTCCCGGTGAAAATAGATAAATTCCAGTGCTCATGTGTTTTCTACACAATTTCAATAGGCGCAAGCGCATTGAGTGGACACGAGTGACGTTAACGGGACACCGCGGTTTTTTGTCACTATGAGTCCCCGCGGGATAGTTGTCCTGTGCTTTTGTGTCGCTTTTGGCCTCCGCCTCAATAGACACCTTCGGAGCAGGCAAGAAGCTCCTAAGAAGGCTGTACGATGATTGTAAAAAAGGTCGCAGGATATCCTCAAATGTTATAAGATCCAAACAACTAAAGCAATCGACAGAGCTGCTAGAATGGAAAACACTTCCAATTTTTTGATGGATTTTCCTTGGGGTTCGGATAGCGAACCACGGAGGGCTTTTCCCTCTTCTATACCAGAAGGTGATTTAAACTCTTTAAGTTCGGATGAAGTTGGACAAACTTCTGAGCCTCACTACTTCAAAGTTGATGCAAACTCACCGGGTCATTATATCACCGGCAAGTGTTTGGAGCGGACATGGGAAGATCATTTGACGAAGCAAGAGGCAAGTTGAAGAAGATGATAGGTCCTATCATGGCTGGTATCGCAATTAAGGGAGGTTTCTTGCTATGGCTTTTCAGCTATTGCCTTGATTGCCGGTAAGGCACTATTGATCGGCAAAATTGCTTTACTATTATCTGCTATCATCGGTTTGAAGAAATTGGTGGCTGGAGGAGAAGCACATGAGAAAAACAACGTACGAGATAGTCAAACATCCACAGGTTTCACAAAGTCATACTTACTCGTCTTCTCACTATGGTGGTGATTTCGATACATCCGGTCCAGGTGGCCACTACAGAAGAAGCGTTGAGGAAGAAGCCGCCGCTCAGGACAGAGCGTACAGAGCCTACGCTAAACAACAACAGTAAAACAGCATGAAAAATATAGAAGACTTACGACCTTTTACAAAATACGACACGGCATTTCCACCAAATATACGTATATTACCTCCGAAATTAATTTCTGCACACGCGAGTAGGAGACGAGTATATATTTAGATTGATGTTAATACATACGACACAGTAACTAATTATTTAGTTGTTAAGGAAATATATTCCAAATGTACGTAAGATGCTTAATATTTATAATCGCATACATTTAGTTTATTATGTGAATAAGTTAATTAATTTATTTGAATTTATAATCAGTGCACCAAAATAGTGAATTATTGTATAAGTTATAGATTTTTAAGTTATTTATTCATTTTTTTTATAATTAATTAGGCTAGTCGACGGGTACTGTGCATTTTCTGTTGCTACGACTTTTGGTCTAACGTTGTAAAAATAGGTTAAGTTTAATTCGTGTTAAGCGTACAGTAGCGTGTTTACTTCGTACTTTATATATTAATATATATCTAAGAGGAGAGATATAGATATTGAATTATATAAGATAGATAGATAATAATTATAATATTATTTTTAATTAATAATTTATTTATAATGTTATATCCGAGTCCTATTTATTTATTTATTGTCAAATAATGACAAGGTGGTTACGCGAGTACCTTTTATATAATTTAATATACGTAATTATGTATTTGTATAGTATTTGTATAATGCTTTATTTTGTATTGTAATAATAATAATAATATGTATTGTATTTATATGTGTGTATTTAATTATAATACAATACAGGAAGATGATATGGATAAATAGTTTTAAACGGTGAATTGTTTTATTTTAAAACCTTCAAGGGCCAGTGGATATATTATATAGAGTTTTTATTGTTCTAATGAATGACTTTTATTTTATATCTATACATATAATAAAATTTTAACTGATCGCTCGCTGTACATATATGAGAAAAACATTTTTAAAAAAAAATGGTCTGTTCCTCTGTGCGCTTGTGCACGCTAATCTCAGAAAAATCATCATTATTTTTAAGTACACTTCCCTTAACATTTGGTGTTTGTTTTATTTGAATCGGAACAAAAATAAAAAATATATCAATTTAAACATTTTTTTGACAATACTGTTGGTTATTTTAACCATATTTTTGAATTGATTGACACTTAATTTTCAATATATAGAGTCCTCAAAATGATGATGGTACTACTACTAGACGAAATCAATTCAGATTAGCAAATAAACAATCGCGGACGCCGCGGGCGCACCGCTAGTAAATTAGCAGGATCTGGTTTAAGATTTGGGATCCTACTGTAATATTTTTTTTTTTTGAGTAAGTGGTTTTAATAAGAACAATTTTAATATAATATTACAATCCTGGCTTAGTGTTTGCTACCACAATCATAAATAAAATATTTTGTATAAATATAATAAAAAACAAGTCATAAACAGACGGAAAGAAATGGACAAATTTTGAGAGAAACACCGCTTAACCTTACCTTCCTCCACCTTCCACCGCTTAAACTCTGCCTCTTTAGTCGTTAGAAATATTTTTGTTTTTTTTTTTTTAAATATAATATCTAACGAGTGAATAGCAACAAAATTTAATTCCATTTTTTTACCAAATGTGAAAACTATTTAAAATAAAACTTTACGCATTATAATTTGATATATCATATAAAATATATTTATATATATACTGCTTCAAACTGTATCCCGTACACACTATGGAAAATTATATGAAGAACCTGTAGTGTTAAGACACTCATTTCCCCATAAAATATATTTATTTAATTACTAATGGTATTTATAAGTTGTTGATGGGCTTGTTTAAAATGTATATTTAAATTTATTTCAGATGTTCCATATATATATATACTTAGCTCACTAGATCTTCCAAATAAGCAATGAGAGAAGATTGCATTGTGATTTTTTCTAACAATATTAAAATATATATATATTTCTCTTAATAATTTAATACGAAAATAAATATAATATTTTAATAGTAGTCGTTTTTTTGTACTGTTTTTTTGTATTAGAACATTCGCTACATATGAGTAAACATTTTTATTTAAAACTTGGGCACTTCCTTCACTCTTACCAATCTTCTGTATTACAGACACTTTATCTTCTGAATATAAACGTATTATCTTCTGAAATGACTATTAATATTAAATACTTAATTTATTTTGATTATTTATTAAAATAATTTAAAAAAGAAAGTTCAATTCTGTTATTATGGCGTTTCGAATTTGCTATAAAAATGTAATACTTGTAAAAGAATATTAGAATTTATAAAAAAAACTATAGATCCATTTAAATCAGGTTTTTTTTTCATACATATAAAAAAATAATTTTAAATTTATCTTTGATAAAATTCACTTATACTTTAAAGATATTTTACAAAACATCTAACGATAAGTGAGTTTCTTCTAGAATTTAGTAACCAAGCCAAGATTTTTTTTCTGGACCTTTTTTATCAGGCCAGAATAAATTTATTTTACATATAAATATTTGGCCGTCGTGGCGCAGGAGCTCAAGTGTAACGCGACGGTTGTGAGTTCGATCCACAATCGAGAGAATGAATTATTATTTATTAATAATTTCATTTAATGGCTCTGGAAACAGGGCAAAAGTCCGGCGTGGAGTACTCAACGCGCAATGCCCTTAAACAAATCTGGCAAAAAGTGGAGAACGGAGTGTTTTAACCTTAGGTTGCTGCTTCCTATGCTTTATGCAGGATACAGCTTGAAGCTGATTCTTTTATAAATACTTGGATAAACTTTGAGTCCACAACAATCACATGAACGTAACCATTTTATCTATTAAAGTGTTAATTTAAAGAACAGAAAAGTATTTTTGTCGCAGAGCAGGCTCCGGATCGGCAGAAGGAACGTTATGTTAAGACAGGTGTGACCCGTTGTGGTATTGCTGTACGGCATTTGACTATAAAGGCGACAGTTGTGGGTTCAATTTTCACTAGAGGGAAAGAATGAATATTTATTTATATTTTCATATCTTCGTTACGTAGGTTAATTTCGATAGTAGGAAAAGTAGTGTTAAGATACTCCGTTCTCTATTTTCCAAACCTATTTCCGAGAAATTGCGTGCTAACGGGATTCACCGTACCACTTCATTTGATACCAGAGCCAGTAAAAAAACAATTTCCCGAGTTGAAATCGAACCCACAACCGTCGCCTTTATACTCAAATGCTGTACAGCAATACCACAACGGGATGCTAATTAAAATAACAATAAAAAGAATCAACTGTACATAAGAAAGTGCGTCCATATTCAAAAATCATTTAGAGCAGATCAATTCAGTTATTTAGCCCGATTCTGTGTTGAGAAATATTGAGAAAGCTTAGAATTAGTTGAAGCACGAATGAAGCTATGCATGCAGAGCTGGCACGCGATGTATGCACATATAGCTGGCTGATAATGGCCATGAAAAAACGATGAAAGTTAAGAAAATTCTTCAAAAGGTGGCTGATTATAAATCAGCGCGAGAGAATCACTTGTTAGATACTTGCTGTAGCTAACAATAACGTGGTTTTATGTATTGGTTTGTTGAGATTTTTCTATGGGTATTTGGTTATATATATATATATATATATATATATATATATATATATATATATATATATATATATATATATATATTAATTAGCTTCACGCTGTATCCCGCACACAGGAGGGTAGGCAGAGGGAACATTGTATAAGACACCTCGTTCATTATAGTTTGTTATAGTTTGTTAAGTGAAAACTAAATATCCAGTGTCTAATGCGACTGATAGCTACTAATTCTAAACTAAAAGAACTGTTAATATTAATTGATTTGATTATTTAGGAATATTTCTTTATTTAACTTTTTTTCTGCTTGCATTATGACACAACGCTTATCACGCAGTGTCTATTTTTCAAAATATTGCGTGTTGAGTGGCGAAATTTAACGCCGCGTTTTGTTTCGTTAGTAGGGTGAATTCATTGAAATTTAACCCACCACCGTATAGTAGACGTTGTGACGTTGCGGCACGACAGCCTTAAAGGTTCTTTACGTTCTTCTTGTTCATTGTCTTTATGTTTACACATTTATTTACAACAATTTTTAAGGTTGATTGAATAAAATGCTTAATTTTTAATGCTTACTTTTTTAAAAATGCGACACATTTGCGAAAGTGAAATAGCAAATAATACTTTTAAATATTATTTATGGTTAGATGGTTGGTCGGAGATATTCAGAGCGTGGAAACGTATAAATGTCCTACATAGTGAGTTAAATTGCAAAGCAAGTTGTTAATCATTGAATGTACTCTTCGATTGTAGTAGTTATAAGAAAAATAAGATAAATTAACAGAAAAGTATGGAAATTCACAATAAAATATTTCAAATTTAAATTGCTTTCATTTTTACTATTCAGGTACACAAAATGTTTTTTTTTCAGTATAAATCTTATGAACAGAAGTAAAATGGAAACATATGTGTAGAAACATTTATTCAAGAAATTAAAATTAACATTTTAGAGAAAATGTTCGACAAAATTTCTTACTGACTAGAGTCTTTTTTTCCAAATGTTAAACACATTTTTGTTTAATTCATCCATTTATTGGCGTCCAAGCGAAATTTCTTGCGTTTCTTATTTTTCCATCGTCTTTTTGATCTTCTTTTTTCGTAACAAAAAATCGTTCTAGTCTATCCCGTAGCTCATCCGGTGTAATAGGCGATGCTGTGGACTCTACTGACTTCTCTTTATAAAAGTAATCGCCATGTTGAAGATGTCTGTTGTCACGATAGTACCCTGAAAATGTGACTCTATAATTCCTGATTGACCTAATTTATTTATATATTTAAAAGAAAAAAAATATAATGCAAATTTCTGTACAATGTCTTATGATTTGATAAATGAAAAATAATTATATAAAGATGATTATTGAGGCAAGTCGTGGCGCAGCGGCACGAAGTGTGACTGTAAAACCGACCGGTTGTGGCTTCGATCCCCACTCGAGGAGATGAAATATTTACTTAAATTTATGTTTCCATTTCTTCGCTCTGGTGTCGAGGCTAAGCACGGCGTTGAGTTCTGCCACTCAACACTCAATACCTCCAGAATTCGGCAGAAAGTGGGGAACGGAGTGTCTTAATACTAGGTTGCCCCTGCCTACCCTGCTGTGTGCGGGATACAGCGTGAAGCTGATTTAATTTTAATTTTAATTTTTTTAAACTTAATTATAAGCAAACTTAAAAACAAATTAGACCATGACTTAAAGAGATTATAAGACAAGTTAAAAGTTAAATTCTGTGATGAAAACCTAAATATTTTTAACTTTAAAAGGTACCCTAATAACTACAAAAAATAACTTGAGGCATATTATTAAATAATATTTAATCATTAATCATATTTGCTAATTGCGGTGCCGGCGCACAAGTGTGTGACTGTAAACGTGAATGGTTGTTGACGCGGCGTTGAACTCTGCCACTCAACACGCAATGCATCCAAAATATCTTCTGTGAAAGTGGGGAATGAAAGTGGCTCAATAGGAACGAAGTGTCCTAACACTAGGTTCCCAGGGTTCCTCTGCCTACTCTGATATATGCGGGGCACAGAGAAAAACTAAAAAAAAACATTAAATCATACCTCCAGAGCTATGATGACTTTGATAGTGTCCAACATTCTCTTGTGATGTATAAGAAGACAATCCTGGAGCAAAACCATTATAGTGATCTTGGCCACCCCAAGATGATCCACCACTGAACAGAGTTACTGCGAACAGTGCTAACTTCGCTAGTAAAAATGCCTTTTTACTTGCCAAGAGTAGCAGGCCAAGTAAAAGTGGTAGCAGTGTGGACACGTGAAACTTAAATCCCAGTAGAAATGGTACCAGTAAATTTCTCGCTAGTAGGCGACCTGAAAATATTGTATTTTTTAAAGGATACTGTAGTTGTGAAGAGGTAAATATGGCTTTATTTTTTCCCGACTGCTAAGGAAGGGTTATGTTTTTCGCGCGTATCTTGTATGTATGTAATATTCTTTATTACCTCGTATCTCCAGAACCGCTAAACGGATTTACATATTTGAGGTATCGTTAGATTTGTATTAGCAGTCCAAGTGTTCTTAAATAGGTGATGTTAATGAAAAATAATCATGGCAGCTGTGGCAAGCCATTGAACTTAGTAAAAAAAAAAAATCGTTTCGAATACTATAATATGGGTATCAAATTCAAGAGCTGAACTTCAAAATTTCAAAAAGGTATATCATGTTATCATTAGCATAATAAATTCTAAAAAAAAAATGAAAAATAAAAAAATATTTGTAAAAACAAAAACCCCGACTGCATCAAACTAAAAAGAAAATAAACAAGCCCAATAGTTTATTAGGATTAACAGTCGGGACCTATAAGTAATTCTTCAATCAATAAAATCTTTACCAGGAACGCCGCATAATTTAAAGAGGTCCCGACTGTTAATCCTATTAAACTATTGGGCTTGTTTATTTTCTTTTTAGTTTGATGCAGTCGGGGTTTTTGTTTTTACAAATATTTTTTTATTTGTATTCATTGCTGAAGTAAGAGATAGAATTAATTTCAGACAATATTCCAATAAATATTTTTTTCTTACAATGGACAATCTATTTGAAATCTATCTATATTTATACTAACAATCTATTTGAAATCTATATATATTTAGGCTATCTATATAGTTCAGCCAAATTGTGCTAATATACAACATTATTTTGTGATACATCTAATTTTATTTAATAACAGTGGTTTCACACAACAACGTCAAGCTGATTTAATTTTAATTTTTAATTTTCCGAATTCATAAAATCCATAATAATATAAAACAAATACCTATTTTGACCTTCACTGTGAAATTTACAAGGTTTGTCGAAAGATGGCGCACTGTCAAGTTCAATGTTGTGTTAGCCTTGACTTATGCTACTCCTTGTAAATGGTTCATAAAGTAGAAGATAGATGGCACTGTTTATAAATACTCTAAAATTTATGTGTGTAAAAATATATTTAGCTCAGCTGCGGCGAAATCCAAAGGATGGTAATTTTTTACTAGTTCTGTTAAATCGGTTCACTAAACCGATTTTGATAAAAGATTTGATTCGATGGTGTGAGTGTGATACATTGCTTTGCTTATTTGTTGACTTGTTCGTATATTTCAATAAATATGAAAGAAATAATTTTAGTGTATTAGAAGAAGCAAGTATAAAAACAATTTCATGAATCACTTCTTCTTCTTCTCACGCAATGCAGAAACGATTTTTAATCCTGCTTTTTATCCAGAAAAATAGACTCATAGAAAAAGATACAATGAAACATTTCCTCTTTCCTTTCTTTTATCCATTACAAAAAAACATAATGTACTCCAAATGCATTGCATGCCTATTAAGTTTAATTTTTAATTTTTGAAGCTTTTTAGTATCAATTAAATAATTTCGATTTTACATACGAAAAAGCTCTCAGTGAATAGGCGAGTCGTTTTTTTATTTGGATTTTAAAAACATAACTTATTTAAACTTACCAGTAGTCACTTCTGCTGGTTGCTGATAAGTTCGATCTTTAATTCTGGGATCAATAACAAATTCCAATACTCCATTAGCCAGTGTAGGTCCAATCCGCATAACCAAGCCGGGATAAACTGTGCCAAGGTCCCAATGTAGAGAGCGTTTCGATATCAGTCCGCTTGCATCTTCTATTATGGATCTGAAGTATTTATTTACATAAATTTAATTTTGGTTGATATATTTTATATTTTAATATGTTTTATTAGCTTTTTTCGGGCATTGTAACGGCAATTGTAAAAATCCGCACACCGCAGGGTAGGCAGAGGGAACTAGTGTTAACTCCGTTCCCCACTATCGCCGAATTCTGGAGGTATTGTGTGCTGAGTGGCGGAACTCAACGCCGCGCTTTGCAAAAATAATAGCAATATAAATTTAAATAAATATTTCATTTCCTCGAGTGGAGATCGAACCCACAGCTAGTCGCGTTTACACTTTATGCCCCGCGCTACGACCAGCCTCAATATAAAGTTTACATAGTTAAAATGGTATCTTTGACTACTTTAAATCTTACTTTATTCAAAAATGTTATGTAATTTAGATAAAAAATATTTTTCAATACTGTAAAATCGCCATCTTAATTTATCCATGGTTAAGTGTGGTTAGGTAGGCTGGTTTGAAGCCAATAAGATGCACCGATGATCTTATGAGAACGATGGGCCGACAATGGACGGCAAGAGCAGACAACTGTATTGTTTGGAAGTCGAATGAAAATACCTATTACACTATGCAGTGGGTTAGGGTTTGGTGAGCCAAATGGGTGATCTAACTTCAGATTGTGTTTATAAAAATATGAGAAACATGTTTCTTTAAATCTTATTTTTCATCCTAATATCCTACCGGAAATCCATAGGGTCTTTATCAAGGAAGCTTCCAATGTCCCTTGGAGTTTTTTCATCCCTAATAAGAGAAACTCCAGTGGCCAAGCTAAACGATTCGGTTTCATCGTAATCATTTAACTTATTTAATAATTCTTTTCCAAAACAAACACCAATCTCCGATCTTCCAGAACTGCTGATACAATCATTTAGTTGTGTACCTTCTACATTGTTCTCTTTAAATTCTTCACCTTCTTGTAATTGTATTGGTATTATTCCATTGACACTTGCTAATATGATCAATATAATAAATTTTATTGATAAATTAAACCACATTTTGAGTGACCCAAAAGGGCTGGTCTTACTTCAAGCACCACCGTTTCCTTAGATACAAATATTACGTATACTTTATTGTAACAAAGCTTGGTCTGTTTTATAGACTTTTCTTGTTATGTACGAGTGAACTTTGCCATTGTTTTCGAGGCCCGTCACGGATGTTTCCCATGGTCTAACAATAAGGTGAAAATTCGTTGCGGATAATTTGCAAGATTCTGAGAGAGTATTTTTACATATTAGACGATATAAGATTATGCAATTCATGTGTTAAAAGTGTTATGTAAGTCCCTGTCTATTCATTGTTTGTATATGAAGTAAAACTGATGATTCCAATTGAACCATAATTAATATATATATATATTTGTAGAAAATAATTTCAAATAATAGAAAGAAATTCAATCTGATGAACTGATAATTATTGTATAAGTATGTTGTACATTTACTATTTACGACTATTTACGAGATGCATAATACCTTTGTTGTATGTTTTAATTATAAAAATCGTTATAAAGTTGTTTAAAACTTTAAAACAAAAATTACATATATCTCTATTATATCTCAACATTATCTAATAAAAGAAATAATTATATTATGCCTATATTTTTTACGTTAATATTTCTCTCTATTCTAACTAAATGTTTAAGCATATTTTCTGTACAATAAGAAACTGTTATATTACGAACCGAATTTATTTCTTAAGTTTCTTACATATAATAGATATTTTCACATGTCCATAGAAATACTTTTACGCACATCGTGAAGGGCCTATGACCTTATGAACTAACAACCTGCGTCTTTCATCATCTAACCTGTCTACCTAATTTGAAAACAGTGAAATATGACCTTAACCATTAAAATGTTAAAGTTCTAAATATTATGTCAAAAATTGGGCGTTTACGTCCTTTATTTCGTGAACAACATGAAAAAGTGAAAGTCGACAATACATTATTTTTTCTTATACGTCCGGTTTGTCTTTAGTAAAAGTTTTGTTTGACTGACGTAATAGTTTCTCATGGGATATTGAATATATTATTAGTTTGAGTTATTATATTAGTGTGCTTATTTTGTATGAAAATTACTTGTAAGTATATGTTTTTGAATCTTTAATAAAAGGGTCTTATCATGTATCGGTTAGCCCGTTATAAGGTGTAGTTCATATTTAGGATATTTTTTACATTAAAAATAAATTATAATATATAGAAAAATATTAATTGAATTTCAATTTTATAATTTTGATATAAATTTGAAAAATAAACGATTAATTACTAATTCAATTGGGATTTCATTTTTATTTTTTTTATACTAAATTCTTTACTGTAACACATACAAAATATACGGATATGATCTAATAATAAAATAATATAACTATATAAATTTAATAAACACTCACTACTTTTTCGTTTAAGTAATTTAGAGTATACTTTAGTATTACTTTAATTAAGAAAAGGAGTTAAAGGAAATAACTTCTAAGAGTAATTATTGTTTTTATGATTCATGATATTTTTAAAATTAATCTTCTTATTGATGTCTTAATATGAAAATCTCCTAAATACACATTTGTACATATGTTAAATTCAATTTGAATATATACATAAATGTATATGCATATATTTGAACTGAAATAAAAAAACATACTCTCTTAAATAAAATATTCAATTAATAATTCATATTTTTAAAGAAATTTTAAACGTATGCGAATTTGATTTCCATGTAAAATTAACTTTCCATAATTAATACCAAAATTGCCTACGCCTTCACATTGACCTTACGGATACATTAGTCATTCTACTTTCGCTGTTGTCGCCGGAGGGCTGGAGGAGGCTTAAAACGTATGTATTTAAGTAGCCTCCCCCTCTTTATTTTACAAATATATACAAACATATTATAACCGACGAAAAAATTATTACAGTCTGTATGGCTAAGTGTTAAAACATATTATTGCTTGGCTATGTATTTTTAAGTAATTTCGAATTGGTTGAGCACATGTACACGAGACAATTTTACTATATGACATTCCTTCATTTGACTATTTCAAGCTAAAATAGCCCCTTTTGCCATTCAATATAGTTTATATCAGCTTGCCATATTAAAACTGTTGCAATCATCATACATTTTTACGTTGCCGTAGTAGATTGTAACGAATTTTCGTTTCTCATAACCTATTATTAGTGAATAAGGTTCAATTTTGAACGACGCAACTATTATAGTAGCGTACGTTGTTTACTTTAAAGGAAAAGCGACAAATGTAAACCGGACACGGGAGCGTATGTGAAGAGAAATTTCTTTATGTTTTTAGCAAAGGATGCCGTTGACTCGACGACACAAATATTTATATGTAACGAATTACGTGAGTGTCGTTACTCAACACAGTTCCGCTTGACCCTTATGTCAACGCTTTCTTTAAGGGAATTTGAGTATGAAGTAATAGTGATGTCATATATTATATGGAAAAAAATATAATCTTCCTTTCTTTATATTCGTATCTTTATAAGGATATCATGTCTATACGCTATAGTAATAGTTCCAAAATATATTTTTTTTGGGCTATACTACACCTATTTGATCAATGTATGCTACTCCACACTCCCTAGTACATAATGGCCTCCATTGACAAGTTGCAGTTTATTTGATATCAAAAAACGAAGTAATAAAAAAGTAAACTCTATTATATGTAAAAAAGTTTATTTTTCGTTTTAATAGTTTGCATGAAAATTATAGAGTGTAGAACGTAAATCAGTTTTGAGGGAAGACACAAAAAAAAAACCAGGAAAAGTCATAAGCGTGAATTAATGTAAAAATATTCGAGAAGATATATTAGTAAGCATTAAGGAAACATGTGTTTAGTACACGACTAAGGAAGTGATACATTTTTTTTTAAAGTCATCACGCTATTTCCTAATAATAATCGAATATTATATTGCTTGTTATATTGTAATTCAAAATCAATGAGATGTGACTATTTCGTCTTGTTTTTTTTATTTCTATTACTAACGTTATACTATATATATTTACAGGTTTTCGTGGCCCAGCGCTACAATGTTTTACTATATACACGTTGGTTGTGTGTTCGATTCCCATTTGAGGAATGAATTATTTTAATTTTTTCGCTCTGGTAGTAAGAAAGCCACTAAATACAAAATATTTAAAAAATTGTGTAGACAGTAGGAAACGACAGGTTCAAACACTTTGCTACCCTTGTCTAAACTGTTATATGCAATGTGAAGCTATATAAATATATGTTTTAATTTTATTTCAAATAAAGAGACGAACTATGTAAAAATTACTCCATAGCTCTATTATTTTCCATTTTTTTTCTATTAAATGTTAAATAATATTATGTGTTTGTATGTATTATTGAATGTATAAGTATATTGTTGTACAGTTCTTTTGTTGTTTTATTTAACTTACATAATGGCGGCTGAAGCCTAGTAATACAAAATATCAAGCTGAGTTAAGGAACACTTGATTCAAAAAACGACAAATAAGAAATCCATTGAGGACATTAATATATAATTATTTCTTTTATAATTATAATGCTTATAGATAATATATATTATACTTAAATTGCATTCGAATAAAACTGTGGGAACCAGTAGATTGATAATGAGAAATAAATGACATCTGCATCTCAGACGAAGATGACCTTACAACGTATTTTATAATTTTAAAAAAGTGTTATTGAAACGGTGAAATTTGAAATGTTGTGAATTTACAAAATGGGTAGGTACTATAATAATGAAAAATATTTAATAGAAATGAAAATGAATATACGATATAATACGTTTTAGTATTATATTATATCGTATATATAATATAAAGCATAAAGGGATACTTAAATATTATTTATAGCATAAAGGAATACTTGATGTAATATTGAAAATTGTGACTGATTTGATTCACATCAGAAATAATATTTTAATATTTATTTTTTAGGTTTTAATTAATATAATATATTAATGTTCAAATGTGATTTTCATACGTACACAATATTAAGGTCATTATGTGGAAGGTCATAAAGCCTATTTTACAATGCAACATAGTGCCTGTAGGTTTTCAGACTCTTATGCCACTTTCATATTAATTACACAACTATATTATACATATCCGTATAGAAACTTGTTGTAATATGTGTGAAATGAGTCATTCATTCATGCTGGGACGGTTACAACACTTGTAAGTCTCACTCGACTGGCACAGAAGGAAGGTGAAGTTTACGACTTCCTTTGTACTATGATTATGAAGTTTGTTTTTTTTTAATTTATTATTTTTTATATTATATAACAGCTATTACTATCATCAGCAATAATTGTTGATTTTTGTCATTGATTTTTAATAATTTCATTTCGATTAACATTATAATTCTAACGATAAGACTTCAATTTATGGTTTAAGCATTAATTTGTGATTGAAACAAAATAATTTTTTTATGTGAAGTATATATGTATATACAAAAACTTCTAACAAGTATTACAGATTTGTTTAAGAATGTAATATGAACAAAGACCAGTTATGGTCTGGTATAAAATTGTAAGAGATAAAACACTTGCGTTTTCACTTAGTGTTTATTGCAAATAGAAAATCTAGTATATACGTATGAATATTTTTTTCATTTTCATCTAGTACTGAAAGATTATATATTTAGGAAAATGGTCAATAACTGATTTTACAAAAAATAATTATTAGACAAATGCCATCTAATGATTAAATAATTGAACGGCCTCCCAATCGAGTACAAGCGAGTGACTGTAAACGCTATGGTTGCGGGCTCGATTCCCATTCGGGGAAATATTAAAGTAATCATTATAACGCTTTGGTAACGAGACGAAGAGAAGCGCGTCGTTGAGTTCCGCCACTTTACACACAATGCCTCTAGAATTCGGCGGAAATTGGAAAATGGAAGTGTCTTAATGGAAACTGAGTGCCTTAACACTAGGTTCTTGAGTTTCTCTTGGCCGGATCCTGTTGTCTGTACCCTGCTGTGTGCGAGCTACAACGTAAAGCTAAAAAAATATTAATTTGAAAATTATGCACCTATAAGTCCTATATGCAGAATATCATCCATTATAGACTTCAACGCGCTTAAGGCTCGTCAGCAAACAAATGTGTGCTCTACCATAAAATTATAAGTACCGTACTATGTAATTATTTTGCTGTAAAAAAACTTATTTAATACTTAAGCATTATGTATACTTCCTTATATAAAACAAACGAGTACTTTGATTGCCGAAGTCACGAATTCTAATTATAAATAATATGGAATTATAAAAAATATAAGTTTTCCTATGTTATACGAGTATATAGTTGTCTTAAAGAAAAGTGTAAAAATAGAAACAGGGTATTTTTTTCAGATTCGTAACTTATTACGTCGTAGGCCGTCATTACGGTAGGCAGTGAGAAAGAAGTGCCAAGACTATCTACTCTTTTTTTAATCCAAATTTGAGATTAGTAATAGATTTCAGCGCGACGCTGGTCCTACCAAACTAGGAAAATTAAAATAATCGTGGAGAATAAAACCCACAACCTACACAGTTGCAGTTAGGCACTGTGCCACTGTGCCACGATGCTTTCATATATCAATTAATTATAATACACATACATAAGTGTTGCATTCCAAGTGCACTTCTCTTAAGTATTTTAAAAGGCTCATTATTAACACTCAATTAATTCGACCTATATTTGTATTAGTATACTAGGTCATACAGAGCGGAAATCGCTACGGTGCATCGGCGTTACGGTTGTTAGTCGTATGAATTACTTTATGGTGTTAAGTAGGCTTACAGTATGTAATATTTTATTAGTATAATAGCCTGCTATTTTTATATAGTGTAACAATAATCACTTAAGTAAATTAAATCCAATCCAGTTTAATTACATTAATCATTAATATTTTACATAGTAATAGTTGAGGTATCGTAAAAATAATAAGCGTTGACATTTTCTTTTTTTTAGTTTTGTCATATTGCATTCTTATAATTTATATGGATCATCATTCTTATTTAAATTTTATATAATAAAATATATTATTAATAAAAATACTTTTAGCTCGTGCAAATCCAATGTTAGCTAAAATAAAATTACTATTTTATAAATTAATAAATCAGCTTCACGCTGTAGTCCATACACAGGATAGGTAGAGAGAATCTAGTGTTATAATTATCCGTTCCCCACTTTCTACAAAATTCTGGAGGCATTGCGTGTTGAGTGGCGGACCTCAACTTCGCACTTTACCCCGAAACAAGGGCGAAAAAATGAAAATATAAATTTAAATAAATACTTCATTTCCTCGATTGGGAATCGAACCCACAATGATTAGATTTTACAGTCACTTTTTGTACCTCTTTTCGCGACTGGTCTTCGTATAATAGGATAATACACAACATAACATAATATAGAAATAGAGCAAAAGTTAAAAGTAGAATGTCTCCTTTGACTTTATGAGGGATACAGTGTGGTGCTAAACTATGTATAAAAGCAATATTTCAAGCACTATAATTTCTTAGCTGAGTAATTGTTACATAAAAAAAACTGTTCACAAATTACGAATGGTTCGAGTAATCACAAAATGCCAGTGATATAAAACGGAGCTATCCAATTATGAAAATGAAGGTGAAATCGTGAAAAACGTTATTGAATGTTAGTTTTCTTGTGAGTGAAAATAAAACTGAAGTACCGCACGGCATACAATCATTCAGATGATGCTTTCTTACTGTGTTTATTTTAGTAGTCAGTTTTTGTAATAGAGATTTTAGTAAAGATAGAGTATATATATTATAGAAGTTTATAGCTTGAATAAGTAAAAATGCACATAGTTTTTATTAAAACATATTTTACTTTCTTTATGCCCGATTAATGTAGATACATTTTTAAATCTCATTTAATTATTATTTGTAAAGTCTAGTAGTATAAATATTTTACTATGTCGTAAAATGTAACACATACTATGAAAAGATTACTTACTAATTTCTACTATACAAATTATTACATTGTACAAGTGAAAATCACTACCATCTGTAGTTTTATTGAAAACTTAGTCAGAATCAATAAAACAGATAGGTGAATTCGCTTCTAAAATTTGTGTGCGAAAAATATTTTCATAGCAGTATTATATAAGTATTATTAACAAATAAAGTTAAATATATTAAGAAATTGATGTTTTTAGCAAATCAGAAAACTAAAAAACAAATATAAAACGGTTTTTTTGTTATAATATTATAAACAGTTATTACTGTTTTATTTTTTAATCATTATTTTATTCCTTTATGTACATTATAAAATTATAAATATGATTATTTTCAGCTTTAAAATAATTAATACAAATAATTATTTGTTAATTACAATAGACAGCAGATATGTAAAAATCATTATTTGTTAAATAAAATAGATAACAGCTACGTAAAATTATATATTAATACATACAACTCTGTACTAGCTATACTTAGGTACGTAATTAAAAGTCAATTTGAATTGTTAATGCAAGTGATCATAGCTCGGTCACGCAGCATCACGTATGAATGTGCGTCTCTACGGTAGAGATACCAAAACGAATTATAAATTATTTTACAATATTTCATAAGCTTTAAAAATTAAAAGACACAAGTGAATAGTAAAAATCAAATTAGTTTTACTAAATAAAATAAATCTATTGTAATTTCATTTTATAAATTTTACATTTTACTATACAAATCAGACCAAAGTAAATTTGTATTTACTTCGCTTCTGATATCTGTAGTTTGCTATATTAACTCTATTATATTAAATAAATCAATCAATAACTGAGTGTTCTGATTGTGTGTGTGTGAGAATTCTACGAAAAATGGGAAACGGAGTGTCTTAGTACTAGTAACCCAGTGCTAAGACACTCCGTTACCATATGTGCGGAATACAGCGTGATGCTAAAAAAGATATAAGAAAATTAAGAAAGAGTCATACTGATGTTACTCGCATATAACTAGTTAGTAGCGTTCCAAGAGTTTAAAGCATGATTGATTCTATTCAATCTACAATAATTTACGATTAATAAAATCTTTATAATAAGTAATACTTTATTATTTTTATGAATAATGAGACGTTAGTAGGCTAATAAATATTGATTGTGTTTCAAATGGAAAGAGCTCTTATATTTTTCTTTAAGTATAGAAAACTTTTAAAAAAATAAGGGAAAGAATATGGATCATAATTGAAAGATTTTAGAGTGAAATACATACAACTATTTTTTTATAACAATTCTGAATTACTATATTAATAATGTTAATGATAGCTGTATGTTTTATTACTAAGACTATTTTATGTTCTCATAATATTGTATTTGTATTCTCATAATAGTTTTTAAGTCACTAAGCCTAAAATACTTATAGAGTTCCACTGCGTGTACAATGAAGAACATAAATGTTAAATTTTTATTATGTATTCAGATTTTTTTTTAATAAAAAAATGTTTTTATTACAATTTTGAAATATTTATATATATTCATTATTTTTAAACACATTTTACCGGGTCATCAGCAGCGTTACTTCCAGGAGTGGTCATAATATGATATTGAAATTGTATGAAATTCGAAGTTAAAAAAAAAATTGCTACCGACTAATGAAATATTTTTAGATTTATTACTATTTTCTGTCAATAAAAAAGTATAAATTATCTTATTACGATTAAAAATCTTTTAAATCATAATTTTGATTACTCTCTGGCTTGGCTACTCACTTCTGTTATCTAGATTCTTTATTATATTTAACAAACTACGGTTTTTAATTGTAGTCTATATTCCATTTGAAATATACTGAATGTATAATATTTTATCCCTGATTGTACTATAAACTGCATAAATGCATCGCTGCATCCCTCTTAGCCACACCCGGTGTACCGTGACACTAAGCGCATATAAACGCTAACACTGTTCTAGTTTTAAACACAGTAACCAATCTACCACGAACGTGCGAACGACAACAAAATGGTGCCCAATTATCTCTTCGTATTGACCTTGGCCGTAGCCGTTAGTGCACGGACAGCAACCAAAGATATATATGAAGAACCGAGGAGTTCACATGATACCATTTTGGGGGACTTGAAATACGCATATGAAACTTACAGAGACTGCAGTGGCAATGACATGAGCAGCTGTCTAAAGCTAAAACTTGCAAAATCTCTGAATAGGATATCGAAAAGCGATGAAGTCTCTCTACTAAGTGGTGTAAAAATCACCAAAAATGGAGATGCAGTCCAACACGTGGAAACTGACGAAGCGATTCCCAGAGGTCTTGATGAGAGCTCATTGGACAACCTTATTATGGACAAAATTGTAGGATTCATGCAAACTCATACCATTCAGGTAAACGTTAACGTTTCATACACTTCGTCTTAAAATTAATAAAAACTTAAAACTCTTTAAAAATTATACTCATAGAGAATAATTTGAAAAGTTTATGAAGCTTCAATTTCATTAATAATTTCAAAACAATTCTTAAGCTACTCTTGCATCTCAATGCATGCTATATAATATTTTGCTTCTCTTAACAAATAATTGGTAAAGCACTTATTAAACTTAGTTTATTTTACTCTTCCATATAATATGTTATCATATACTGATTTTATGTTTTGTGTTTTTTTATTGTCGACTCTCTAAAATCTTGATTACGTTTTATAATTTCATTTTAATTTGTTAAGTTATCAATGCAGGAAGTTGTCCCTCACAGAAGAAATAATTTAAATGATGACATTACTGACATTCAGTAGTTATATTGGTTTGCTTATTAATAATTATAATCATTACAAATGGTTAAATTTTTGACATTTTAATAGTTACTAGATTAAATTGGTTAAATAAATTAGCCAAATTAAATCTAATTCAGATCATATAATTATGAAAAATATGATTACATAAGATTTTATGTAAGTAGTTTTCTACTTATATGTACATTACATGAAGGCGATTATATTATGTTTGATACTAAAAACAATTTGAAAATGAAAATACAAGCACGACTCGATTGCCCATATTGTATTGATCTCATTTGGCTCGGTCAGTTTCTCTTCAGGTTTAATAACTATCTTCAACTTTAGCGTACTAAGCAAGTAATAACAAGTTTTCTAATATACCACTTCGTCGTGCGTTTTGTTGATAGGTTATTTCACAGTTAGAAGATAATATTATTCTGAACATGAATAGTTCAATTTAATAATGGTTTAGTTTTTACTTATTATCCCTTTTTTATTCAATTATTTTATTATTATTTACTACAAACTTTGGAGGTTACTTCAAACTTTGGAGACCAAACAAACTGATTGTCACATTGTTCATTTTCAAGTTATCAATTTTTTTTAAATAATTTATAGCTTAATGGTTTGTAGTGTTAACGTAACACACTTTATTCTACTTTGCTTAATTTATTCATAATTTATATAAATTATGAAATATTCTATGTTTTAATTTAAGTATGTCTAAAAATATTATATTTTATTAATAAACTTTTAATGTTGGTTGAATCCATACTCCATTTTTTGTACATTTTTTCATCAATTTACGATTTAGATTAAAAGATCTACTTAGACTGCACTGCATTATTAGTTCTTTATACATTATTGTGTAACGAAATTGAATTCGGGCGAGAATACTGCTATAGACGTAAAGCTAAAAAATATTGTGTTTTTTATATAACTTTGTATATATTACATATTTAAAAGTATAACTTTGTATATATTACATACGTCCACGTTGAATCGCACTAAATATTTATACATTCTCTACCCTATTCTCTTTTACACCTCCTACTACGTCCTTTACATAGTTTTAAGACACTCTTTACCCACTAGGACACTTCCATTCCCCATATGAAATCTCAATATTATATTATATACATATAATGAAAACGAGCTCAATCTCCTAAGCACTTAGAGATTACTCGACTAATGGCTTTATGAATTACGTACGCGATACGTAATATTGTGACTGATGTAACATTTTCAAGGTTAATGTCGCTACCAGATAAGGCTCCACCGCTATTTGTATGCATCGCTTAAACCCTTCGTGCTTAATAGGTTTTTAAATACATGTGTCAATGATCGTTTAATTTGTTAACTCGTAAAAGGATTTAGAAAATGTTAGATTAGTATATTAGAGGCTAGCGGTGAGCCTTGTGCCCCTATGGGGTGCGACTGAGAACGCGATTCTTGTAGGTTCGATTTCTACTGGACTGGAAGTTTATTAATGAGATCGGAGTGTCTTAACACTAGATTCCCAGGTTCCTTCTGCCTACTCTGCTATGTGTGGGATTAATTTTTTTAAGCTGTAAATAGTTTTAGGAAATATTAGATCACTATGTTTGTATAATATTCTCAAGCAACCATTGAAAGAGATAATATTGCACTCTACTACAAGAATCATCAATTATATACAAATTTCTTATTATTGACACATTAAATTATTAAATATTGTAAAAAATATTCAGTAAATATTTATTTCCTTTAAAACTAATTAAAAATCTTACGAACGTTAGAAAATAGTAATTATCATGAAACTTCAGCATACCATGCGTGGACGCACCGTGACCGCTTTCACGATAACATTATAATTGATGCAATTAATTCAATTTTCTTTTTTCCTTGTCACACTCTATTAAGTTTTTATTCTACGGTTTCTTTTGCTAATTAGATGTGATTCACAGATCTGTCTTTATATTATGGTTATGTTCAAAATAATATTATTACTTTTAGTTGATTTTAGGCTCTTTATTACTTTATTACGATTTTGTTACATTAATATATATTTATAATTGAAAATATGCAGGGAGAATCTAGTGAGACAACACTCTGTTGCCTATATTCGGCTAATATTTGAGAGTGGATCAACACTGTGCTTTATTTTGTTCCCAGAGTGAGAAAATGAAACTAATTCTCTCTCCCCAAACAATTGTCGCAAACAATCGTTCCGTTTATATTCATACGTATAAAACATTTATTTATACAAATTAATTTTATTTCAAGAGTTGATATTCTTACATAAATATTCATTGTTAAATTTTATTAATTTTCAGGTTCAGTTCCCATCAGGATCAGATTTACAACGTGCGTTCGATGAAGAACGTGGTAGAAGGAAGAAGTTGGCTCCACTTCTTGCCATCCCTCTTCTTATTGGGGGTATGATGGTACCATTAGCCTTTGGAGCCCTTGCTTTATTAGCAGGAAAGGCACTCATCGTGTCCAAGTTGGCATTAGTACTTGCTGGTATCATTGGACTTAAGAAACTGCTGTCGTCGAACGGCACCGGTGAAGCTCATGAGGTAGTGGTTTCCGCTGGCCATGGCGGTGCAGGATGGAGCAGGTAGGACTCTGCGTTTGCTGCAAATTGAAATAAAACTAAAATAAAATAAAATTAAGCTGGAAGTCAATTAGTCTATTGCCAGATTGAAATATTACCGATGAAATGTATTTAGTTAAATTATATTCAAATTCACATAATAGTTTAGCATTGTTATACTACCAAATTTGTGGGATACCAAAACGTGATTGGTAATGACATGACAAGAATGACATATAGACGATGACAAAAAATATCTTTTTCGCATAGGTTCCACTAAAATGATTTTCTATTCTCTACTTTTCATTAAATTCTGGAATAGTACGTGAGCGCAGAAATGGAAATGGAAATTTTAAATGTTTCATTTCTTCGACTAGGACTCGAATTCATAACCTGTCGCGTTAACAGTCGCACGCCCCTGCGCCACGACTGGTCTTTTCAAAATGTTTTTGTAATGGTAAAATATATAATTTCTATTTTAATTTCTTTCAGGTCCCTCGACGGTCACGATCTAGCGTACAGTGGTTACGCCCAATAGGTATATTCGACTCATCAAGCAAAAACGTAACATTATATACACAATTATACGTTATTTGTAGTAAAGTACCCGCCAACGTTAGTTAAAAGTTCTAACAGTCGTTTAGAAAATATCTAAAAATAGACTGAAATATATTAAATAATAGAACTTTTTTTTTAGTTATATCTTAAATTCGTTTCCAATTAAATGAAAACATCTTTGTAAATCACCTTTAATGGTGATTAGTACAACACAGTAAGTTGGATTTTTTATTTATTTTATTTATTCATATATTTATTTATTTATTTATTTATGATGATTGATTTTATTTGAGACACCGGCGATAGATAATGGCTAACGATTATGCTATAAGAGAAATGGAATATACTTTCTGACATTTTTTTTTACTTTTTTCGAATAATTAAAATGAATAAAAAATATTTATTTAATAATTTATGTACATATAATAATATTTATTGTAAAGCGAGTCTTTGGAATTTGCTTTAATAATAATAGGCATCAATTTATTTTAAGTAAAAAAAATGTACATAATATAGTATGGGCATATATATATATACATTATTAATATAAATATATTTATATAGATATTTATATACATATATTTAATATATATCTATATTTTATAAAGCGTATATATAATATAGTATAAAATAAATATTTTTATTGTACATATGTAAATAAAATTATAATATTGCATTTATTTACTTTATCAATATTATAAAGATATATTGCCAAATATATTATATACGTGTATGTTTATATTTTTGTATTTATTTTATTTATCTCTTATATATAGATCTCATTATTGTATTATTATAATGTGTTAAATATTAATATATATATTTTTATATATAATATTTATAATATATATTTATTGTTTTTATATCCAATACTCAAATATATATAATATTGTAAATATAATAATATATAAATAATCATATTTATTTCTATTGTTAATTAAAATAACCATTGTTAAACTAATTTATTTAACTTATTCAAGTTGTTATCAATAAAACTATTGAGTAAAGAATATTCGTTTTCCTTTATTTATACATCATATTATTATTAGATTGAGCTTCACGCTGTATCCCGCACACTGCAGGGAGGCCAGTCGTGGCGCAGCGGCACGAGGTGTGACTGTAAACCGACTGGTTGAGGGTTCGATCCCCACTCGAGGAGATGAAATATTCACTTAAATTTATATTTCCATTTCTTCGCTCTGGTGTCGAGGTTAAGCGCCTCGTTGAGTTCTGCCACTCAACACGCAATGCCTCCAGAATTTGGCAGAAAGTGGGGAACGGAGTGTCTTAACACTGGGTTCCCGCTGCCTACCCTGCTGTGTGCGGGATACAACGTGAAGCTGATTTAATATTTATTATAACAAGACACTCCGTTCTCTACTTTCCGACCTAATTCAAAATCATTGTGTATAGAGTGGCGGAACTTAACTCCGCACTGTGTTAGGTACTGCGGGGAAATGGTCATAATTACAGAACAAATCTACAACCGTCGTATTCACAATCTAACGCTGTACCACTGCGCCATGATGGCCTCCTTCAAACGATATCTTAATATGACTTTTCTACTTAAGTACTAAATCAAACTTTCACTTTTATGAAATGTATCGACATCATATTCAAATAATTATTGATTAAAATTATATATTCGTGCATACATAAATAATAAATGAGACAAAAGTCTGTCAGCAAAATATTGAATGTGATTGAAATCATAATCATATGTTTATACTAGTGAGGGCGCGCGGCTTACCCCGCTTATTAGGAGTGAATTCTAAAAAAACCACGAAACACGTGTTCAATAAAATATTTTTAACAATCTGAATTTAAATTTTTATAAAAATCAGTGCAATTTAAAGATTTTTCCATATAAACTTTCAACCCCTTATTTGAACCCTTAGGGGGTGAATTCTTAAAAACCATGAAACACGTGTTTAATTAAATATTTTTAAGAGTCTGAATTTCAAATTTTATAAAAATCGGTACAGCTTAATTTTTTTTCCATACAATATATATAGACTAGAGGGCGCGCGCGGCTTCGCCTGCTTATTAGGAGTGAATTCTAAAAAAAACACGTGTTTCGTATTCAATAAATTATTTTTAACAGTCTGAATTTAAATTTTTATAAAAATCGGTGGCAATTTAAAGATTTTTCCATATAAACTTTCATCCCCTTATTTGAACCCTTAGGGGTGAATTCTTAAAAACCATGAAATACGTGGTCAATGAAATATTTTTAAGAGTCTGAATTTCAAATTTTATAAAAATCTGTGCAGATTACATTTTTTTTCCATACAAACTTTCAACCCCTATTTCACCCCTTTAGGGTTAAAATTTTTCAAATTCCCTTCTTAGTGGATGTCCAGAATATTAATATAAATATCTGCCCAAATTTCACGTTTCTACCATCAGCGGTTACGGCTCTGCGTGCGTCTTACCTCAGTCAGTCAGCACAAGTCCTTTTATATATATAGATTATCTTAGAATATATAATATCGTCTTGATTGGTTAGAAGTTAAAAAAAATAATAGGTAGATAGTACGTATCATATTAACTAGGCCCAGACAACTTCTCGAAGTTTTTTTAGTTCTAAAATAATAATAATAAAATACAAGCAGTTTTGCGTTCTGCTCAAATAATAAAGTTAAAGCGATGGTAGAAGCTTAGACTTAAAGCATTATGATGCCTTAATTTATTTACCGATCTTTTCAAACCTACGATATTCTGGAACTTCACTATACCTCCATAAGAGGGAAGCTGGTTAGTGTTAACAATGCAATTTTTTCGACTTTCCGAATAGTCGAGTACCAAAATTCAAACCTCAAAACTCAAAAATTATTACTCATTTAGAAAATGTATAAAAATTTGAACGTAGCGGGACTCGAACTTGCGCCTCCTGGAAACCGACCAGGCGCTCTGACCACTAAGCCATACGGTCTCTCATGCTACGTCGAAATTTTTATACGCTTGTTACAACTTATTTACGTTGTTAGTATCTCTGTAGGGAGATTTTTATAGGTTTTCTAAATAAGTATTTTTCTTTCCTAAGTGTGGATTAACACTTTAAAAATGTTTAAAATATTTAATAAATAGTATTGTCTCTTGCCAGACGATAATTCTTAGTAATTATCTTTGGGTGGCGGAAATTTGTAAAAATCTCCCTATACTAACAACATAAATAAGTTGTAACAAGCGTATAAAAATTTCGACGTAGCTTGATGAGAACGTATGGCTTAGTGGTCAGAGCGCCTGGTCGGTTTCCAGGAGGCGCGGGTTCGAGCCCCGCTACGTTCAGATTTTTATACGTTTTCTAAATAAGTATTTTTTTCCTAAGTGTGGAGTAACACTTTAAAAATGTTTAAAATATCAAAATTATTGTAAAACAAGTCTAAAAATATTTTGTGCTACCTATTCATTTAATAAACAAAATGGTCCGTAAAATGACAAGGCATCTAAGTTATTAAGTTCCATAATACTATAGAAACGTCAAAGCTTTTTAACATTGTAAGCTCAAGATTTATTATTTCCTATACACGTAAGTTCAGGTCTATGAACTTGGTGAAAGCTTTATAGTTTTATGGTCATATCATAATTACCGTAATCATTGAACGAACTAAATGGTTTTGATTGTTTATAATAAACATTTGCTATATTTAGGCAAACTCAATTAGCGTCACGTTACATGCCGCATTCAGGTTAGGCAGAGGGAACCTAGTGTTAATACACTCTGTTCCCGATTTTCCACCGAATTCCGGAGGCATCGCGTGTTAAGTGGCGGAACTCAATGCCGCGCTTTGCATCATTGCCAGGGCAAAGAAATGAAAATATAAATTTAATACTTATAAATAAATACTTCTCTTCGTCTATTGGAAACCGAACCCACAACCAGTGGCGTTTACAATCACACACTTGTGCCCCCGCGCCACGACTGGCCTCAATTACAGAAATTAAATTGCCCAAATATTTGTAATGAATTATAATATACCTAAGTCGACTTGTTTTAGATTAACGCAGCTTATTCTTTATGATATACACCAACGGCGTTAAGTTCAACCATATAACTGCTTCAGTTTTGTTATGCGGAAAAAAGTGATCTTACCTTATGCTGTCATTTTTATATAGGTAATGACTATTTCTTTGTTGTATCAAATGTCTATCTTTATAATACAGGCGCTACTTCGTCTAGTTGGTTAAGACGTTTTCGCTTATGAGGTGGCGGTGGTGGTTCTATTTTTACGGGGAGGAGCGATAAAATTAAAATATTTTTTAATTTCCCAGTAAGGCAAAACGTGGCGTTGGGTTCCGCCAAGCAAGCAATATTTAAAAAGGAGCAGGGGTAGATCGGAATATCTTTGCCAGTATGATGTGCAAACATACAAATATAATTTATTTCTAATACATAAAAAATATGTAGTGTGTAAAATGATCTGTTCCAATCTAAGTTCTATTTGCTACGCTGTTTAACGATTTTTTCAAAGAATGCTATTGTTTGAGTAACTTTCTAACCATGAGGTCAAGGACCAAGAAACCTTCAAATTTCCCTTTAGGGCATCTAACCTAGGCTTGAGTTAATATACTATTGAGAATATCACAAAAAAATCTAATTATTCTTAAAAAGATGACAAAACTTAAACTTCAAACATAAATTGTTTTTACAGTAAAACTATAATAAAGCTATCTTGTATGACATTGTGTATTCCTTTCTTAATTATAATATGAATGTATGATAGCATTAAAAAAACCACTTTAGCATGAGATTGAAGCCAAAAATATATTTCTATTCTTCAAATTTTTTGAGAATCGATTTAATTTTTTCTGCAGAATCTTCTGCTGTTTCTGAATTGAAGGAAGTATGAAGACTTTGAGGACAATTGACGAGGCGAAAGAGGTATGCAAAGACCGTTGCGTTTAGCACTCCGTTCTCTGGGTACTCCGCTAGGCATAAAGCTCAAACTAAAAGATTAATAATAATCTTATTAATTAAAGAAATTAGTTAAATATTAATGCTTAAAAGTGAAGTATGATCTAAACAATAATACTGTAATGTCTGTTATTATTCATCTATATAGGCTATTCATCTAAGTGACAATGTTTACAGCTTTATTTTTTAGAGTTCATGCATAATATAAATGCTGAAATAACTTTACATTTTTCTTTACAAATTATTTAAGATATTTGAAATTTAAAATAATGAAACATAGTTCAAATTGTAAAGAGCTTTGTTGTAAAAAATATGACAATTGAAATGTAATGCTAAGAATCGCCAAGTTTTTTAACAATTTTTGACATTTTTGTTTTTTTAATTTTAAACAGAGAAGTGAAAGTTAATCAGTGTATTTAAAGATGTTACAAATTCAAAAAAATATATATCTTCATTCTATGACGAAGTGTCTTCACACTAGATTCCGAGGGGAGCAGAGGGAATCTGTTTTTTATTATTTATTTTAGTTTCGCTATTTATTCTGCGCTTAGCAGGGTAGGCTGGGAAAATCTGGGAACCTAATGTTGAGACACTCCGTTCCTATTAAAACATTTCTGTTCTCCACTTTCCGCCGAATCTCGCGCTTTACCTCATTACAAGAGCGAGAAAATTAAAATATTTAACAATTAATTTCTCCGAGTGGGAATCAAACCCACAATTGTCAAGTTTAAAGGAACATATAAAAACTTTTTTATTAAATAAACGAATGTACATATAAATTACCTTTGTTGTCATATAAAAAAAATCAGAAAGGATTTGATAAATAGACATCACAACACACTTTTACAAATACATTTATTATTCCATACAACGTTGAAAAAAAAAACTATAGTTTAAACTATAGTGCTAAATTATAATATAATGAATATAAATCACACAGCACAGGGAACCTAGTGTTAAGACACTCCGTTCTCCACTTTCTGCCGAATTCTGCAGGCATTGCGTGTTGAGTGGCAGAACTCAACGCCGCGCTTATCCTCCTCCAGAGCGAAGAAGTGGAAATATAAATTTAAGTAAATATTTCATCTCCTCGAGTGGGGATCGAATCCGCAACCAGTCGGTTTCACAGTCACACTTTGTGCGCCACGACTGGCTATACAATGAATTGATTTTGTATGCTAACACAGCACCAAATAAAAGTGTGCCATAATTTAGTAACAGTTATGTAAATTTGTAGGTCATAGGCATTTTTAACGATTTTTTTCTATAGATTTGTTTTTTTTATTTGCACATTCTTCATATTTCATGTTGTTTATTTATGTTGTTAGCTCAATGTGTATATGGAGATACTGGATGTCGAATATTTATTGTCAGCTTCTTAATACTTTTCGTTCGTATTCAAGCAATTTAATTATAGCGTGAAAAAGCACCGAATGGAATTGAACCTACAATCATCGCGATTCCAGTCACATGTCGTAGCACTGAACGATTGCCTCTACTATTAATACAAATATTGATTCAGGAGGAATTTGGACCCACCATTTATTATATTTTCAATTTAAATTTCCTTTAAACTTTTCTATACTATATATCTATAGTGTAAAGTATTACACGTTTGCTGGTCATAGCTTTCTTTTTAGAAAAAACTTGACCATCATGACTTTCGTGATGTAACCTCATTACTTTTTACACTAGCTGTGCCACTTGTTTTTTTTTAAATGTAATCTGTTACTCTTCTACGAATGATATCGTAACATTTTTTTTAAATTCATTTTTTCATTTATATACACGCAATACCTCCAGAACTTAGCAGAAAGTGGGGAATGGAGTGTTTTAACACTAGGTTCCCTCTGCCTACCCTGCTGGGTGCGTGAAGCTGATTTTTTATAAATAAGGATATTATTAGACGCCGATGTGGCGCAGCAGCATAGATTTACAATTGTAAACGCGACGGTTGTTTGTTCGATCCCACTCGAGCGAATTAAAAGTGTCGCTATGTTCCTCTATTTAGGAAGCAAAGATGCACTACCTTAAAACATATTGTAGAATAAAGGAAAATGAGTGTCTTATTACCAAGTTCGCTCCACATATCCTGCTATAGGTTTGATACAGATTGAAAAGGTAAAAAACAATAATAACAATAATTCTGGCTCCATATTCCTTACGTCATGTATGGCTGATATTTTGCAGAGAAAACCTAGTGAAAATACACTGTGTTTTTTGCTTTTCCCACTTTGATTTTGCCATAGCAGAAAATTTAATATAATTTATTATTCTTGAGTGGGAAATATATTAATTCACTCCGCTTTCACTTATTTAAATAAATCTTATGAGCAAACTATGGCTTGCTAAAAAAAACAATTAATTTCTGAGTTATACTCTTTAATACGATAAATTGTTTAGCGAACATAAATTATTAGGATAAGTCAATATAATTTAAAATCGAAACACGCGTACGCAAAAATGCGTACAGTGAGAGTGGGAAAGTGAAGCAAGAGGTCATCAAATTATACCTAATTCTTGATTTTGCATAACGGCTGTCTATAATGGAGTTTTATATATTACAAGTTGTCCTCAACGTTACTTCTATGGTTTACAACACTTAAAACCATTTTTTTCTGTTACCGAAAATGAAAATTTTCTTGATGAGAAAAGTTTTGGGAAATCCTCTCTTAGTACTCCCCTATGATCTCTAAGGACATAAGCAGGGAAGACAGAGTGAACCTGGGACCTCCGTACCCCACTTTCCGCAGAATTCTGTAAGCATTGTGCTTTGAATGGTGGAACTCAATGCCACTTTTTTCTCTTCCTCAAGTGAGAATCGAACCCGCAAACTGTCAAGTTTATAGTCGCAAGCCCCTGTGCCCCTGTGCCACGAATGGCCTCAATATATCTACATAATATGTACAGATTAATACATAACATCCTATATTCTATTATCCTATATTCCATTATACATAACATATATGTACAGATCAATTGTTATTATCGTTTAACCCGCGAATCCCGCTACGTTTAAAATTTTATACGTTTTTTAAAAAAGTATTTTCCTTTCCTAAGTATGTGTATGAGAATAACACTTTAAAAATGTAAAAAAACATCTACGAATTTTGGAACGCAACGCTTATCCCTCTTGTCGGTAATATAGTAGTGCAAACATAGAACAACCCGTTTACAGTTTAAAAATTCTATTATTTATTTTAAACATTTCTTTATATTTACAAATTGTGTGTTTGTAAATATAATATGTGTGCATTTAACTCTTACTACCGGGAATTTGGAAATGCATTATATTATACATATTTGTTTATATAATTATAAAACATTAGCGTTACTTTGTTGTTAATTAATACTTTTGACATTTCATAGTGTAAAAAAAGATAAATTAATTATTTTTAGAGAACAAATTGAATTGTATATGTTATCCAAAATATTTCTGGATAATCTCACCTTTATAAACTTGGCAGCAGGGTAGGCAGAGGGAGAATAAGTGTTAAGACACTCGGTTCCCCACTTTTTGGAGGCATTGCGTGCTTGCCTCGACACCAGAGAGAAGAAATGAAAATAAATATTACATTTCCTCGAATGGAGATCGAACTCATAACCAGTCGGTTTTACAGTCACATTTTTGTTTTAGTTATACATAATGCAAAGAATAAATCAGCCTTGAAGTTCCAGGACGACCTTACAACAAATAATATACTGTAGAAATATGAATAAATCTTCATACTTCATATACATATATGAAAGTTGGAAAGGCATAAAATGATGGATTACTTATTCGTAAACAATTTTGCCTGTAAACAAAATTGTTGTAACGAATTGTTTCCGTTTCCTCTATATTCTATACTCTAGTGGTCAACTGATGTATATACATAGATGCGTATTATAAGTATAATAGCTTTGAATTTCGACTTAATTCATCCTAAAGTTTATGATAACGAGTTATTTTAACTTACTAGATCTTATAAACAACAATTTTTTATTAAATTTTTCTGAAATATTTAGGAAAATATTTCAAACAAAAAAGATTTTCCTAAATATTTAAATAAATATTTATGAAAATCTTTTTATTTATTAGCTATTTGAGGCCAGTTGTGGCGCAGGAGCAGAAAGTGTGGCTGTAAAACCGACTGGTTGTGGGTTCGATCCCCACTCGAGGAGATGAAATATTTACTTAAATTTATATTTCCATTTCTTCGCTCTGGTGTCGAGGACAAGCGCGGCGTTGAGTTCTGCCACTCAACACGCAATGCCTCCAGAATTTGGCAGAAAGTGGGGAACGGAGTGTTTTAATACTAGGTTTCTTCTGCCTACCCTGCAGTGTGCGGGATACAGCGTGAAGCTCATTCATGCATTCATCTTTTTATTTCATTACGCAGGTTAAAGTACGTACATACATAGAAAAAATGACTATTTTATGAAGTGTCTACACGAAACGAGTTTATCTTGATTGTTAGAATTTTACTATAAAGTATCTTATATTATATAAATAGAATGATAATGCGAAAGTACACTTGTTTATACCACTTTCAAATTGCAACTACTTTGGTCACATGCCATACTTATCCCATAACGGAAAAGAAAAAATATGTACATACATATATATATATATATATATATATATATATATATATATATATATATATATATATATATATATATATATATATAAGTTAAAAATATATATTTTCTGAGGTTTTCTATTCAAAACAATTAAAATATACTTTACACGACCAATAAATGTAACGACCTTTTCAACTCATCGTCCGTCAACTAACGGAGTCGAACGCTGCACATTATTTTATCAGACATTAGAAACCCTAGTACTCAAAATATACACATTATTTAAAAAAATGTTTTTAAGCCGTATCCCATATCCCGTATCTAGCAGGATAGGCAGAGAGATCTGAGTGTTATGCCAATCAGTTCATTCCGACAAAGATCTCCTCCGCCTCTCAATACTCAGATATTGAGGGGCGTACCTTAACGCCGTAAAAAAAGGTTCTTAAAAAAACAATATTTGATTTATTTATTAAACGTTTACAATGTCTTTATGTATCTAGATCAAACACAACTAAGACAGCTATTTTAACATACAAACAAAGTTAATGAACTTAATTATTATAATTATTATTTATACATAGTAACTGGGTCGTAACGATTTTCACCTTTCTCCAAAAGTAATGGAAATACATATTTAATATTTACTACAGATTTTTAATATTGTGGACGTTTTAAAAGAAGTTAAAAGAAAGCAATCTTATAGCGTGAAAGAAAGGTTTATAACAAATTATATTTCTTATATATTTTTTTATGATACTATTTGATCTGTACAATTGTCATAATAAGATATAAATAAAATGAAGGTGTTAGCTCTTAAATATAATTTGAGAAAAAATAATATACAATATTTTCAATTTAATTCAATATTTATAGATTAAATTTAAAATGTTGTTTATTTTTATTTAAGGGAGAGCCTGATGGAAAGACACTCCCTTCTCCACGTTCCGTTACAATCGATTTGTTATTTATTTAATGGTGGAACTTAACACCGCGTTCTGTTTTTCAGAGCGAAGAAATATTATAACTTTAAGTGGGAATCGTACCCACACACTACGACCCAATGACCTCATATATTGTCGTGTTTATTTATTTATGTTAGGTAAGGGTTGTTTTTCATTATAATACAATAAAAGTATCCTCAAAATGCAATGCCTCCAGAATTCATAGGAAAGTGGGGAACAGAAGTGTCTTAATGGGAACGGACTGTCTCAACACTACTGTTCCCAGGTACCCTCTGCCTACCCTACTATGCGTAGAATTTATAGTCAAGCTGAAAAAAAATCCTCCAAAAATATTGAACGAGCTTTGATAGTATATAATATTTTTATGTTAAGCAATAGTAATAGTAATTGGCCAGTCGTGGCGCAGGGGCACAAAGTGTGACTGTAAAATCGACTGGCTGTGGGTTCGGTCCCCACTCAAGGTATTGAAATATTTATTTACATTTATATTTTCATTTATTTGCTCTAGTGTCGAGGCAAAGCGTGGCGTTGAGTTCCGCCACTCAACACACAATGTCTCCAGAACTCGACGGAAAGTGGGGAACGGAGTGTGTTAACACTAGGCTCCCTCTGCCTACACTGCTGTGTGCGGGATACAGCGTGAAGCTGATTTATTTCTTTTTATTTAATAGTAATTGCCATGGCTTATAAGGTTTAATGAAGAAAGAGCAACATGTTAAACATGGTTAGAAAGTGTTAATAAAAGGTTTCCTCGTTCTGTGATCATTGTTCCTTTTCGTGAGAAAGAAAAAACTAACAAACGCTCTTATATGTTATTAAAATGAACATGCACTTTAAATACAAGCTCGACCTAAATTACGTTATTTTTTCCCATCTTTACCAATTCTCCTCATCAAACTAAGTAAAATGAGGTATATAAAAACTGTTGAGTTTTGATGTAGGTTGATAAGAGCGTTTGGTTTAAGTGCTTGGATGATTTCCAGTAGGTGTGGATTCTAATCACGCTACTTTAACACATTTCTTAGTAGTTTTTTCATTATTTAATGTACATGATATATGAGGCCAATTGTGACACAGGGGCACAAGTTTAGTCGTATACGACTGTAAACTTGACTGGTTGTAGGTTCGATTCTCTCTTGAGGAAATGAAATTATATTTTTTTTTAATTTCTTCGTTCTGGTATTAAGGCAAAGCGCAGCATTGAGTTCAACCCTCAATACACAGTTAGCAGCAGAATTCGGCGTTAAGTGTGGAACAGAAATATCTTAATGGGAACGGAGTGTCTTAAGTCTAGGTTCCTACCCATTTTGTGGGATACAGCGTGAAGCTAAAAAAACAGCCAGAGATTCCTCACTTTTGCCTAATTTTGAAAATTAAGCTACATCTGTATAGTAGTCTTATCCAGATGTAGTTTCATTGCATAACCATAACATCAATTAACTTTCAACTATATTATCTAGTATCAAGTTGAAAAACACGGTAATATTTACTACTTGAATATATACGAATTCAGAAATTATTATTATTTTTTTATTATTATTATTAATTAATTATTATTTATTTGGCAGAAAGTGGGGAATGGAGTGTCTTAACACTGGGTTCCCTCTGCCTACCCTGCTGTGTGCAGGATACAGCGTGAAGCTGTTTTTTTTTAAAGTATCTACGAGTATATTGCTAAACTACGTAAAATAAATTAAATACCAAAACAAATATATAATACCTTATCGTCGATGTTTGCAGTTTCTCTAAACATAAATATTTTAATTAGCAGCCACTTCACATTACTGCATACTCTATGACATATAAATAAGGAATTAATATAAACTTTCTACAAATTACGAAGGTATATACGGATATTTCATACATATCTTGTTATTATTTTTTTACTGGTGATTAAAAATTTCAGGAAGCAATGTCAATTGTTATTTTTGAGTATGTTTTTGTTATATCAAATAAAAAAAATAAGTTAATGTCAATAATGTATTCAAAAATTAATAATTTGAATCATAAATATATAACTATAATAATACAGAAATTAAAAAAAAAAACATTAATTGATAACAAAATCCATGCACGTCCAATTTATTAGCATGAAACAATTCTGACGCACTAGTTTATGCGGCCTTTAAGTTCACTTTTGATGCGACTACTAGTGGTGGGGTGAGAGCCTTAAAACAGTCCGTCTATACAGCGTAGCACCACTTTGAGTTAGCTTAGCGCAAGGGTGAACAAACATGATGCGTGCCACATTTGTCCTATTTTTGGTGGCAGCCGCCCAGGGCATGCCCGCCCTGGAGAAAGACAACGACCCAGGGCTAGTAACCAGCGTTATAGGAGTAGTCAAGGAGTGCGCTGACGGAGATGTGTCCTTGTGCCTAAAGGTGTGTCTCGGAAGTGTCCTTTGTGATGTGACAGTGTTTTTTTAAGTTCATTTAAACTCAATATTGCTTTTGGTTGCAGGAAAAAGCTCTGAAATATGTGGACAGCCTGTCGTCGGCCAGGGAGATGAGTATTACTGAGGGTGTCACCCTCTTGGGTACTGGTTCTCCGAGGTCTGCGAGAGCGTTCGAGCCCTTGGCTGATGAGCCCAAGGCTAGAGAGGCCCAGGTAGAGTCAAGGCTTGTGGACTCCGCTGCTGATTTCCTGGAGAACCACGTGATCCAGTTCCGTCTGCCATCATCAGCTGTAGAAGGCATGAAACGATCTCTCGAAGAAGGTAAGCTTAATTAAAAAATCACAAATCAATTCATTATTTATTATATTTGTTACACTTTGATAATATCTATAAATTAATTGCTTAATTATTTACAAAACAAACATCTAATTCAAAATGCTCAAACGCGAAACTAATTCTTTATTCATATATCTAGTATCAAAGCGCTAAAAGCACGAATTGAACGACTCTACTTTCATTTTTAATCATGAAAGACTTGCGTAATGTTATGAAATACAGAAAAAAGAATATATTAAAGTATATTATAACAAAAGAAAGTATTACAGCACGTAAAAGGTACAAAAAAACTGAAGTAGGTCGCACCGCGAGGCTAAATAAACGACTTAATTTACGGTTTACTTTATTTCAATGTTGAACAAATGGAACAAAACAATGGTCGTGGTCAAGTGCGATGTAGTTCTATTATATATTTCTATTTTATTAGAGCTTTACATGAAATAATACGAGAACAAAATATATAACAGTTATTATGCAATATTTTACTATTATATAATGGAGAACCAAAGCCAATTAGAAATAAAAGTATTATAAATGATATATATAAATAAATATACTCTTAGGTCGATACATTTATATTAGTTAAACAATTAATTAAAATACTGAGAACTTAAGTATGAAAAAAATCCTTTACTCAATTACATAAAAAATGTCAGTCCTGCAGGAAGCTACCATTGTTTATGGAAACAGATTCTGCTGAAAAGAGGCGGAGAGAAACTTAATAGTTGCTCGTTTTAAAATATAATTTTGCAATATTAGTTTCCCGAGTGAAAAAGAAACAACCTTTAATTTCATATAATACTATTATTATTTAATCTGTAGCTCTATATGTTTAGTAGAGAAAGGTTATCAAGCTAAGGATCTCTAAAGTGTATTTGAAGCTTCGTCACGATTTGAAGTTCAATGACAATGTAATTTGTAGTTCAATCGTACTTTTACTTTTCTTTTGGTTACACTTTGTTGTGGAGCTTTTGTTGTTTTATTGTTGACTTCAAAATTGGCCATAGAAGAACCACGTCACATGTTGTTACGTAATGTAGAGTAATTCAAGTCCAATTAATTTTTATTTTTTATGTCAATATGCATCATGATATTTATATTATTATCCAATTTTGTGCTATCAAAAATAACTAAAATACACTGATATTTAATAACACAAAATCGAGAAAATAAAATAAAAAAATCTAAATTGGTTATTCTGAGCATATTTTATTAAAATTTCCTGCTTATATGCTTATATTAATTAGCTCCTTTCACTTTCACATTCTGAGTGATGCCTATATTGCGTTGCGTAACATCCTCAAAATGTTAAAATGTACATTTTAAATAAAGTTAAAATATGTAAATTTCTTAAGAGAAAATATATGCAAAATAATATTAATATAAAGTTTAGATATTTGTAAATATAATAATCATTATCATACACATTTTAAGTAGAGTAGTACAGACTTTTGATTTGTATGTATATAATATGAAGGAAAAAATAAATACATACAAAATATAAGAAACAGGTAGCAAATAGACAAGTGAAGTCAACATTGAATCCACTCATGTCTAGAGCTTGTTAGCAAGTGGTCTCATTCCACTTAGCGGGTTTTCAATGGCTCATTAGAAAACATGGAATACATTTTAAGCTCAGCTGGATGTGGTAATCATGATTTTAAACAAATTATTTTAAATAAACTTTAGCACTAAAGACAAGTACAATAAAGAGAAATATATATTTTGTTTATCTCATTCCACAGTAGAGAATGTAGAGTACTACCTGTATGAAGTAACTCCAAGACATTAATTTAACATTCATTGTTAATAAGAGACCCGATAAATTGGCCCGTTTCATATAAACATAAATCAGCACACGTATTGTATTAAGTAAACTGAAATCCCAATAAAGCAGCACATTAATAAAATATTAAACACCGTATCGCCCATTCATAGTAGAGACGGAATGCGTCCAGTATTTACATAGCAATCGCTCCACGTCCTTCTACGTGATCAACATTATATTCGCACTAGGCCATGAAAGCGGTACATTCCTCCTACGGTCATTAGACATTTCCGCTCAAGTCCTTCAAGCTTTCATGAGCAAACCAGTTTTGTTGGCGAGTCATCGAGAAATCGACCCATAACAGGCCGCTCCCAACTCTTCTTTAAAGAAAGTTGATCTGCCACTACGATTGTACAATTACGATACAGTTTGCGCAATTAAATCTTAGATTAATAGATTTTTTTTTGATTTTGTAGATTGATTTGTAAATTCATACTTTTGTATGAGAGTTTTAGTTTTATATTATGTCACAATTAAAGGACATATTTTTTATATTCAGAACCAAATATAAAGGAATCAAATTTCGCAATCGTTATTAATCGATATTTCAAATGTAAACACACAACAAATTTTAAATCTCTTGATTCAGCATCTATAAAATATAAAAATAACTTACTGAAACAATTTATTTTGAAGTACTAATAATTGAAAGGATTAGTTAATGGAGATTTTATTAGATTAAGAATTATTTATAACATTTTTGAACTGCTACTGTTTATCTTATAATATTTCATTATTTGTATTCAAATAAATAATTTCTTTTGAACAAATACTAAGAAATAAATTAACTTTGTAAATGGAACAAAGCTTGAAGCGGCGAATGAGAAAAGTCATTTAATTGAATAAAACAAATATTATTAGAAAAACAGTTATGCGAAAAACTGGTTGAAGGAATTTGGAATAGAATGTTGAATATACAAAAACCACTTTCGATTTAAGCAAGAAAGCTGTTAGAATGCGTAAACAACATTAAAAGCCGTATTTTAGTTGTATTTTTTTTAATTATTTAAGAATTTAGATAAATTATAAAAGAAATTCAAATTGAAACCCCATATTATTTACAGCTCGTGGCAAAAAGAAGAAGATCAAGCAGCTCCTCCCTCTGTTGGCTATCGCTAAACTGAAGATCATGGCTCTCATTCCTCTGTTCTTGGGTATCATTGCATTCGCTGCCGCCAAGGCTGTCCTCCTAGCCAAGATTTCACTCTTGGTCGCTGGTATCATTGCTCTGAAGAAGCTTCTTGCAAGCAAGCATCATGAAACAAGTTATGAAGTCGTTGCCCATCCTCACCATGAAGAACATTATGCCAGCAGTGGCCATGGATGGGGAAGATCGATCGATGAAGCACAAAACTTAGCCTACTCCGGCCATGCTAAATCTGATTAAGGAAAGGGTCTTACAAGGCTCGATTATATGACCCAAAGTATTCCTTAGATATACGAACGAAATGAAATTAAGCATGCGATTTATTTATTTCTAGGTTTAAGAATATTTATTGAATATTTATTGTACCCCTTTGTAAGGGATGGTAAAGTATTACCGTTGTTTTGTTTTCCCATAAAGTGTGTTCTAAATTTGTATGATCCCTCTCGTTGTATGTACTACATTAGTATATTTTTCACACCTTATACGGTATCCGTATTTGTGTACTTTGTTTTATACAAATATTATTATATTATTAAATATAAAATATTATAGTATTATTTTCTTTGATACTTTTACTTAGTGTTGCTATTATGTGATTTAGTCCTAGTCCTGTCTTGTAAGTCCTTATAGTATATACTTATTTTCATGATGTTCTATATAATTACTAGTACTATTCAATATTTCTTATTCTTATTTTATTTTAATGTGTAGTTGTTATGTATATATTGTAAATAATGTATATAAATATTTTTTTATATTTAGATATTCATTCAGTATTTGCTGTATATAGTGCCTCATCTCATATATTATGTATGAATCATTTTATATACTCGTATCCAGTCATCATATATTTATTTGACTTATTTACTTTCATATTTTCTATAATCTTATAATCATTTTAATTTAATATAATTATTTTATGTAATTGTATTATGTTTACGTATTTTTTGTTGTATGTATCATCATTGTGCTATATATTTATTTATCATCACACTGTCATTGTATATATGTATGTATATAAAATGTAGAATTATATTTTCTATTTATAGTCTGACACATGAATCATACAAATAAAGAACATGAAATATAATTATTGTTTTATTTTATACTTTATTGAATAAAATTATTATTAATATTAAAAAAATATAAAATAGGACCGTTTCAAGTTTATTATATGAAATGGTAGCAAAAGACATTTTTAGTATGCATATAACTAACTAGTATTCATTATATTCCTTACGGACTGGCCAGAAAGGATGCAACTACTTTATAAACCGTTGCGTTCCGTAAATGTTCCGTTAGAAAGTTTCTAGTTAATTATATTATATTATTTTAATATTTTATAATTGCTGACTTGCAGCTCAGTAATTATATTGAATATTTTATTTATAAAATAAAAAATTAAATCAGCTTCACGCTGTATCCCGCACACAGCAGGGTAGGCAGAGGCAACCTAGTGTTAAGACACTCCGTTCCCCACTTTTTGCCGACTTCTGGAGGCATTTGCGTGTTGAGTGGCATAACTCAACGCCGCGCTTAACCTCGACACCAGAGCGAAGAAATGGAAATATAAATTTAAGTAAATATTTCATCTCCTCGAGTGGGGATCGAACCCACAACTAGTCGGTTTTACAGTCACACCTCGTGCCACTGCGCCACTACTGGCCTCAAATTTATTTATTTTCTGTTATTTTCTCTTTTACTTATTCAATGATGTTCGATTAGATTTTCAAAATTGCGAATGAGTTGTTTAACATGTCAAAGATTATATTTTTTTTTACAAATACTCTTCTTAATATATTTTAAATAGAAGACAGAATCTCTGAACACTACAATCTCTCTGCTCTCTTTGCTATGTGTGGGAGGTGTGTAAATCTAATAAAATATAAACATGTAAAGTTTATTTCATCTGAAACAACTCCAAATATGTAACATGTACAAATACATAATATTAATTAAGTATGCTTGAATATAAGCAGTACTAACCACACTCACAAATGTCAATTAATTTTTAATTAACGATTTGTATACTTGTCTACTAGGTGAAATATCAAGAGAAATTACATTTATATAACTAAGAAGATTGTAGGAGGTGGTGAATGGCGAAACTCAACGCCGTGCTTGTTTTGTTACCAGAGTTGAGAAATAAAAATATTCTCCGAGTGGAAATAGAACCCACAACGTCGCTTTTACAGTTTACAGCTGTGCCGCTGCTCTACACCGGGCCATAAATATAGATTGTTATATAAATCTTATTAAATTTAATTAAAATTCTGATTTATTCACTGGCTACGGATACGTATCTTAAAAAGCTATATATACGCTCGAACTTTCACTTTCGCAATAAATTTACATTTACAGTGAGCTTTGTGATTCTGTATTCTAAACTTGTAGATTTAGACCCCACATATATGTGTCTTAGTACTTTCGTTTTCATTGTTTTAGAAATGGAAATTGTTGAGATTTATAATATTTAAATAATATTACAAATTCTATGAATATGTTTAAATTATTAAGGGTCAGTTTCACCACTAACTTATAAAGTCCCGGATAGATTTTATCTGCCAGTATCACAGGTCTCGAATAGCAATATCTAGTAGATACACTTGATTATCTTGCATTTCATTTTTACATACTTATTTGTAATTTATGTGTAAATTATTTTTGAAAATATAATAAACAGTTATTTTGTATTTTTGTTCTCTTTCTGTGAGATAGCGTTAATTATTAGATTACTATCTGAAACTTTATTCGTAACCAATGCAACTGGTCCTAAATATTCCTCTTCTCTTAAGCCTCAGTCACAGTCGTATTCCACGACGTGACACTGTTAAAAACAAGCAAGCAGCAGTTGGAGAGTTTCATTCCTAGTTGGAATTGAATTCCCAACTACCATATAAACCACTTTTCTCTTGAAAGGTTTACCAAAATATCAATGTTTTTGTGAAGACGAAGTACGCTTATAAATTTCTCAATTATCTCTAGTATCGTGTATATATATATAAAAATGCCAAATTTTAGCGTCCTATCAGGTGTAACTTTGGGTGCGGGTTGTCTGTCAGTCAGTAATGTAAGAGTTTTGTACGTAGGCATGTAATAAAATCACTTGTGCTTCATCACTTTTATCACTCATGATTTAGAGTAGTTGAGGTTACCTAGTGTCATAATACTCCGATTTCCAATTTTAAAAAAATCGAGACTTGTTGCTTAGTAATACCGTATTTTGTTACGCCAGGAAGGAGATATGAAAATTAATATCATCAAGTGGAAATTGAACCTGCAATCACCGCGTTTACAATCACTAGGTCTCGGTGGCATTAAAATTTGTATTAAATTAGCAATTGTGTTCCTAATTATAAAATAATATTATATATTAAATATTTTTCAACTTTATCATCTGTGCTATCGAACATATTTATTTTGTACCTTCTTTAAACGATATCTAGTACCTACTAATTGGTAATAAGTCTTATTTAATAATTCTATAAAAGAAATGGACGCTGATAAAGACAGTTTATTACTTATTAAAACTGTAAAACAAACGGCGCCCTAGACTAGTTGCTATTTCTACGAGCTCTCTTGTTTTATATCGATGGAGTTTTCCTCTTTATATAAAAAATAGCATTTCAAGGAAGACTGACTTAAATATGTTTAAGGAAGATTATTTTATGAAAAAATGTAGCCCAAGACATATATATTTCTTTCATATAGCTATTGTATCATTTATGAGATATATATTAATACTTTTTATAGCTTGTTTTAGTATTCCATACATAAGAGGGTAGACAGGTAGGTCAGGTAGACACTTCCGTAGACTTTCCCTCTTTAAGCCAGAAAGGAGATGTTGAGTGGCGTCTTTCTTAACTCCATTCATCTCGTATGTGTCGCTAAATAGTTGGGGTATAAAATAGAGAACGGAAGGTTCGTTCTCTATTTTACAATCCGTTTAATATAATTCCTGTTGAATGACAGAACGCCGTAATTTGTTTTACCAAGTTAGCCCACTAGTGTTTCTACTCAAAGACAGTAAGCAGTTTGTTGCGCTGATCTAGCTTTGAACTCTCCGTACAATTTGTACATGAAAATAATTTATGTATTATATGGCACATATACACATAAGTAGATATTATCTATATATAATATTGAGGCTAATTGTGGCTCAGGAGCACAAGCGTGCGACTGTAATCACAACAAATTATGGGTTCGATTCCCACTCAAGGAAATTAGATATTTAATATTTTCATTCTCATTTTCTCGATCTGCGTTCTGCACTCAACACGCAATGCCTAAAGAATTCAGCAGAAAATTAAGAAAGGAAGTGTCTTAATGGGAACGGAGTGTCTTAATACTAGGTTCTCTCAATGCCCTGCTATGCTGCTGCTATGTGCGGCAGTCCTCTGGAGATAGAAACATTTAAATAAACACTGGAATTATCATTACCGTTATCGTCAAGTACTTGTAACTTGTTATTGTAAGACCATCTATAGTAATTTTGCCATATAAATATATATATAAATAAATTTGTCTGTGTGTCTTTTATTTTTTTCGTCAAAACGTCGTAAACTCGTCTGATTGTGGTGCAAAATGACCGTCCTCGCCTCAGGACTCAGATATTTTGTCATTAATTTTAATACATTTCATTTCACTAAAGGGAGGGCATATAACCCTCACTTAATTCTCAAATTGTTAAATTTCCGTTTATTTAGAATATATATATTTTTTAATATTCTGTCACATTTTTTTATTCCATAGTAAATCAATTATAAATAAATAAATATTAAAACCGGTGATGTACTATTTAGATATGTATTCCTTTTAATTCTCATACCTCATCGGATTTTACTTTTCGGACCTCAAAAACAAAATGAGGGGCCACATTACCACCATCTCCCTATATTCATTTCAGCTTGATGATGATCTTGACAGACAGACAGATAACAAAGAGATTTTGTATAAGGTTTTTCTTTTCGAGGTACGAAACCATAAAAAATATTAACACAGACAAAAAACAACAATAAAAATACAAACAAACAACACTAATATTCTAAACATGTATATTTAGTACACAACCTGCCTCGCGAGTCACGACACTTTCTTTGTTTAATCACGATTGTACCGTAACCGGAATTCGAAGCATCGACAAGATTTTGTCATACAAGCAATGACCTAATACCTGGGCCTGGGCCTACACAAGATTATTCAATTTAACCTGTGCTGGGCTATGAACAATCGCATCGGCATTTAAATATGGCTTTCTAATTTTATGGTCGCGTTATAGAGACTTGTGGGTCAATGGATTCTTCACCTGCCGTTTGAGTTTGGATATTAAAATGTGTTTAGTGATATTTTTGGGCATGTGGTTTGATAATTAATTTATTATGATGAACTTGTCGTGGCGCAGGTACTCTGTAAAAACGGAGGTTTTAGATTCGATTTCCAATCGGGATTGTGATTTATTATTTTTTCGTCGTTTTGGTATTAAGATAAAATATCACATTGAGTTCCACCACACGAAATTTAAATAAGACGGAAAGCGAAGAACTAAGTCTCTTATCACTAAACTTTAAAAAATATATAAATTTGTGCTACATGTTACCCTGATGTACTTATTACATGGGTTGCAAAAAATAATGATGGCTTATAAAAAAGAGAAAAAAATATTTAAAAAAATATAAAAAATGGAATTATTACACGTAATGCCTCTAGAATTCAGCGGAACGTAGGGAATGGAAACGCAGTCTTTTAACACTAGATTCCAAGGTTCTTTCTGCCCACCCTGCTGTTTGCGGAATACAGCGTGAAGCTAAAAAACATAGAGTAAATAGATACCTATATATTTCCCTTTTCTCGTATATGGAGTAAGCCACTTCTTTATTCTAACTGGAGCCCTAAGGGAAATTTAGTACGTTCTGTAAATGATTCATTTGTGAAAATCACTTAGATATTCCAACGATGACCATTCAAGACGAATCCTTTGAAGCATCTTGCGATTTTAATTTAACTGTGCGTAAATTTAAACCCTAATCGTTTAGTTTAAGGTTTAAATTCCTTTATCATTGAAAATTTGAATATGCATAACACACTCTCACCGAAAGAGCGACATTATTTAACAGGTATCGATATATGCAAGCTGTGTTTCGACTTAGATGTGTGTAAGTTGCGTTATACAATTAAATTGGGGCATCGTGGAGGGACTTTAAACGTAATTGTTGTGGGTTCAATTCCTTGGACTTGGAGAATGAGTTATCTATTATTCTCATTTTCTCCGCCACTCAACACGTAGTAATTCGAAAAATTAAAAATCAATAATATGTATTTTAGTCGTAGAGAAACTTCGAATACCCGCAACAGGTCCTGGTTTCTATTTTCATTCAAAATATTGAGTTGAATGAAATTTAGAAACACAAAAAATATCTCGAAAATTGAAATTTCAAAATTATTTATCATTATTCTATAGAGACAGTCTTGGCGCAGCTGTATAGATTGTGGGTACAATTCTGTGAAAAATTAACTAATTTCATTTCGATTCTCTGATAACCAGACAAAGCTTGGCGTTTAGTTCCCCCACTAAACATGCAAAATGTCTTGAATTTACCACTCGACAGCCAGTGCCTCGAGAATTCGGAAGGTGGAGCCCAAGAGTCTGAATAGAGAACTGAATATCTTCTATCTTCTTTTTTCTCCTTCTATCCTTCTAGATTCCCAGGTACCCTCTGAATACCCTGCTGTGTGTAAAAAAACATATTTGAAACTTACAAAAAGCTCATGTATACTATGTCACACAATTTAAAAGTTGGAGTACCAGACAAAAGTAGAAAATTAAACCTTATTCCATACGAAATAAAATAAATAATACAAAAATAGCATATCCAAAGAAAGCCGTGAATAATTGTCGTCATTGTATTTGTAAACAAAGCTTTCATCAATCCCTCACTATCAATACGTATTGTTATAGGTTAATCTTTGTGTGAAAGACACTGTATTAAATAAAAATTATCTGTACTTTCTCCATTTTCATATCTTATATTATGAATTCTCTTTTTTTAATTTTTTTATTTGGGTAAGTGTAAAGAAAATTGGAACCCGTGCATTTTGGAAACCGTCCAAGCTTTGTGAACACTAAGCCATACGATGTAATCAAGCTTCGTTGAAATTCTTATACGTACCTCTTTCAACTTATTTATATTATTTCAAATTTCCGCTACTCAAAGAACATTGACCATAATTATAGCAAAAGAGTTAACATTTTAAAGTGTTAAGCCGCACTAAAAAAAAATCTCTCTTTTGCAGATAACAATTAAAGGAAATTAACATAAAAAATGTTTCTATGAATTACATACATTTTTGTAAATTTTAACCTAGGTACCTCGATTTAAGTAATTTGTTGGCTAAATGGTGACCACCTTCTATGCACCTGACAAATGCACGGACAGGCGAATGCAGTAGCTAATGAAATATATCCTATATTACTACATATAATAAATAAATATTAGATAATTCCAACCCATAACCGTCGCGCTTACAGCCGTTCCTTTGGACCACTGCCCACGGCGGCCTTCTCTATATTACACATTTTTAGTTTTAACATTTACATAATTTACTCTATATTTATAAAACAGTGTCCACCCACATACTAAGTCAACTTATGTAAAAACCTGCTTGCTTTTGTATATAAAAATCAAACTTAATCATCATTTTGAATATAAACAAATAATCTCTAATATCAAAGTTTAATATTCCTCGATATCTTTAAAAAAAATCGAAATTCTATAGAAAATAACTGACACCTAAACATGTTTTTAAATAAAAATATATAATATACTTATCAGCTTCTGCAACTTAATTTTTATGGACTTTAAGATGTAATATGAAAAAAAACATTCCGTTTTTTCCCTATTTGTTGGAGTTTTGAGAAACTCTCTTTTAGTGTTCCTCTGCACTCCTAGCGTACTTACATGCCAAATATCAACTTTTTAAGTCCAGAAGTTACGTCTGTACGTCAGTCAGTCAGCAACTAAAGAGTTTTATTTATGTAGATTTTAATAGGATAATTAATATTACATTTTCTATATAAATTAGCTTCTAAAAGTAAAAACATTATAATTTTAAATTTCAGTTTCTAAGACCCTACAAGGCACAAGTCACGCTACGAGCACAGTACAAGTAAAAATGCATAAATAAAAAAAGTAAAAGCTTCATAAATAAACATAGAATATAATTATTATAAATAAGATAACGCTTATAAGGCCATCCGTTTGAACAAAGAGAGATGTTAAGTGAAAACAAAAGTTACTTACGCTTGGTTAAAGCCAGCATGTGAAATGTATACTGACGACTAATTTGTAATTTTTTTATATACGAAAATCAAAAGATAATTAAAATCAAATTTAATTTTAGTGACTGAAACTTCTATATCTTTATATAAAACTCTTCAGGTACTGTGTGACTGATAGACAATATAGCTGGGAATATGCGGCGTAGTAGATAGGTTCCTTAGGGAATATAGGAAAGCACTAAGAGGATTTCTCAAAATATATACGGGTACAGAAAAAAAATAACTTTACTTACTTTCAAGCAAACGAAGCAGCCACTGCCTGCAGGCAGTTGCGTGTGACTGCAAAAGGACGTGACGGTTGTGGGTTCGAATTTCACTCGGGAAATATTAATTTCCACACATCGGTAACATGAAAAAGCACGACACTGACTTCTGCTACTCAACACGCTTAACACTCAATGACCCAAAAATTGGACGAAAAGTGGAGAAAGAAGTATCTGGACAATAGATTCCCTCTGTCTACCAGGTAACGCAGAGGGAATCTAGTGTCTTATGCGGGATTCAACCTGAAGGCAAAATAATAATTCTAAAAGAAACACATGTAAATATAATAAAACTAGTATAATAACTTGAGGCAAGCGGCAGGAGGTGTGACTGTAAAACCGACTGGTTGTGGGTTCGATCCCCACTCGAGGAGATGAAATATTTACTTAAATTTATATTTCTATATCTTCGCTCTGGTTTCGAGGTTAAGCGCGGCATTGAGTTCTGCCACTCAACACGCAATGCCTCCAGAATTCGGTAGAAAGTGGGGAACGGAGTGTCTTAATATTAGGTTCCCTCTGCCTACCCTGCAATGTACGGAATACAGCGTGAAGCTGATTGATTTATTTTATTTTTTATAATAAAACTAAATAATCGTAAGTATGCACTGCCCTCTGATGGTCAAGAAGGCAAAAATTACATAATTGGGCAGTTTGAATTCATGTTCTATACGGCATCGTATAGCGTACACTACACTTTCGCTAAATACGCTGTGCCTCCAAATCGTCTCATAACTCTATACACATGCATACAAAACACCAAATAAATAGTTTATATTGCCAAATTATTGATGGCTTTGGAAAGTCATAAATGTAATTCCGTAATATTAGAAATTTTGTCGATTTAATATTAAATATATGTATGAAAGTTTTGAATTGATACTTTAAATAATGTATATATGTTATTTAACTGCTGTGTTATATAATTAGTTATTGTAATTTTATATTTTTAAGGAGGTTTTCATCGTTTCAGTAAAAATTTTGCAAAGTTTTTCAGCGCCTAAGAGGCGTCCTGCACTTCCCATTTGGGAACTTAGTTTTAAGGCGTTCTGTTCTCATTAAGACACTTCCGTTCCCCATTTTCGTCGTATTCTGGAGGAAATCAACGCTGATTCGCAAACAGATGCACTGTGCCACCAGAGTGAGGTTATTGAAATATAAATTTTTATCTTCCTTAAATAATAATCGAACCTACAACCTGTCGCGATTGCAGTCTCACGCTTGTACCCCTATGCCATGATTGGCCTCTTAATTTTGTTTAAATCCCATAATTTCTGTCCTTCAGTAATCATTAATGTATCTGGAGATAATTTGGGGGATTTTATTTATTAAAATTTGTGGGGTGAGCACCAGACTATATTGGGGTGGGCACGTCCCACCTGGCCCCCCGTCTCTCTACGCTCATGTTAGAATGTAATAACAAAAGAGTTTTATATATTACATAGATTTAAATACATACGTATTTACGCCAGTTTGGCGCAGGAACACAAAGTCTGACTGTAAAATCAACTGGTTGTGGGTTCGATCCCTACTCAAGAAAATGACATATTTATTTACATTTATATTTTAATTTCTTTGCTCTAGTGTAGAAGCATAGCGCGGCGTTGAGTTCGCAGTGCCTCCGGAAGCCGGCGAAAAAGTGGGGAACCCTCTTGTGGGGAAAATGTTCCCTCTGTAAGCAGAGGGAACATTTTCCCCACAAGAGGGTTCTGCTGTGTGCGGGATACAGCGTGAAGTTAATTTAATTTTGATTTTAAATACATACGTAAAAATGGGACTGTGAAATGATTCACTGGGTTTCGTATTCAGTCAAGCCATTTAAACAACAAGATTATTTAGAAATGAAAGATATACATTTGAGACCGTCGTGGCGCAGGGGCAGAGGGCTACAGTGCGACTGTAAACGTGACGGTGTTCGATTACCACTCAGGGGAATTAAATATTTTTTTATTTTTCATTTCGCTCTGGTGACAAGGTAAAACGCGGCGTTGAGTTCTGCCACTCAACAAATGAAATGCCTCAAAGCTTAAAAACCATAAAAAATGTGCGAATGTGATACGATACGATGTACACTTTTTATCGTCCGGTGTAGGTTAATTGCTTAGTTTATTAAAAATAATCCCAATATCAAATAAAGCTGTAATATAAATGAAAAAAAGTTTTCAAAGCTCAAGTTTTTAATATTTTCATAATAATAATAATAACATTTTAAGCGTTATTTTTTATTGCTATTAAATTAATAAAAAACACATATGAAGAAAACATCTGTCATCCTTTCAATTGGGCTAGCAAAATTTTACTCACGAACTTTTTAGAAATTTCAAGTAATATTATCATAACATAACATTTTTAGTACAGTTTTTATAACATTTTTTTTACAAAGAATTCACTCAGCTTATTGAGCATTTAAACTTTCACCATTTTTTTATATATATATTAGTAGGAAGTAAAATTTTGTGTTGATTAAATTAGAAAATATATTTTGCGAAATATTCCATATTCACTTTTTAATTATGTGATCAAAGCCTGAGAACTGTTTCAGCGTACCGCATGAGAATAGAAAATTTATTTTTATTGCTGTGATATAGAATAATTGAATAAAAGAATAGTAGAATATTTGTAAGATAAAATTATATTGTATAAACCAAAATATAAATTAAACATTATATTTTTATACGTAAAAATACATATTAATAGAAGCCTCATTTTATCAAAATTGATTGAAAGATACAATAATTGTAAATTGTAAATAATTGCCTCAAAATTATCCTTTAACCAGTACCAGACAAGAAATTAGGAGAATTTTTATTGAAATTAAAAATTTTAATGATTATAAAAATATTATTCGTTATAACAAAATTAGAAATAATAAAATATTATTAATAAAACCATCAGACTACGTCCAAAATAAAAAAAATAACATATAATTACCAATTCTTACGAAACGAGAAAAAAATAATTACAATTTCTTTTAATTTCAAAGAAAATTGCATAAAATTTCTCGTACAAGCACTCATGAATGAAGCTTGAACTTCTGACCTTTGAATACAAAAAACGTGGTGACCGCTAGACAGTCATCTTAAAAGAAACTTTCATATTATACTTGACATACACTCGGTCTTTAACAAAAGGCAACTAAGTAATACTAGCAATGAGCCCTGGATGTTCTTAGAAATGTGAAATATAATTATGATATGGCAACTTTAAGAAAGCTATTAAAATTTAAAAAAAAAATTACCTTGTTTTACAAAATGTTTTTTTTTTAAAAGGAGCACAATTAATTCACTTAGGTTATGTGTGAATTACGAATATATGTAAAAATATCTAGAAAAATGTAGCTAAATTATAGGCAAATAAGACACATTTGTTTATTTTATTTTTTTTTCTATAACCAAATGCTCAATTAGCACTACTATGAAATATTTTACTTTATTTGTAGAAGTTATTATTTCATAGAGGTGATACATTAATATTTAAAAAAACGTGTATGTATATACCTGTAAATAGGCTTACCAAATAATATTCTATTTAATAGTATATTTTTCAGAATAAACAGCAAAAACTTGGCAATAATTTTAGCTTTGATATAAACACACTACATTAAAATATAGAAAGGAATACTTAAATAGATTAAAATAAATGTATCAAAAAAAAATATTATATATAATAATTATAATTACTATAATAGTTATTTATGGTTTTATTCTAAAATCTATTCTATTCTTCATTCTATAATGAAGTTACTATACTTCCAAACGATAGTTAACATGTGAAATAATTAACAAAAAATCGATTAAATACAAAAACCAACAAAAACAATATTTTAAATTCTCATAACCTTTACCGATACCATACATTTAACACAACCAATCATTAAAAAAAATAATAATAACATACAAACACAAAAATCCTAAATGAACGACCTCAATACAAAACAACAAAAAAAATTAGCAGAACCAACAAAATCTCTAAACAAGTAAGTACAACAAATATTGAAAACCATCCATTAAAACATTATTATTTCACCACCGTGTCATATGGTGGGGGGCAACAAAATAAAACAGACGGTCTGTCTGTAGCTTTGACAATTGAACGTAGTGTGTTAAGATGAAAGCGTTCTGTGCTGTGCTGTTCCTCGCTGCGGCGACCGCCATGCCGGCGAAGGAAGACGGTGTCGTGGACAAGTTCATCTCGAACTTGAGAGATTGCGTGGAAACGGATACGATGCTGTGTTTAAAGGTGCAGTGATGTGATGTGATCGTGATGTGATGTGATACGTGTGATGGGAGAATTTACTCTTTGGTTGATGTTAGGGTTTGTTTTTTGGGTTGTGCTAATTATGGTGAATCGTTAATATTTGTTGATTGGATTTTTTTAAAAGTATTTTTGAGTAAATTCTTATAGATTTTGACGCTATATTGCAAGTACGTTGTAGTACATTGTAGTGACTGTTGAAACTACTAGATAAATTATTAAAATATGAACTATAATTTGGCACAATTCCTGAATAACAAATTTTACTTTTAAGTCAAGAAAATATATAGATCGTATACGCAACTTATAAAAAGAATATAGAGTATATTTAAAGTTCAAAAAAATAATAACAATCTATATTTCAGGAAAAAGCAATGAAAGTTACTGAAAACTTGGCCTTCGCGAAGGACTTTAGCGTAATGGACGGCATTACCTTCGCAAGAACCGGTTCCCCGAGGTCAGCGCGCAGCTACGAGCCTCTACTTGATGACCCTAAAGCACGAGAGCTTCAGGTTGAAGAAAGGATTATGGACAATGTCGTGGACTTCCTAGACAGCCACGCTTTGCAACTAAGGATGCCCAAGTCCTTCACTGAAGATAATTCAGTAGAAGAAGAAGGTATTTTATTTAAATATTTATAAATTTTCGAAATGTAGAGCTTATATTTTGTATAATAATATATTGATAAAAATTTGATTATAAAATATATATACTCGTATATATATACAAAAAATATACCATCAATTTCGCCTACGCATGGTTGTATCAACTACCTTTTTGCCTAGAAAATAATCAATTATTATTCAACGTGTAAAATGAAAAGCTTCCCACTATAAATTTTATTTTAAGAAATACTGGATATCAATCTAAACGAAACATTATTTGTAGGCCGTGGCAAGAAGAAGAAGAAGCTGAAGAAACTCCTTCCCATCCTTGCTCTCATCAAATTGAAGTTGGCTGCTTTAGTTCCCCTGTTCCTTGGTATCATCGCCTTCGCTGTATTCAAGGCTTACCTCCTTGGTAAAGTTGCTTTCATCGCTGCCGCAATCGGAGCTTTGAAGAAACTTCTGGAATCCAAATCCAAGAGCGGTGGAGGTGGATGGTCTGAACCAGCTCATGAAGAACATGGCTGGGAAAGCGGTGGTGGCTGGGGACGGTCACAGGATGGGCAAAACATGGCTTACGCCGCCCACATCAAGCAAATATAACCTTAGGGTCTAGAAATAATTAATTTATTCTAACTTATTAAGTTTGACGAGTAAGGTTATTTATTGAATGTTGACCACCGTTGTTCACGTAATGTTTATATTTTATTTATTTACTTCTATTCTTATTTATAGTCTTCTATTTTTTCTTTATGAAACCTATGATATTTATTTATATATGCTATTTATTAGTTAATCTTTATATGTATTTCTTCATAGTAGTAGTACTTTATATACATATATTTTCAGTTATGTTATATTCATATTTGTATAAAATATTTATATTTATATAAGTGTCTTATGATAATATGTAGTGTATTTGATATAGATAGATAAAATGTATGTTTACCAAATATTTTAAGATTTTTGTTCCAAAGATAGTTTATCTTTTTATTTCATGTTAGTATATATATTTTCTTATAGTACAATTGTAATATATTTTATTGCTTATATAATTTCTAGTTGCGTGTGCGAGTAAAACGAGTCATATTTATTATCGAATCTGTTTATTTTTCGAAGATTGTATTGCTGTAATACTATTATACGATGCATTTGAGTAAAATACAAACATTTTTTTACAAAAAACTGTTATTTTTTTCTTTCACTGCTACCACAACGATATGTCAAAAAAACTGTAGATTTAATAATCGCTTCTCACTCCCAGCTGTTCTAATTACTATATAGCGAGTTATTCTAACATTTTACTCTTCTGGGAACTGCTTGTTAACGGGAATCTAATATCTCTATTGTCATAACCACTAAAAAATGTAGGTCAAAAGAAGACAATACATAATGTATGTGAAATACTCAAGCATCACGTGTCAGAGAAAGTGATGTCACTTTTTTACTTAATTAAATTTCATAAAGAGTACCAAAGCAATTAACCTCTTCATATTCGTATAAACTAACATTTACTGTTTGTTTATTATACTTACAAATTTCACGTGAGTTAGAAGAATTTCTAAAATATGCAGTGTTACATAACAATCTTTCTCTTTTTGTTGTTCTGTTCCACAAACGGTTTCAGTCAGCTGGAAGTTGAAATATCTGTATGTAAAATACAACCAGATATTACAACCTCTTTGCCAGATTTGAACTCACGAATTTACTCTAAATGGTCATGTGTAATGTAATTAAGTGAAATTTTGCTGTATCAAAATATTTAATTCAAAAAACAAGCTGTCGTTTATATAATCATGAGCCCCAAAAATAATATTTAAAAATAATATTTCGTAAAATCTGTTAAAAAAAACTTGATTTCGAAATTTTTTTCAACGAATCGAAAAGCAAAATCTTTTCATCTCAATCAATGTTGTGTTATAGAATTTTCAACTTTAAATTTAAGTGATTACGATCAAAATTCCATATGTTTTCAATAAGTAAGAAAACTTTCGATTTAAAAAGAAATTGGTATCTTATACAACACCAGTGCTCACGTCTTCGCTTGTATGGATTACATGATTATGGGTATACAATTAAATATATACATTATGCATACCATATATGTAGTTATTTCTCATTTTAGCCAGTTATCGTACAAAAATGTAGCTTTGTTCTTGGCTCTAACTTAACATAATATATATATAAGTCTTCTTGAATCACTTAGTCTATTAGTGAAAACCGAATTAAAATTGAAAAGCGATTTTATTATTAGCTTCACGCTGTACCCCGAAAAGCGATTTTGTGTGGAAAATTTAGGATTATATATAAAAAATTACAGTATATCGATATATCGATATTTATATTGGGGACACAAGTAGTTAGAATATTTGCATATCGATTGCTCATAAAATTAGATAGTTTTTAATTATCTTTAAAACGTGTAAACTTAATGAATACCGACCGCACTACTTTGTACGTAGGTTGAGTGAAAATTGTGTACAATTTCTTAATTAAAAAATCGTGAAAGTAATTTACTTAGAATGTGAAGATGTAGATGTGTATATCATTAAAAAATGTTTTAATTTATTCGATTAAAAAGTATTTTTTTATCAAATTTTCTAAACATTGCGTGTTGAATGATAGAACAGAAGCTTTACCTGAACTCTCTGAATCCACAAACGTCATGCATATAGATAGCCTTAGTCCCGCTTCTACTAATATAATTCCTATTGAAAAATATATAAAATACTTATGTTATTATTATTAAGAAAGAACAAATAAATGAAATATTTGTAGATATTAAAATAATATTTTTAAATATAATTGTACTGTTCACGCCTTGCCTAATTCTTAGGAGTCGTTATTTAAACTATAAAGCCACCAAATGTTATTGTACTTTTTGCCGTTTTTGTAGTTTTCGTTTTTTTTTCGTTGTTATAATTTTTTTGTTATACAATAAATAAATAAATACAGTGTTTATTTATTTATTTATAAATATAGCATAAAGAAAGTAAGATAGTCCTTGTTCTCAAACACGATAAGCCATTTAACTTAAACTCAATTTGTGAATAACAATACCGTCAGTACAAACGCACGTCACTTGCAACTACACATCTTGTAAAGAAAATATTCTGAATACATTTAGAGATGTAGCAACGACTTTAACGATTGAAAAATACTTTAGTTCAATATAAAATATAAATATAGTATATTCATATGACAATAATATGGCTGTTTTTTACAATGTACACATAGCAGAGTAGGTGGAGGGAATCTGGGAACCTAGTGTTAGGACGCTTCGTTTTCCTGTTTCTATCAAATTCTTCAAGCATTGCGTGTCGTGATCAAGCAAACAACCGTTGAGTTTATAGTCGCAGTTGCAAAAGGCTATAGTGGCAAAAGTGCCCCTGCGCCACTAAAACCTCAATTTTTTGCATATATTAGAGAGAAGAGTAACTATTGTAAGATAGATAATCAGAGTCAAGGCGCTCTGTCACTTGCTGACCAAAATCAAAATATTACGTGCAAAGTTCTACAAACAGTTTCTTATCCAAAATCAAAAGAGTAACACATTAAAATATCGATACACAATGAACAACTAGAATAGTAAAACCTGTGCAAACCTCAGGAAAGTATTTAACACAGAAACCCACCTGTTTCACACGAAGTCCATTCAAATACATTGATGTTAATATACTGGTGGAGCGTCTTTACGAGCTTTTTACTGCCGTCGACGTCTCGTTGAGATATTACAGTATGTATGTACATACTAAAGCATTTCCTGTAGTGAAAGGTAGGAAATAGGTTTAGAGACAGACAGATATTTCTACTAAAACGTGTTTTTTTTCTAATTTTCATTGAATTTTTTTTTTGTATAGCTTTTACTAAGTAGGAATAGAACCTATTACTAACACACATTTACCACCTACCAATTTTCAAAACATTGTGTGTCGAGTGGCGCAACTAAACTTAACTTATTTAGTTGCAGTATAGAGTAGATATTTCCAAAATATCTACTTTAAAATAAAAAAAATAGTTTTACTCTTTTTGTGAAAATTTGGGATTTTGTTTAAAATATAGATTTAAGTAATATCAGGCTAGTCGTGGCGCAGATAAGAGGCCAGTCGAGGCGCAGAGGCACAAAGTGTGACTGCAAAATCTACTCTGGTTGTGGATTCGATCCCCACCCGAGGAAATGAAATATTTATTTAAATTTATATTTTCATTTCTTCGCTCTGGCGTCTAGCTCTGGCGTATAGTGAGAATATCGAGATAAGTTACTCCAATATCCACCTGCATAATTTTTCTAAGACATTGAGTTGCGGAAACCAACGCTGCACTGCGTCTTGTCAGATAAAGAAAAGGAAATTTCTTAAATATTAATATTTTAGTCAGAAAGGCGATATAACTATCCTCTCATTAAGGCTCTCACACCCTATGAGACTAAGACTTTAAAATCTTTCTGAATAATTTAATTATAATTTAAAAATATGTATGTCTTGTTTGTAAATTTCTCTACTAATTGACTTATAGTAAATTCATGTAAAAAAATTTAAAAATAGATCTCTTAGGCATAATTTAGCCTTAGGCTTAGAGTAAATATTTTAAATAAAAAAATATTAAAAAGTAAAATGATAATATAGAAAAAAACAGTACGGAAATGTCTGAAGAGCAATCAAATTTTAATTAAAAAGAATATACACATATCATCATTCGTCGAGTGGCAATCGAACCTACAACCATAAACTATAAGGCCAGATACTATCCCACTGAGCCACTATAAGGCTCAGAGTTATACTCTATAGTATAGAATAGATCAATAATAATGCAATATATCAAACCACGTGGAAATCCAGTTAACGATGTAAACCGACACACGTTAGATGCAATGATATCATGTAATAGAAAGCCAATGTATCATCTATCGTAATATCCGCTAAGTATTTCCGTATCCGATTGAGGCATACCAAACTATTTTAAAGGAACCTAAGAAAAGTCTACGTTCACCCAAATTTGAATTCTACTACATGCTATTTAGGTCTAAATTATAATAATTTTAAAAAATCTAGTGTGCAATTGAAAAAGCATATTCATTTGACAATCTATTATGATCTCTAAGATGTTTACAGATAAAGGTTAAATTTGCTTATTTATATTTTTAATATCTATGACTAACATAAAAATCTAGGCTAAAATAGGACTAATAGTAAAGAAATACAGGTTATAGTCGCGTGCATATATTTTGTATTTGTGTGTGGTCTACAGTACTAAGGTACCGCTAAATATACGCGAAAGTTCCCAAAGCCGCACCCATGGTGTTTTAAAGTGTTATACATTAGGCGTTTTTTTTAATTAAATTATAAATATATTTATAATATTAAATGCTCAAAAATATGTTATATTTAATCTTTTACACTTTCAAGCTTTTTCACGTAGAGTAAACAGAGGAAGACACGATGGCGCCACGATGGCTGTCGGGGCTATACTTAATGATTTTTAATAACTAATAATATTATGATTTTTTTTAACTTAGTTTCTTATAGAAATCCTTGAATCGAACCCACAACCTGTCGTTACGGGATCTGAACTAGTAATAAACCTCTATATCTTTCTCTCTAAACAATCCACGATAAAAAAAGGACTCCTACCGTCCTAATACTAATTTATTGTCAGCTACATAAGTCACTATTAATAAATAAAAAATATATATATTCGTTTCACGCTGTATCCCGCACACAGCAGAGTAGCAGAGGGAACCTAGTGTTAGGACACTCCGTTCCCACTATTAAGAACACTATTAATATAATATATTTAATATTTCAAAGTGTCCAAAAATCTAAGCCCACAAGCCGTATCGTGTAAACCGATGCGAAGTCCGTTGTCTTCAAGGTCAGATATCGCCAAGTGCTTCTGACTCATCCCACTTTCCTCTCAATGGAATGCCACAAAAGTTACGTGGTAGGCGCGACTTTGAATACATTTACGGTACGGTCGACAAAAAAGACTACTAAAAAATATTTAATATAGTATGTGAATTGAGGCCAGTCGTGACGCAGGGACCCAAGCGTGCGACTGTAAATGCGGCAGGTTGTGGGTTCGATTCAAGGAAATGAAATATTTATTATTTTCATTTCTTCACACTGATAACGAGCGCGGCGTAGTTCCTACACTCAGCACTCAACACCTCCAGAATTTGGAAGAAAGGAACAGGAGTGTCTTAAGACAATTTTGCCATTTTTTGGCATACAGGGTGACGATAAAAAAGCCAGACAAGCGCGAGTCGGGCTCAACCGCCGAGGGGTCCGTACAAAAATTGGAGATCTCGAGCTTTTTCTGAAATTCAGGCTTAGCATAGCTAGAGCTCTTTTATCTGACACCTGACTTGAAGTAGCGGCTTTACCCCTTTTAAGGCTATTGTTATTTAGGATTTAGCCACAAATGTATAGTTAATATATTAATTATTATGTATGTATGGTAATTTATGAGGCCGGTCGTGGCGCAGGGGCACGAGGTGTGACTGTAAAACCGACTGGTTGTGGGTTCGATCCCCACCCGAGGAAATGAAATATTTACTTAAATTTATATTTCCATTTCTTCGCTCTGGTGTCGAGGTTAAGCGCGGCGTTGAGTTCTGCCACTCAACACGCAATGCCTCCAGATTTCGGCAGAAAGTGGGGAAGGAAGTGTCTTAACACTAACGTTCCCTCTGCCTACCCTGCTGTGTGCGGGATACAGCGTGAAGCTGATTTTTTGATTTTATGTATAGTTAATAATGTATTTAAATCCCTATAGATAAATAAATATTAGTTTTGTCTTTCCCACATATCATATAACACGTGGCTATAGACACGTGAGAGATAACTCTCAAGAAACCCTTTAAATAGAAAGCGAAGGTAGACGAACCCAATGACCCCCTTTTCTAATGATTTTCTAAATATTATTTTCAAAAGAACACCGACTTCCTTCTGATGTTGGCACAGTCAGTCATAAATCAATTAGAACTCTGTCCTAAAATCTAATAGTTTCTTTTTTATATATGTAAATATTTGGTTAGAAAATTATTTTTAACTTGTTTAATTAAGCTTTTATTTTCGTTTTAAATGATATGACAATAAATAAAAATGTAATTAAGAAAAAGTATATTGAAGCCGTCGTGATAAATGATGAACGATGTGTCTAGGTTTTCTATGCCTACTATGATATAGAAAAGAGCACTAAAAATAATGTGGTGGCTTTATAAGATTTAAACAGTTTCGTACTGTTAATGATAAAATAAAGCATTCGGGCAATTCTGGTACTGAATTTCAATTTCAAACGGTTTTTACTTGATTTTTACCATTTATTTACAAATAAGTACTTTAAAATGCCTTTTTTATATTAATATTAATAAAAAGTGGACTACATAGGCATAAATTTTACGAAATACTATTTTTATCTATACCAAAATGAAAAAAAATAATTATAACACGGAAAAAGCAAAAAAAAAATTACATAACCAAGAAACACCAAAATAATGATACTTAAAATACTTTTACCAACTTTCCGAATCATATATTCATACATACATACATTTTGAAATATTATTTCGAAATACATTCTCAATACGTACAAGTATTATATTATATAATTTCCAAAAACTGCTGGTAGCTCACGGCGCGGGCGGCGTACCTACTTTCACAGCGAGCGTACGCTTACAGTACACTTGTTATATTACTTAATAGTTTTATAATATCCATTGCCGCTGCATGAACTTGACTGATAAACTTAATATTTATTAGATTTTGTTATTATTTGTGTGTTTCAGTTGTTTTGGAATAACTTTATAGATAAATGCTGGTATAGAATAATATTATTATATTATGCAATAAATACCAGCATTTATCTAGGGATTCGCTTATATGGTTGAATAAAATAAATTAAAAAAATCACGATCAAATCAGCTTCACGCTGTATCCCACACACAGCAGGATAGGCAGAGGGAACCTAGTGTTAAGGCACTCCGTTAAGTGGGGACTTTCAGCCGAATTTTGGAGGTATTGCGTGTTAAGTAAATATTTCATTTCTTCGAGAAATCGAACCTACAACCAGTCGATTTTACAGTCACACTTTGTGCCCCTGCGCCACGACTGGCCTAAAAAATAATTAAAAATTGTATATGATTTTTTAAGCTTTACAGAGGAGATCCGAGAACCTAACGTCAAGGCATTTTTTCCCCACTTTATGCCGATTTCTGTAGACATTGCATGCTTAGTACCGAAACTCAACGCCGTTGCGAGAACAACGAAATAAAAATATTAAATATTTCATTTTTTTGTGTTGGGAATCAAATTCACAACCTGTTGCGTTTACAGGTGCATGCTTCTGCCCCTGCACCATGACTGGCCTCAATTATCATTGTATATGATACAAATACGAATTCTTAAGGATCTGTGCTAATTCTGGCAGTAGGAGTAGAGAATTGTATTGAAAGATTAATATTTATTTAATATAGCCTATAACCTTCCTAAGGCTAAATGAACTCGGATTGAACTCTGATTCCCGTTCATATCTTTTATTAAGCACAACTTCCTGCTTGCCTACATTCCGTAATTCCGTAATTCCATAGTTCCGCAATTCCGTAAATCAAACTCCTTAAGTTCAATAATTGAGGCCAGTCGTGGCGCAGCGGCACAAAGTGTGACTGTCCAACCGACTGGTTGTAGGCTCGATCCCCACTCGAGGAGATGAAATAATATCGTCTGTCGGTAACGAAAGAATCTTTGTATGACAAAAGTCAAAAACGTCAATATAAAGGAAAAATATATTTATATCACTTAGCGCCTTAAGTAGTTGAAAACTTTTTTCGAAATATTGGAAAACTGTTTTTTACATTTTTAATGTCATCTGATCTCAACGCAATCAAGAGTGAAAGTTGCGTACATGATCGTGAGGGCGTATTTTTTTTTTCATATAAAATATTAAATTTTTTCATCTTGCTTTAAATTCAAGAAATTTTAATTATATTTCTATTATATAAAAAAGATTTATATAAGTGACTTTTAAAATTTACTAGCTTTTAGGCCAATCGTGGCGCAGGGGCACAAGCGTGTGACAATAAGCGCAACTGGTTGTGGGTTCGATTCCCACACAAGGAAACCAGAGATAATATGAGATACAGCGTGAAGCTAATAAATGGCAATGAATACTATCTGTAATGAGAGACAATGAAAAAAAAAGATACTAAATTGCTTAATTAATAGGCCGAGTCTAGACATCGTGCATATGTGTATGGTACTCAGCACTGTAACACCGTAGGCCACAAAACTCGATCTTTTAACTTGATTATTCTTGTTACTTTTTTAATATATATACAACTAGAGGGCGTGCGCGGCTTCGACCGCTTATTAAGAGTGAATTCTAAAAAAACCACGAAACACGTGTTCAATAAAATATTTTTAACAGTCTGAATTTAAATTTTTATAAAAATCGGTGGCAATTTTAAGATTTTTCCATATAAACTTTCAACCCCTTATTTGAACCCTTAAGGGGTGAATTCTTAAAAACCATGAAACACGTGTTCAATGAAATATTTTTAAAAGTCTGAATTTCAAATTTTATAAAAATTGGTACAGATTAAAATTTTTTTCCATACAAACTTTCAACCCCTATTTCATCTCTTTAGGGTAAAAAATTTTCAAATTCCCTTCTTAGTGGATGTCCAGAATATGAAAATAAACATCTGCCCAAATTTCACGTTTCTACCATCAGCGGTTACGGCTCTGCGTGCGTCTTACCTCAGTCAGTCAGCATAAGTCCTTTTATATATATATATATATATAGATAAAATATTTTAAATAGATATACTGTGTTATCCTATAGAAAATAAAAGTTATAGCAGTTACAAACACTTGGCCGTCGTGGCAGAGCAGCGCAGCGTCTGATTGTTAAAGCGATAGTTGTGGGTTCACAATTAATTGTTTTTATTTAAGATAGTAAGACAAACCGTGGTGTTGATTTTCCACCACTCAATGTCTTGAAAAATTGGTGAAAAATGATGAAACAATTAATGCAACAGAGTATCTTAATACCAAGTTCACTCTGGCTACTCTGCTATACATATGTGGGATTCAGCGTCAAGTTACAAAAATACTATAAAATGGAAATGTAAATATTGATTTTGTTCTATAGGAATATAATTATATTTCAATAAAATTTAATTTTTTTTTTCTTGTATTGTTTTGTATAAGGTTAGTTAAGATTTTAAAAATATATGTTTATATATTTGTTTCACATTTTGTAATAAGATTAAAAGCCACCAAGTAAAATAACGCGACAAGTTCTAAATCCCGCAATACCACTTTCGCCTTACAAATTAACAAAAATTAATATGACTCGGAAGTAAGATCGATCATTAGCTCTATAAAATATATGAGTATTTTCTAAATTATATGCCTTTTTTATATAACTACAAGATGATTATATATTTTTTTCTAAATTACGAAACGGCGAAGGCCTAATTTGGAGGTGTAATAAAAAAATGATACATTTATTAATTATTAATTTTTAAAGAATTTTTGTAACTTTCACCTATAACTTCCGTTATTATTTACTAGATATCGTCATGGTACAGTAGTAAAGATGTGATTGTAAAAGCGATAGTTGCAGGTTCGATGCCCACTTGAAGCAATATTTATTGTTAATATATCTCCATTTCCTGGTCAATTGGACCACTCCGCCGTTCCGCCACTCAATGCGCAGAGTACCAAAACTGATTTTTACTGTATGGTAATATATGTGCGTAATTAGTTTCATTATTATAATAATAATATATACATTATTTAAGTCGAAAGTTTTATTTCTGACTATGATCTACATAATAAAATGTTATATTTTAATTAAATTTTATGTTTTCGGTTTAAATATTCATTAATTTTTACTTAATTGCATCTTACTTTTAAAAAAAAATCTAACCATAGTTAAATCATTTTATTGTATTTTTCTTCAGCGTGTGCGGGATACCGCGTGAAACTGATTAAATTTGATTAATTTTTTTATGATTTTTAATTTAGCACCTGTGTAAAACTAGTTAAATTTTATTAAAAATACATCTTATATTTTAAAAATATACCTTAATTTAATACCTTATAGGTTTCGAACATTTTTTAAGGCATGCTGTCACATTTGATGCCCACATTTTCCACAGAATATTACAAAGAAATGGCTGATGTCAGAACGACAGAAAGTTTTCATTTTACTACTGTCCTTACCGGTTTTGTCTCATAGACAAGCGTGACCTCAAACCGTGGAATTAAAAAAATAGCTACATATCAAATAAGACAGGCATCATGCGAGAGTGAACAATAAAATTTCACTTTTTAATCTATTTTAATAAAAAAAATCTTGTCATTTTTCTTAAAATTTCAAATAGTTTTTAAAATTCATATTTTAAATTGTTTTTATGGTAAAATATACCATATAGGAGTAAGGTAGGTGTCAAAATCGCATGATGTAGTTTATACGTTGATTTCATAAAAGCAGCCCAAAGTTACGTACGTAGAGTACGTTATGCAAGCCATTCAAGTCTCTCAAGAGTAGCGGGTACGAAGCAGTATCGCATGAAAATCATTTATAGTCTTTATTTTATTTAGCTTCATATTGTACACCACACATAGCAGGATAGAAAAAGGGAACCTGGGAATCTATTATTAAGACACTCCGTTCCCATTCAGTTCAGTCCAGTTCAGTTCTCCATTTTCCGCCGAATTCTGGAGGCAGAGTTTGAGTTTTCGTGTTGAGTGGCGGAACTCAACTCAATCTTCTTTTTGTTATATTTCATTTCCTGGAGTGGACATCAAACTCACAACCTGTCGCGTTTACAGTCGCTCGCTTGTGCCATGCACCACCACTGGCCTCTTTATGGTGTTTAGTATGTACATATGAAAATTCAAATAATCACACTCTTTCTTTCATTTCATTTGCACCAACGTAAGAGTGCTTGGACACATGGTTGCGAACAAACTTCGCTTTCTAACAACCAATATTTATTTATCCACTTATCCCCCTGTAAGACGCTTACGATGCCATCATTTAGCGTATGTCGTCAAACGATTCATACATTTTTTACGTCACATTGACAGCTTTGTAGTGGGGGTTCAAAGGATAAATTCCATCACATTTTTGGAAAGATATCATAACGAACCAAGCATCGGTTGAAGTATCACAGTCGGTGGTAGCAAAGTTTGTAAAAATGTGGAAATATCTTGGTTTACTTGCCGTTTTGGCGGCGGTTCATTGTAACCCAGTGGATCGTGGCTTGGAGGAGAATTTAGTGGGTGCAGTGTCGGAGTGCATTGATAAGGATACTTCACTATGTTTGAAGGTGAATAGTGTTTTTGTGATAGTGTTGTGATGCTCTACTAAGCCAAATAAGAAAACGCGAAATTTCCAAGTGTAAATCTTGGAGGAGCGGATATATAATCTATAGCGGATGTCTTTCCGAGAATCCATTTTATAGCTGTTAATTAACGTGAAAAAAGTTGAATATTTATTATTTTCCAAAAAAATATTCAAGCCAGTAAGATAGTAGTAAATTAAACAAAAAATATATTCACGTAAATTACATCATACGTATAGCAGAGCATTTATAACATTTTCAGACTTGTTCTTAACGGAGTACTTTCATAAACAAGTAATAAAGTGGTTTTAAGGAAATAATTGATACGTACGCGTTAATAAATAACATGCTATATTTTGAAGATAGGGTGGATAAATCTTTAGTTTTTTAATTTTTTTTTTCTTTCATAAATTTAATATTTCATAATATTTTTTTAGGAAAAAGCTTTAAAGTATACCGATAGATTGGCCTTCGCCAAAGATATCAGTATCTTTGAGGGCATGAGCCTTATCAATACTGGATCAGCCCGTTCATCTCGCAGTTATGAGCAATTGTCTGAGGACCCAAAGACCAGAGAATCTCAGATTGAAGAAAGGATAGCCAGCAATGTCGGAGACTTTCTAGACAATCATGTATTACAAATGCGCTTGTCTGAAGACTCAGATGAATCTAGGGCCTTAGATGATGAAGAAGGTAAATAGCAAATAGTTATTCCTTTACTTTCAATCTATTAAAGTAAATATTTGAAGTCATTGTCATTGTCTATATTTAGAATTTCGCTTGTTTGCTATGCAGACTTTCGCCTGCTTCCTAATGGATGTAAATCAACAGTTTAAGTGCATGCCCTTTAAACGTGGTCATTTCAATACAAATGACGTTCTTGAAAGGCTTTTTGAAAAGATGTTTTACCAAAATAAAAATAATACTTTTTTTAATTAAATAATTTTAGTAGACACTGAGTAATTCTCGACTAATTATTTATATATTTTTAATAGAAATTAAAATTCGTTTTATTTTAGGCCGTGGCAAAAAGAAGAAGAAGATCAAGAAGCTCCTTCCCATTCTCCTTCTCTTGAAGCTCAAGCTTGCTGCTCTAATTCCCCTTTTCCTTGGAATCATCGCATTTGCAGCCATCAAGGCGGTGTTCCTTGGCAAGATTGCCTTTGCCATTAGTGCTTTTGGCCTAATCAGGCGACTTCTATCTAAGAATAGTTCAGGATCCTCTGGAGCTACAATCAGTTATTCTCCCCATCACGCGGAGGAGCACCCTGGATATTCTTATGAACCAGCTCAGGGTTGGAGCAGAAAAGTCAACGACGCTCAAAGTCTGGCCTACTCCGGTCAAATAGCTCATTGATGTTAGACTTACTTTAGTATGAATGTGTGTGTGAAATATTTATTTTTGTGTGTTTGTGTTGCCATAAGAGTACCTCAGTCTAATTTATTTAATTTATGACAAATAAATTATTGAATAGTATCTATTTTCTTTTATTTTCTCTATTTTATAAATAGTACATATTGATAAAAATCTAGCTTAATAATATTAAAATATAGTATTAAGCATAATTTATTTCAATTATTCATACCATGAACTTCAGAATCAAACCCTAAATTTGCACTTAAATATTATGTTACTTGCGTAATAAAATAACAAGAAAAAAAATCGATAATCCACATAATAATATTATATAAAAGAATATTATTTTGTATTGTATTATATTATTGATTGGCTACTATCGGCATAAAACCAACACGAAGACGACTCGTGCGCTATCCTATAAAATTAATATTAATGAAACGAATAACTGTGTCACTCACTATGGCATAATATCTTCTGCGACTGTTAAAGGCATCGATTACTTTAAAATGTTAATACGCGGAAATTTAAGAGTGGGGCAATTTAGATAAAATACTGTTACCAATCAAGCGGTCAACACAGTCGAATCCGTTTCGCTTGAGAACGTGGTCCTAAAAAAAAACGATATGAGATCCCTCGTTATATTTCTGAGTGCAGTGGCTGTGGCCAGCGCCGGTCCTGTGGCCCAAGAAGATTCAGTGATGAAATTGGTTGCCGGAAATTTAGTGAATTGCATGAATAGTGATTTGAGTTTGTGCTTAAAGGTAAATAGAGTGTTATAACAATGGATTTTAACGTTGTGGACGATTTAATTGGTGTGATTTAGTGTGATGTTATTGTTGGTGATACAAAATTTTGTAGTATTAAAGATAGAAAATAATATTTAAAAAGTGTTAAATATATTATAGTGATCTAAAATGTTGAAAATAATAATATTGTCAATATAATATGTTTTAAAATATAATTAATTTGTGTTCTTCATCTAAGAATTTAATTATTAAATTTAAAATATTTAATGTAGCAATGTGATAATAATATTTCTTTATTATTTGTGAATTATAATATTCTATTAAGTACTATTTAATACTGATAATATAAAGTAATAAAAAATATTTAGTAATATATTATATTCTCACAAATTTATCATAAAATAACTTGTGATGATGCATTTTGTTTCTAAAAATACTTAAAAATTATATTTTCCCAGGAACATGCGCTCAAAGCGGCTGAAAGACTAGGAACTGTTCGCAAGCTGAACATCATCGAGGGGGTCACTCTATACAACAATGTACCAAAAGAAAGCAGGAGCTACGAACCTCTTTCTACTGAACCAGAACTTAGAAACAAGCAGATCACTGAGAGATTGTGGGAAAGTACCGGTGATTTGCTGCAGAAGAGCGACTTGGAGCTGAGCTTCAATGGCGGAGAAGAAGAAGAAGAAGAAGAAAGTTCTAGAGCTATTGGAGATGGTAAGTTGTAATTTTAAAATATATATTCAAATTGCTACTACTGCTTAAAAATAAATATTATTATTGAGAAATATAATCCAAAAAAAATGAAGAAACAACAATTATGAATTATGATTTCATCCATTTTTTACCAAGAATAGATTAAAAAATAATTATTTCCCTGTAGTAAATTATCTAAATAGTATAAAAAAATAAACCTTAAAAACCTTTAGATAAATTTAATTTCCATTTATAATAAATTATATACAACTTTTAAGGAGCTACATCAAAATATCAATGAGAAAGTCAAAAAACCTGTTTCCATTCGAGACACATTTTACCGTAACTCCGTTTACCTCATAATTTAAAGTTTTACGACTGCTTATATTCGTCTGATGACGATAAAGAAATTTCTACAAATATTTCAAAAATATTATAATCGTATACACTATACAGATATTCGTGCATTTACCGTCTTTGAAGGAATGTCTAGTGTAGTGAAGTTAAATGAAAATTGATTTATTTTTTTCAGACATATTTTTACATTGTGAATTGACACTGTATTTAAAACATATGTTTACATAATATATTTTACATATAAGCACTCCTTTATGTAGGATTTGAACCTATTAATATAGCATTTAACCAAAATTCTCAAAACTACGTTATATATAGCAGAGTAAATTTGTAATTTATTCAAGTATTTTTATAGTAAGTTAATAAGAGTGAAATGCGACGTGGAGAGGTTGTAAAGTATGCCAAAGATACTGGTTTCGAATTTTAAAAATCTCTCCCATATTTTTTTTCTCAACGAGTTCCCACTGATTATAATTTTATTCTCATACATACATACATACATCAGATATTTTTTTCTTTTTATATGCAACACCAACAATCTTTAATTATTAGTTGGTTTGTATCAAAATGAGGAATATAATATAAGATATTATTAGTTTTAGTATTAATTACTTAATTATATCAATTCCATTATAGTTGACGAAAGCAGGGGCAAAAAGAAGAAGCAGCTCAAGAAGAAACTGAAGCTACTCATTCCTCTGGCTATCTTAGCAAAAGCCAAAGCTGTCGCCCTTGTAGTAATTTCCCTTTTGATCATCGCCGTTTCTGTCTTCAAAATCGCCATTTTAGCCAAAATTGCATTTATCGCTAAGGTTATAGCCATAATTAAGGCACTTTTGGCGAAGAAGAATGCCCAAGAAGACCACGGGTGGGTATCTCATGAGGAACATGTACATCCTAGCCCCGGCTGGGAAGGTGGATGGTCCCGTTCTAGGAACGAAGCAAATAATTTAGCTTATTCAGCCTACGCTCAACAGTAATTGAGACAATTATTTGTAAGAGTTTAAATATTAATTTATTTTTGAATGATTAATTTATTTGTGTGAATGTGTGATACGATTTTGATACGACGTTTCTTTTCGGTCATTTTATTTTTTTTATTTTTTTATTAGTTGCGATTTTTTCATTAATTTGACTGAAAAGGATTTTTTTGTTATTTTTATAAGACATTATTATGTATATGAATATTGAATTTCATTAATTTATGTATTTTTATGTGATATTTAACTTATTTTTTTAACATTCTTTTATTTTTTGTTTGTTATGTTTATGTTATGTTTATTCAAAATGTTACTACTTACTTTTACTTATTATATGTATCTATGTATATCTTTTATACTTGTAATTTTGTATAATGACCAATTAAGTATTTTGTTTATATTTTTATAAATATTTTTTACTGCCTATGTATATTTTTGTATTTTTATTATGATTTATTTATTAATATTTAAAAAAAATATTTATGTAATCTCGTTACCGTTTATGATCTCTTTCTTTGTTTTATTATTAGTTTATTTTTATTTTTACTCTCTTATATTGTATCGTGTATCACGAGTCGCAAGTGACTTATTTATATGAGTGTATGTGTTTGCATATAATTTAATAGTCATAGATTAAATAAAGATGTTAATGTAAAATTAAATTTTATTTCTTTTCCCCATTATGAATCGCCAGTCCTAGTAGGTACCTACTAATTATATTTATGCAGTTTACTCTAAAAATATAATAATAATAAAAACAATTTATTAAATATATATTAATAAAATAAAAATAAGAATAAATATTGAGGAAATGAATTTAAAGAATTAATATGAAACTATATTTTAGTGTAAGATGCACAATATTTTTTATGTGATGATAACCATGCGTAAAAGATATCTGAATAAAAGTATCAAAAGTAATCAAGAAAAAAACCTAAGAAAAAAGGCAACAATAAATTTTAAGGTGTGCAGTGTTAAACAGCAAAACCGCTCTGATAACGAGGAACGGAGTGCCTTAACACTAGGTTCCGGAATTCCTAGGTCATGTTGCCCTGCACAATTTATAAATATTTCAACGTAACGGGATTTAAATCCGTGCCTCTTGTAAGTTATCCAAGTCCTCAAGGTTGACAATTACAATTTTATAACATTTCTAAAAAATCTAAGTGTTAGATAACTTTAAAAGTCTGTCTGTATGTAAAAACAATTGTGGCACTATGGCAAAATTAACGCGGTGACTGTGAGTTCGATCTCTCAAGGGAAACGATTTAATTATTTTAACCCTTAAACATAAACAGACGGGTAAAATAAATTTGACATATCTATAAATCGGTAAATCTGTTTATGACATTGTAGCTCACAAACGGCTCAACCGATTTTGATCTATTTTTTTTTTGTTCTTAAAAGATTGCATTCTTAGTCGACAATTAACTTTATATAAAATTCAATAAAAACTCTAGTCGTCTGTATATAATCACTGTATATAATTCAAGGAAATATCTAGTCCTCAAAATATGATCTCTTTTTATTTGACAAAAGGATAGAGGTATATTGCTTCTACGGGTCAGTTTAAGTAGTAATTTGTATCACATACAACTTTAACAAAATTTCCTGTACGTGGTAGCTTAGACTCTACATTGCAATATTATCTGGAATTTATACGACAATACTTAATTTTTCATCAAGTTACTTCAAAAAATATTGGCATTTAGTTGAGCAATTGACTGACCGTTTGGTTTGGTCGTTGGATTTATTGACTGATTGATTAGTCGATTGATGGGTTAATCGATTGATATTGATTTTTTAAGTTTATGTAATTATTATTTCACATTCTGCTTAGGAGAGACAAAACGTGGCGTTGTGTTTTGCCAATATTAATCAAATGACAATTGCTAATGCAATTTAAGTGACAGCCAAGAAAAATAAAGAACTAATATCCCATGCAAAAATAAATAAACTCATACAAATAATATTAAATATTTTATTCCACCAAGTGGTAATCCAACCCACAACCGTCGCGTGTACAGTTGCAAGCTTGTGCCCCTGCGCCACGACGGCCTCATTTTCTTGCCTTACAATATACACGAGCAATATCACACAAAAGCCGAAGAAAGGCTTTTACTTACTTACTTTCACCGCATACTTTCATATTGCACAATTTAGTATTCAAATATCACAGGCGCTTTATTTTAAGTTATTCTTTTTTCATTACAGAACTATATAAATCAATCTATTTTCTTTATATAATGTGCGTTGAAATGTTCTTTGGGGGACTTAGTAATAATTAAAAATAAATTATAATAGTTAGACATATTATCTAAATCTATAATATTTCGTATTACAGTGTATTTATAAATAATATATTATATTGAATATTACGAGTATCTGAGACCAGTCGTGGCGCAAGGACACATAGTGTGCCTGTAAATTCACTATTTGTGGATTCAATCCCCACTCGAGGAGATGAAATATTTATTTACATTTATATTTTCATTTCTTCGCTCTAGTGTCGAGGAGAAAGCGCGGCGTTGAGTTTCGCTCTCAACATGCAATGCCTCCAGAAATTGGCGGAAAATGTGGAACGGAGTGTCTTAACACTAGGTTCCCTCTGCCTACCCTGCCGTGTGCGGGATACATCGTGAAGCTGAAAAAAAATATATATTATCTAGTTTGAGGCTATCGTGGCGGTAGCAAGTGTGCGACTGTAAACGCGACCGTTGTGAGTTCGATTCCCGCTCGGTTAAATTAAATATTTAATGCCTTGAGAATTTGGAAAAAAGTGGGAAACAGAATAGTCTTAAAGGGACGGAATAGCTTACCAGGACAGAGGGATACAGTTTGAAAGAAGAACAATCGATTGTGTTTTAATATGAGGCCATCGAGGTGGAGGAGGAACAGCGTTTGAACATAAATGCCAACGCCTTTGTTGTGGATTCAAACACAGTCTTGTTAATGATTATTTTCATTTCTTCGCTCCCACAGACGAACGCGTCGAGTTCCGCCATTCATTACCTTATATATTAAAGCAGAAAGTGGAGAATAGGATAAATTAAAACTAGATTTGAGGCCAGTCGTGGCGCAGGGGCACAAAGTATGACTGTAAAACCGATTGGTTATGAGTTCGATCCCCACTCGACGAGATGAAATATTTACTTAAATTTATATTTCCATTTCTTCGCTCTGGTGTTGAGGCAAAGCGCGGCGTTGAGTTCTGCCACTCAACACGCTATGCCTCCAGAATTCGACAGAAAGTGGGGAACGGAGTGTCTTAACACTAGGTTTCCTCTGCCTACCCTGGTGTGTGCGGGATACAGCGTGAAGCTGATTGATTGATTTTTAAAACTACATTTCCTTTACCTACACAACTAAACATGAAAAAGCATAAAGCTCTTTTCATTCACTAACTGTTAGTAGAAGAAAATGATATCATATCGTATTTGCTTACAGAATACTTATACAGAAAACATCTGTTACAGCGGATACTGCGACCTCAGATGTCGTCTCAATTTAAGATCAAAATTAATATAATATCTTATCTTTCGAACAGTTTTTAATTACTTATTTAGAAAACGTCTTTCCTAAGTGTGGAATAATACTTTAAAAATGTTGAAAATAGTTATTAATTAGTAAGTATTTTCTTGACCATTACTAATACATATACAAGTAAGTGATAGTAGAGACAAAATGCTAAATATTTATATAAAGCGGCAGAATTGCGGGTTGTTTCATATTTACTTTTTTTTCTTTTAATCGAAAATTTAAAATTTGGTTTTAAACAAAATTAGCCTTAGAACATAGCTTTTTCGTTATAAGATATTTCCACTTTTCAACCGACTTCTGCGAGAAAAGGTTAATAATTTGACTGATTTTTTTATATTTGTTACCTCAGAACTTTTGACTGGGTGTTTTTAGTTCGAAATATAACAGAATTCAACATCGTTAGTATTTTCATGTCACTAAACTGTCCAAAAAGCAACGTCCCAAAAATTTGGATAAAATAAAAACTGGTTCCATCTTCTCCAAATGCAAGGGCAAACTGGTTTAGAGTATAAAAAACTTTACTTTCTACCATTTCACGTTGTTTTATCTAATGTCATGTATAGCGAAATAATGTGTGATGAGCCTTGACATTGGATTGTATTGTACTAGAACCATTTTAAACTATGAAGTATTTCAAACAGGCAGAGAAAATTTTGCAATTTACAGACGTGTGATTGTAAAAATGTATTGTATTTTCATTTCTTCGCTCTAGTGTCAAAATAAAGCACGGCGTTGAGTACTGCAACTCAACACGCAATGCCTCCATTATTTGGCGGAAAATGGGGAACAAAAGTGTCTTAATGGGAACAGAGTATCTTAACACTAGATTTCCAAGTTTCCTTTTAACTACCCTAATATATATAATAATTACGAGTATAATGCTTAACAAAAAAAACAATCAAATCTAACTATCATCAAAGTATCCTTGTAGTGTATCAATACCAATAAAAATAGAATAATCGAATTCGGTTCGTCCCTTTGTAACGCACATACGGTATGCAAATTTAACATCTACGTGATTTTGTCATGGATACCATTGTCAGAAATGGTCCAAATTAAAGTGAGACTACACGGGAAGCACCAGCTATCAAATACATAAAGAATCGTCAAAATCGATTCACCGAGTCAAAAGTTCGGTAATAAACATTAAAAAAAAACAGCCGAATCGATAACGTTCTTTTCTTACAGAAGTCCTTTAAAAAGTGGAAATATGTCATTATTTCAACTAAATAGCGATGTTGTAAGGCTAATTTTGTCTAGAACCAAGTTATTAAATTTCCCATTTTTCGAAAATAAAAATTATTGTTTCATGCTGTATCCCACATATAGCAGGGTAGGCAGAGGGAACCTAGTGTTACAGGCTTAGTTTTTAAAGAAAAAATAATTTCAGAGAAGTTCCGCAGTAGAAAATTCTATCACTAAAAAACATTAAATAATCTCTAAACAGATTTCGTTTCCACTCATTTCACACATCAACAATTTGGAAATATTGTGTTATATCATATCTGGAATGAATAAAAAATAAGGATGGTGTTTAAAAAGGGTAAACAATAAAAGGAAGAGTGATTTCTTATTTTTTTAATTTGCTTCATAAATTAAGTATATAATACAATTAAAAAGTTGGGCAACCGAAAACAGACAAAATACAACACATATAAAATAAAAAAAAGGGAAATTATATAAGGCATCGAATGGCTGATATGATGATGACACAAAGCGATTATACATTCAGTAATAGGTAATTGAACCCAAGACTACATGCTAAACCATCAAAATCACTAATAACAAGACCAAGAGGCTAGTCAACTCCTACGCCCGTCTCATCTCAAAAACGAGTTGTAAACTAAGTTATCCGCCTGGCATGTAGATTTCACTAACTGCCCAATAATCGGCTAATAAAAAATGTGGAACATACATAAATAAAATTAAGAGAGAGTGTTCGAATCTTATAATATTAGATATCGGAAATACTAGGGTTTAAGGTCATTATGTATTTGAGTGAAACTTTTTGAAGAATCTATATGATATTTGTTATTAAAAGAAGATTATAGTAGAGCTTATTTCTCTTGTAGAGTCCGTCGTGGCATAGCGGTTAAGTGACTTAAAGGAGACGGTGATAGGTTCAATTGCTACTCAGGGAGAGTGAATTATTTTTATTTTTTCGCTTTTGTGACAAAGCGCAATGTTGAATCCCGCTAATGAACACGTTATGTTTTGAAAATTGGGCAAAAAATGGAAAACGCAGCGTCTTATTACTTCTACTTACCCTTCTATATGAGGAATATAGTATGCAGCTGTTTTTTTTTCCTTATAGTGGTAGAATTTGGGAACTGTCTAGATCGGGAATTTTCGAGATCATTTTGTTAAATAAGACAAGTTTTTATTTTCTCCATGAATCAAATACAATCTGTTTTCAATACTTGTAACTAAATGACTCAAGAAATACTTAATACACACGTTTTCAAATACCGCTATTAAAAATGAAACGGTTAACATTTTAATAGTTTTGATTTTCACTTTTCTCTAGAACGCAACGTTCTTTGTCCAGTGACACATGTTAAATGATTGATACGTATTTAGAGTCGATCAATTTAATAAAATACCGGACGTTATAAATTGCTTCTACTCTCGCTTAAAAGTAAAATCTTGTTTATCATTTTACAGCCTACAGATTGACCATTTTCTAAACCGACCATCGGCTATTCCGTTGTGTCCCGATTTCAAACAGGCCTTTGATAATTATCTTAATGAATTAGTAGGTTATTCTATAGCTTTTCTTGATAGTAAAATAATCGGATATACTAACTAAATAGTTAAAACGCTTTCTCATGTAGAAATTAATCTATAATTTTTCGTTACGTTATGCAACCCTCGTATTAATTTTGCTTTCGTTGGCTTAGAAAGAAAAAACAGGTATAAGAATAATATTTTATTGAGCAATAAGTTAATAACAATAATTTAAATAAATAAATAACATAATCTTTGTACATTGGTTACTAGTTGGTTACAACCAACATTAATTTGGCTTAATTCTCTCTTAGTGTGGTGAGTATGCGCTGTAAGCCAAGTTTTGGGCGTCGTCGATGTTTTTGTTCCAGTCGGACCCATATCCGGAGAAGCCATGCCCATGGCCGACGTCATGGGAAAGATGTTCTACATGAACAGGGTGATGGGACTCGTGGTGATGAGCATGGGGCACGACTTCGTAGGTGGTTTTTGTATGGTCTCCTTTGAAGCACCAAGCTACGAAAAGGACAACTGCTAGGACTAACGCTATCTTCGCTGTGGCCAAAGCCTTAAGCGCGATCAGTTTCACAATGAAAAGTTTTCCAAGAAGAACTTTGGCTCCTATTAAACCAATAATGCCTCCAAGTCCGCTGCCACCCTTTTTCTTTCCACGACCTGAATAAAAATAAATATTTTAAGATTGTTTTTACAATTATATTTTTTTTTGTGGAAGCTAACGAAATAATATGATAATTTTTAACTATTAATATTGAAAAAAATATCATTGTCATTTTTTTTCATCATTGTTTCATAAATAAATTATATTAATACTATAATTACATTTTTTTATTTCAAAGTAAAAATATATAGTACTAATGTCATGAAAACAAATAAAAGTTTACCTTCTTCAATGGATCGTTGCATTTCTTCCTTATCAGCTTGATTCATTTTAACTTCAAGGGCGTGAGTTTCAAATAAACTAACGACACCATCCAGGAGTCTGTAATTAACTTCGGCATCTCTAGCTGTAGGATCAACAGGAAGGGCGTCCAATTTTTTCCCTGATCTTATATCAGGTTCGCCTTTTAGCACCACTCCTTCAGCAATCACAATATTCCTGGCGCTTCTCACATTATCGACAATCCTCAACAGCTTTTCCTGCAAAACAAATTGGAAACTTTAATATAATTTATAGTAATTTAAACGGAAACCCCTACTTTCGCAGTCGGTACAATCTCAAAGGAATTCTACGGTGAAACGATGGTGTTCCATGACGGGCGGTAATTTAAGTCCACCTGCCGAGTGAAATTACATGAAATTAGCCAGCAATAAACCCGCGTGTAACTTGACCGGACACTATAGCACGTTACATTCTCACTTATCACTTTCACTTTAATAATAAAATTATAGACCTTAACACATAAAATGTAATCTCCTTTGCAGTCCTTGATGAAGTTTAGGGCTGTTTCTACCGATCTGTCACTTTCTTCTGCTGAGACACAAGCGCCAAGCGCCAAGAGTACGATCAGGGTAGTCTTCATTTTTTTTAAATATTATTTTATTATGCGAGCTGCTTTTAATTTTCTGACATCGAGAGATGTCAAGCTATGTTTGGCGTTATACGGCCGCCGTCTTAGAGTTTTATCTAGCCCCTCCCTCTCCTCACTTATCTATCTACTCCATACAAACTCTCATCTGGGTTAAGAAGATATTGGATTCAGTTTAGACCCTAATGTTTTATGCAAATTAGTTTACTTTGTAGACGTTTGTTGATTTTGGGGAGTTTCGTTGACAAAAATGCGGTGTTATGTCAGACGGAAAAGGTGAAAGCCTAAGCAATTATTAAAATTGAATATTATTTATATACGATTGGGTGTTTAACGGCGATGCATATACTTAACATGAATTTTTTTTTTAAATTTATTTAAGTATATTGTATTTCTAACCATTTCTATATAAGAAAATATTTTAAATGCTACTACAACTAGTTTCAGAACTATCCTTATTATCTTAGATACAGTTAGAACAGTGAATTATTAGTAGTGATGCTTAAAGTACCTAAACCTGTTCATATAGCGGTATACTTACTATAGTAATCATTTCTTCAGTATAATGCACGCTTCATTGTGTATAATAAAATTAATAATCGTTTACACTTTTAATTATAAAAAATATATATTATACTGATTTTCATTAAATATACATCGTTTGGCTCCATCGTGGCGGGGGCACAAACGTGTGATTGTAACGCGACGGTTTTGGATTCGATTCCAATTGCGGGGAGTGAATAATATTAGATAATTAATATTTTCATTCTTCGTTTTGGTACGAAGATAAAAGCGCGGCCTTGAATTCTGCCAATGGAGTGTATTCACACTAGGTTCACTCTACCTATCCTGCTATATGCGGGATACAGCGTGAAGCTGAAAAAAAACATAGGTTAGTTTTTATTTCATAATAAAAAATAAGGCAAATACAATAATTACAAGTACTTTCTATATGCACTTATTATTATTATGAAACAAAACAGTAATACCACATTAAGATAAAAATAATCGTACCGCATTACAGAAAACGCTATGGTTTTAGAATTAAATATTATATGGAGATATATTTAATTTAAGTAGGATTTTTTTAAAATATTGCTGTGAAACTTCTTTATTATTTTTTATTTTTTTTTTAACTATTCAGTTATTGTAAAGAAGAAATTAAAACGACTTAGGTACTTTGGTACCTAGCTCAATTTTGTTAGAATTATTATTACACAAGGTAGACAACGCTAGCCTTCTGTCAAAATAAAAAAAATATAATATTTTTTTTGCGTTTACTCATCGCTTTTACAATAAGTCTCTATCCTATCTGATTTTCTTATATTAAAAATTTTACATACATATCTTTTTAGCTTCACGTAAATAACACAGAGAAGCTGTCAATCTAGTGTTAAGACACTGCGTTCCCATTAAGACACTTCCGTTGCCCACTTTCCGCCGAATTCTGGAAGCATTATTCGGCGGAATTCCACGTCGCGCTTTGCCTCGTTATAAGAATCAAAGCCACAACCGTCGTCAATCTTATTTAATATTCATACAAACATATAAAATTCTAATATTTTTTTTAATAACTAATACATGAATGAATAGAAATCACTTTCACATAATATAGAGATATATAGTAATTGTATTACGCTCTATAAATACCTACGACTTAGACCAAAGTACCGGATTGAGAAAGTTCAAGTTTACATCGACATTAGTGAAGCATGCGATCAAAATAATTATAAATTATATTATGTATATTGATATTTGTTCTTCCGTTAAATATTTTTTTTCATGATCATACATTACGAGGCCAGTCCTGGCGCAGCGGCACTAGGTGTGACTGCATAACCGACTGGTTGTGGATTCGATCCCCACTTGAGGGGATGAAATATTTACTTAAATTTATATTTCCATTTCTTCGCTCTGGTGTCGAGGACAAGCGTGACGTTGAGTTCTGCCACTCAACACGCAATGCCTCCAGAATTCGGCAGAAAGTGGGGAACGGAGTGTCTTTACACTAGGTTCCCTCTGCCTACCCAGCAGTGTGCGATATACAACGTGAAGCTGATTTTTAAATTTTCAAATGAGCTAAAGTGATCTTAGTCATCTACAATTTCCATCATAGTTTATATCTATTCGTCTGATTATGGGCGTATCTATGGGATGACATTTTCTGGGGCGGGCTTTGACTTTATTCTATCGTATAACAGAAATACGTATTTTGATGATAAAAAAAGCTAGAGAAAGGATATATCATAATTTCATACCAGTAATCATTAAAATGAACATCTGGGCTTTTATAAAACAGTGTAAAATCAAGAATAGCCTAAAGAAATGTGAGTGTACTTTAAAGATTTTTTTAATACTACAACGAGGAAACACAACCTACACAATCTACAACCAAGAAACACGTAAAATGCGAAGCCCTAAGAAAATAAAAAAAAAATCATAGTTAATTGATAAATCTAATTTAATTAAAATATAAATATTTAACTGAGTATTTCAAAATATATATGTATATAACAGAAGGAGAAGAAAAGTAAACAATGAAATATAACCAGGTAAAATATGTAAATTATTTTACACAAAGAATGTGGTTTATACAAATATTCTGCCAATACAGGATTCAAACCTGTGATCTCTGTCATAGACAGTGAAAGTGAATACCGTTATTATTACAACTGGGCTATGTTATTCGTAGCTTAGTAGTCCATCAACGATATAGTCAAAAAATGAAAATAATGTAGAAACTTCAACATAACTAAATCTATTAGTTTGTTGAGAAATCAAGCTGTTGTTAAAATCAAATATTCATGTTTGCGGTCCTTTAAAATTAGTAAAAATCTAAGTTTTAAAGTCAACGCTACCAAAAAAAACAAGCATTCATATATTGTTTTTGCTGCATTTTGGAAATATTCTTGTAGAAATATTCTAGTAAAACAAAACATGGCCTGCCTACTTGCCGCCACTCTATGTACAATGTATAAAATTTGGACGGAAAGTAAACAGCAGTCCTTTCTGCCTATTCTGCTGTATAAGTAAACATGATTTTTTGAGGTATTGCGTGTTACGAAAACGAGGAAAAGGAAATATTAAATAATGCTTTTGAGTGGAAATGTCTACGTCTACAATAAATAAAAATAATCTTTAACAAAAAAACTGACCCTTTCAGTTTCTCTAACCAAACTTTCATCAAACCTTGAAGTGTATTCTTTTTAATAAAAAAAGAAGCATCAAAATCGATTGGCGGCGGGACATTGAATTTTTCGTCCATCGCTCGGAAGTTAACCAACTGAAAGTCACCACAAGGGAAGCACTAGCTTTCAAATAGAAGGAGAATCATCCAAATCGGTTAACCCAATCAAAAGTTCTGAAATAACAAACATAAAAATTACAGTCGAATTAATAACCTCCTCCTTTTAAAGAATTCTGTTGAAAGTACTCTAAGTCTTGAAGTCAGATTATTTACAACACTGTGCAATAATATAAGCAAAATTATATGATAAAAAAGATTCTTTTTTACAAGAAAATGTCAGTTATATAATAACTATCTAATAAATGAAAACAAATAATATACCAAGTGATATATTAGTATGCTTTTTATGAAAGTCATACTCGTTTAAGAGTAATTACTCCATCAAGTGCAATGGCTTCGGTTGGTCATTCACAAGTGTCGATAGACGAGTTTGTCGATATGGGAGATTTACTTAAACGTTACAATCACTTTAACTGTGCGATACGATTTTGTAATTTTTTTTTTGTTTCTTTTTATTTACTTAGGACAGGACAACAGCGTCTGACTGCACCGGAGAATCGCTATATCAAAATTATTTTCAGTATTGTTTTCCCGTTCAGGTAGATAAAGCATGAAACCCGCAATATATCGAAAATTAGGTAACAGTTTTAAGATTTATCCTGCCTACGGGAGGCAGGATAAATCTTGAGTTATCCAGCCTCCCCTATGTAGGAAGAAGCGTGAAGCTTTAATTTTGTGTCTCTCGATTTCCGCGTGTTTAGTAACAAAATTTAACAATATAACCATTTAGAAAACATAAGACAACCATCAAACTTTTGTGCCGTGTGATCCCGGCCTAGAATAGGATCATCCTGGTACTGGTGGTGTGGTAAGAGGCGACTAAAGTACGTGTGGTAGAGTCACGTTGCCAGCAATGGCAACACGCAAGGGCAGACTCGACCGGGTCATTACCACCCCCGGCATTTAAAACCGGCCTGAAGTAGTGGCTTTATGCCACTGCGTTTCGCATCAGGTAATGCCGGGCTCCGGAGCCCAAACCACCTTACAGACAGGCAACGCACCTGCAGCTCCTCTGGTGTTGCACGGAGTCGTGGGCGGCGGTAGTCACTTACCATCAGGTGACCCGAACGCTCGTTTGCCTTGTCTTTTCCATAAAAAAAAAAAAAAAAACTATTATAGTTACCCTGCATACATACTTACTAAGGGTTCTAAAATGTTGTAAAAATTTTAACAAAAAAGAACAAAATGATTGAAATATTAAACAATTTACAAGCTTGTTTTGAAGAATGTGTAAAATTTCATGGTAGTAGATTAAATAGTTTAGTTGTGATGGGTTTAAGAACTCGAATACTTCGTAAAAACACACATTGTACATATTTGGCTTTGTATCTTGACTGGACACGCTTGCGTATCTTGATAAATACATTTGCCTCCTATATGCTTCACTCGCTAAATATACTCGTATATAAATCAGCTTCACACTGTATCCCGCACATAGCAGGGTCGCGCTTTGCCTCGACACCAGAGCGAAGAAATGGAAATATAAATGTAAGTAAATATTTCATCTCATCGGGTGGGGATTGAACCCACAATCAGTCGGTTTTACAGTCACACTTTGTGCCGCTGTGCCAGGACTGGCCTCTGATAACATGAAGTGTTGATCAAAATAAATTTTTGAAGGACCGTTTGTTGGAACCGATCATATATTTTTTTTCTAAGTGCACTTACAAATAACAATTACTATTTATTATACACACACACACACTTAGTAGTACACTATGTTTTTGATTTTACGCTGCTCTTATAAAAATCGTTTAAACATTTTTTTTTATATAATAGAGTAAAAATCCTTAGTAGTATTTTACACGATTTATCGTATCGCACTGTATAAACACCACTAAACCATATATTGGATTTTTAAGACTCATCCTCACGACATGTCCACGGAACGAGACCGGACTTTCATTTTCTTAATTTTTACTTTCGATTCATCGCTTTTATGGTATATTGGGTTACATTATAATTTTATATACATAAAAAAATATATTAAAATAACGTAAAGAGAAAATGAAAAAGTTGTAAATTTAATGAAATGATGTAATAATTGTAATTTCGATTATTAATAGCTATCAATAAATATCATATAATGTAGAGACATTCTACATAATAAGAGGATAAATATATTATGAGTTTAGAAAACTTAGGTTATTTGTTAAGACTTAAATAAAACGTGTAACTATAAAATATAAAATATTAAGAAGAAGAAAAACATAAAAATATTAAAATTTCCATTTAATAATTAACAATAATAAATTAAAGAGACTGTTGCTGTGGCACAGTGGGACGGCGCCAACTGTAAATGTGATCGTAGTGGGTTCGATTCGAAATGTTAAATCACTAACATTCGATTTGATTAGTCACAAAATGTGCAGTATACGTATAAATAAACTAGAGGGCGCGCGCGGCTTCGCCCGCATATTAGGAGTGAATTCTAAAAAAACCACGAAACACGTGTTCAATAAAATATTTTTAACAATCTGAATTTAAATTTTTATAAAAATCGGTGGCAATTTAAAGATTTTTCCATATAAACTTTCAACCCCTTATTTGAACCCTTAGGGGGTGAATTCTTAAAAACCATGAAATACGTGTTCAATGAAATATTTATAAGAGTCTGAATTTTAAATTTTATAAGAATCGGTACAGATTAAACATTTTTTCCATACAAACTTTCAACCCCTATTTCATCCCTTTAGGGTTAAAATATTTTAAATTCCCTTCTTAGTGGATGTTCAGAATATGAAAATAAACATCTGCCCAAGTTTCACGTTTCTACCATCAGCGGTTACGGCTCTGCGTGCGTCTTACCTCGGTCAGTCAGCACAAGTCCTTTTATATATATAGATAATGTAATATATTGATAACCACTCGAACTAGTTATAGGTTTTCTTAAATAAAATTTGTAAATAAAATTAAAGTCAAATGATATAAATATTTCATTAATAAAATGATAAATTACATTGAAAATATTGTTTTGATTGTGCAAAATTATGAGGCCGTCTACAATTGCATAAAAAAAAATCGGAAATAATACTGATTATTAAAGTAACTTCCACGTGTTTCAATACATTGTTAAAATATCTTAAGCAGCAATTACTTATATTAATCTGGTAATTCTTCCCTAAAAAATTGTAATCTACTCCACAGCTTTTTGGTATTAGAGTGATTTTTGATCCCAAATCAAAGCTTTTGATTTTGCCACAGATGTTCAATGGGAGTCGAATCCAATGCCATAACAGTCATCCACGAAGAGGAACTATTTTGCTCTTTGGAAAATTTCTCACAAGATGCGAATCATGTTTGGGATTGTTATTGTGTTGAAAAAAGTAATCAGGAGGTTTTGTTTTTGCAATTTGGAGCATATGTTCTTGAAGTATAGTTTTGTTCATTATTACTATTCATATTACTATCAATTAATTCTATCATCGCGCCAACGCAATTAGCAAAAAATATTGCCCAAATCTTAATGTCCCTACCACCGCGATTTAAGCCGGAATTTGATAACTAGCATTTTTTCTATTACATGTTGGTTGTCTTACGTATTTTAGACTAACTGCAATATAATAGAAATTTCAGTTTATTAAAAAATAGTACTTTTCACTAATCTGATGCCGTCCAGTACTCACTGATACTTTTTGCATAGTCTAACATAGCCTTTTTATTTTTTGATAAATTAAGGTAGAAGCCGTCAAGGAAAGCACGTGTTTGTGTCACCCACAAAATTAATCAACTGGGTCAATCACCGAAACTCGTCCAATTAACCTCACAGACTTCAGACGTCGGAACGGCGTACTCCGACGAACATCAGCTAAGTTTCGCAATTTTTGTAAAATATCTGATGGGGTTTTCATTATTCATCTATGACACTTTTCCTTTTTATAATTTTGTGGACTTGGTAAAAATTAACATAGATAGGCTACGGAAGACTTCGATTCCTTACTCTACAGGCAGTACTTTGACTGCTGGATGAATAGTTTGCAACATCACGAGAAGTTTTATCTTCCGTAGTGAGGATTTTTTTCTGTATCTTTACTCTTTCATCATTCGTCTAAAAAAATCTGACTTCATCCGGATCCCATAATCAGGACCAACCTAAACATTCGTCAAACTACCCTTGAAGAGTATCCTTTCTAAAAAAAGAATCATCAAAATCAGTTGGTGTGATATTGAGTTCTTCGTCTATTTATCGTGCACATACTTAAAGTCGAAAGTCTCTGAGGTAACAAACATAAAAAAAAGATGAATTGATACCTCCTCCTTACGGAAGTTGGTTCCAAAAGGCGAAGTTCATTATTATCATTACTTTATTTTGATTTCGAGGCAAAGCGCGGCGATGTGTTTCGCCACTCAACACGCATTGCCTCCATAATTCAGCGAAAAATGTAGAGCGGAGTGTTTTAGCACAGGCTTTCTCTGCATGCCAGCTGAAAAAAATTGATGAGGATGTAACTAAAGAAGATAAGAAAATCAGAACAAAAGTATAAAGAAACGATATTTTTAATTTTATTCTAATGTTCAACAACTAATGTTTTCTAACGAATGATGAAGCTAGACTAGAACGCACTAATTGTAATTAGTAGTTTAATTTTGAGTAATGTTTTGATTTAATTATATAAAATATTACAGTCTTCTTAAATTTGAAAGTAAAACAAATTTTCTTATTTTTATAAAGTTGACTTTCAACCTGAAACCTACTAAATTTATCTTTTGGAAATAATATATTGACATATTATTCTATTTAAAGAAAAGTGCACATAGGTCAATATTGATGAACGACATCACCAAATGAACGACATCATATTCAAATTTCTCCTACTTTAAAAGAAGGAACAGAAAGAACCCAGTGTTAGGAAATGTCTTGAAAAATGCAATGGCATTTTTCCGAATCCGAAATATATATGTTGAGCAGCGGAACTCAACGCCACGTTTTGCCTCGTTACCAGCGTGACGATATTTCTTTCTCCTAAATGGGAATCAAACTCACAACCATAGCGTTTACAGTCTCAATTTGTGGCCCCGCGCCACGACGGCCTCAAAGAAGGTAAATGAAAATAATGAAATATTAGCGCACTTCCGAGTTGAGATGGAACTCTTAACTTTTTTATAAATAATATATTATCAATGCAAAAATATCTACATCCCTTATTTTATGAAATTATGACGTTAAAATAAGTTTATCCTCATTCATATATATACATACATCAAAATATTTTACTTAGGAACGGAGAGTCAAGAGAGAGTTTTAATGTTCTTTATTGATGTACATTGATTAACTACGAGTAAAATAAATAATTATTTTTTAAACCTATATTTTTTTTTTAAACCTACTACAGAATTTATGTTTTTTTTATTTTACCTTTACGAAATTTAAGCTCACTAATTTGGAGTGCATTGTTCATATTATTTTTGTAATTTCATTTAATACAAGGTTACCTGAATATTTTTAATATTCTTAAGGTACATTTCGAAAATCGAAACACTATCTTATAAAACGTATTCAAATTTTAACATAGCGGGATTTGTAATTAACTAAGTAATATTATATCCAAATTTGATTTAAAAAAAAATATCAGAATAACAAAAAGTATACTTTGTACGTAAAAAAAGGTAAAGAAGAAAAGCGCCTACTCTTTTTAAAAAGCAAAAACGTCAAGAAGAGATGTTGCTTTAAAATTCTTTCTTTCATAAAGTAAGAAGTGATGTTTCGCGCGTTTTGTGTTAGATAATACCAGGTTCTGGTGACCATCTAAAATATTTAATTTTCATTTAAATAAATTGTAATATATACCAGAAAAAATGTTTTAATTTATTTTTTAATTTGTAGCTTCACTCTTTTTCCCGCATAAAGCAAGATAGGTCTTAAAACCTATCTAGTTTTTAAACATTTCGCTACTCAATCAACAATTTTTGAAATACACAATTTTGAATACACAATATGTATTGAGTTACGGAACTAAACGCCGCGCTTTGTATTGTTATCAGAGAAAATGAACATAGTTTAAGAAAAATCCTCTGAGTAGAAATCAAACTCACAATGGACGCGTTTACAATGTGATGTAACATTAATATTTTTGGCTTAGCTTATAAAATAGTAACTTTCTGTTATATAACAAAGTAAATATAGTATACTTACATGTAAAATTTCAATTAAAATTTAAAGGACAGTATTATAGATGAGTTTCGCAACGTTTGTACACAATGGTGTAGTTGGCATTTTTAAGTCCGAGAGTACACGGAAGGGTTATGGATTCAATCCTCGGATTTATTCTGGTAAAGAGAGAACTCGAGAGAATAAATTATTTATCATTTAATTATATTTCTTCGCTCTGCAACCAAGGCATAGGGCCGGCGTTGAGTTACGCCTCTTAACACGCAATGCCTCGAAAATTAGCAGGATAGTAGGAAACAGAGTGTCTTAATACTATGTTTAATATACTATTACTCTACCTACTGTATGTGGAATATAGGTATAGTAAAGTTCATTTAGACAAAAAGTGGAGTACTTACGACCAAGTTGAGGCTAGTAGCTGTAAACGTTACAGGTTGTGGATTCGATTCCCATTCGAGGAAATAAAATAATTAATATTTTTCTTTTACCTGCTCTGGTAACGAGCGCGGCGTAATTAGCAGGTAGATATTTGACTAAAATACAGGTGACATAATGTACAAAAATTTTGTCAATTACATTATTAGAAGGCTATTCGTATTATTATGAGGCCATTTGTGGCGCAGGAGCACAAGTGTGTGACTGTAAATGCGACTGATTGTGGGTTCAATGTCCACTCGAGAAAATGAAATATTATATTTATATAAAGCAATCAAAGCTGAAGAAATCTTGCAAATCAATTCTTCGACCACGAGGTCAAGTCCCTAGAGAATCTATAATCTTGAAAGTAAAACGTAATTTTACAAAGAAAGTTAATGTACAAGTTTACAATGCTGTAAGTATGTGAGTATCCCATAAATTAACTGATTTTAGGCCATTGTTCGACGTTATTGTGTAGATTTTCTGTAATAAACAAAATTATTAAGAATTAGAGGGAATTTCTTTATTTTTCTTGTTTATTGTGTTGAGGCCAGTCGTGGCGCAGCGGCACGAGGTGTGACTGTAAAACCGACTGGTTGTGGGTTCGATCCCCACTCGAGGAGATGAAATATTTACTTAAATTTATATTTCCATTTCTTCACTCTGGTGTCGAGGTTAAGCGCGGCGTTGAGTTCTGCCACTCAACACAAAATGCCTCCAGAATTCGGCAGAAAGTAGGGAATGGAGTGTCTTAACACTAGGTTCCCTCTGCCTACCCTGCAGTGAACGGGATACAGCGTGAAGCTTATTTATTTTATTTTTATTTTAAATATATCCCCAATTTATACTTACATTCATATAAGCTTAAAAGTATAAATTTAATGTAGGCCAGTCGTGGGGAAGGGGCACAGAGTGTGACTGTAAAACGGTTGTGGGTTCGATGCCCACTCGAGGAAGTTAATATTTATTTAAATTTATATTTTCATGTATTCGCTCTGGTGTAGAGGCAAAGTGCGGCGTTGAGTTCCGCCACTCAACACGCAATTTCTCTAGATTTGGACGCGACGAGCGGAAAGTGGGGTACTAAAACTTAACACTAGATTCTTTCTGCCTACCCTGCTGTATGCGGGATACAGCGTGAAGCTGACTTTGATTTATAAATTTAAAAAGCAAATAATATGTTGAATATATCAATAAACTATGTAAATAAAACGGATACGGTAATAACAATTATCATAAGGCGTGTCATATGTAATTTCTCCGACTTGAATGATTTTTATATAATAATTATTATGTTCATTTCGTACGGTTGAATTTTATATGTCCTAAGAACAGTGAAGTAAAAATAGAAGATCCTTTCTTAGCTCTCTTCTTTTTTTACCTTGCCGCTGAAAAAAAATACTAAGAGTTTTTGAGGCGACCGTGGCACAGTGGCACATGCGTGTGTCTGTACACGCGACAGTTGTGGGTTCAATCCACTCGGGGAAAGGACTTATTATTTTTTTATATTTTCTTTTTTTCGCTCTAGTGACTCGGGAAAGTGGGAAACGGAGTTTTTTAACACTAGGTTCCCTCTGCCTACCCTGCTGTGTGCAGGATACAGCGTAAAGCTGAAAAAAAAACAAAAAGTTATGTGACATATTCTAAGTGTCAGAGATAATCCTGGACTCAAGTATAACGAGTAAAGATAATTTTTGTAATATAACTTATCATATAACCTTCCTCGACAAATGGACTAACGCATACAAAAATATTTTTTTAATTCGAACCAGTATCTGCATATCAGCTTCACAAACCAGTACCTGAGATTATTAGTAGTTGTAACAAACTTATAAGAATTTGATGAGAACGTGTGGCTTAGCAGACAGAGCGCTTGGACCGGTTCCACGTTTTTTTTTATTTTATTGAAAACAAAATATTATTAGGATTTACAAGAAAAAAAATATGGTATATTTTCGTCTGAAATAAGTAATAATTAAAAGTATTTCTATGTAGGTACATAATATATAAGAATATAAAAAAAATATACAATTAAAGCGGCTTTAACGTTCGCCACACAACACGCAATGCCTCCAGAATTCAGCGGAAAGTGGGGAACTGAAGTGCCTTAATGGGAACTTCTTCCCTCTTATCTAATCTAATCTTAACATTAGGTTTCCCTCAGGTTCAGGTTCCCTGCAGGTTACAGCGTGAAGCTAAAAAAATAAGAAAAGTCAGTCGATTAGATGTTAATTTTACTGAAATCACTGTTCTATGATTTGTTCATTCACCGTGAATTTGTGTAAACGTGCGATACTTTCTATTTTTTGTTACCTCTATATGTAACAGCATGTAAAAAATTCATCTTAATAACTTTAACGACGCTCGCTTATTAAATTTCATCAAAAATATTGTAGCGTGGTCGTGCGTATTGAGGTAAAACGCGGCGTTGAGTTCCGCCACTCGACACGTAATGCCTTCATGGAAAATGGTTGACAGAAGTGTGTTTTAAATACAAAAATTACAGAAAACCAACAAAAATCCTTAAAAAAAAAACTAACAACAAAATAATAAAACTTATAACAAAATTACAAAATTTCTCCTAAATACCACCCAAGCCTTTCCCCTACCTCCAGCCACGAGTTCCATAGGAATACATATCACGGCATTGTCGTATGACCTATAGAGCGTGACCGCAAATCTTATTGCCTTTTAATGGTAAACTATTGATGGAAAGTGAAGCTCCGATTTGAGTGCATGGTGTTACAAATACTAGTGGTATGTGGGTTTATTTTAAATGGATATAAATTGTGGAGCAGGAGCACATTGTAGGACTGTAAACGCGACTGGTTGTGGGTTCGATCCCCATTTGAGGAAATTACATATTTATTTAAATTTGTATTTACATTTTTTCGCTCTTGTGTCGAGGCAAAGTAGTGAACGGAGTATCTTAACACTAGGTTCCCTCTGTATACTCTGCTGTATCGGGGATACAGCGTGAAGCTGATTTGACATGGACCTCGTTTTGTTATATTTAAAAAAAAAGGTCTCAATTTGGTTGATATATTTTTTATTCTGTTACTTAAAAAGGGAAATTTCCATTTTTTTCCAGTCCAGCCCATGAAATCTTGGAGGATCCTCTCTTAGTACTTCCCTACATTCCATAATCTACATACAATTCGATATTTCAGATTTCTAAGTACGTAATTTAGTATATGTATTGTTTGTTATTCATTCAGTATGAGGGTTTTATATAACATAGACAATGTAAGACAAAATATGGAAGGGGACGACCAAAATATTATTTTCTCATAATAAGGTCTTTGCTGAAAAAAAAACGAAAACATTTTGTTTACTGCATGCTCTTTAAATCGCTTAAAACAAAATTGTGGTCATACAAAATTAATATACATAATATCTTTCAAGACTGTGGTTATGCTTTACCAGGTTTCCACCTCATAAGGAATGACAGGACTGAAAAGGGTGGAGGGGGTGTATCCACCCTTAGGGGGGGGGGGGGAGGGGGGGTTGATCACACTATCATAATGGGCGATTTCAATACTTGTTTGATAAAAAAAGACACACGCGCAAATCGACTCAGAACTATTATTGACAGTTCCAATCTTGAAATCCTATCCTCTAATCCAACCCATCTATTCCCTGGCTGTGCGCCTTCCTTACTAGACCTTATGATAGTCTCTTCAACAGAGAGTGTTACTACATTTGGACAAATGTCAGCTGAAGCTTTTTCGTATCACGACTTAATTTACCTCTCCTATAAAATCCGTCCACCTAAGCTTAAACCTACAGTTGTGATGCGAAGATGCTTTAATAACATAGATAATGTAAAATTCATGCATGATCTAAATAGTATCGATTGGGATTGTATATTTGGCGCTAAGTCTGTCAACGACCAAATAAATCTCTTTAATTCTCGATTCGATATTCATGCACCACTTAGGCCTATTAAATTAAAACATCTCCCTGCTCCGTGGTTGACTAAGGATATTAAGCTACTCATGGCCAAACGCAATAATGCAAAGTCCAAATACAAGAAAAATCCTACTGATGAAAACTTGCATAAGTACAAAATACTACGGAACAGATGCAATAAGACTTGCAGAGATGCTCGGCGTAGCTACATTCATGCATCCATTGATAGCAACACCTCTAAAAAAACTTGGAAATTTCTGGACGCGATGGGTATAGGTGGCAGGCGTACAAAACATTCATCTATCATAAGCAACTGCATGGATTTAGAAAGCCTAAATATGTTTTTCTCAACTGTCAATCGGATGGATAGTAATATTAAAATCAAAACCCTCCAATCACTATCGCTACTTCCTGATCCTTTAACTAACCCCTTCCTATTTACATCTATTACTCAAGCAGAAGTACGAAGGCACGTGATGGCTATCAAATCTGATGCGACAGGTAGCGACAACGTAAGCCGACGCATGATCTTGTTAACCCTTAATTCAGTTCTTCCTATATTATGTCACATTTTTAACTGCTCCTTATCCTCTTGCGAATTTCCTGATGCTTGGCGTCATGCACTAGTGATCCCTATTCCAAAAATATCCAACCCCACTTCCTTTTCAAACTATCGTCCAATTTCCATACTTCCTTTCCTTTCCAAAGTACTTGAACGCATTGTGCACGACCAGTTATACCTGTTCCTATATAAAAATAACATCCTGTCCTCTTTCCAGTCCGGCTTCCGTCCTGGCCATAGTACAGTAATAACACTTAACAAAATATGTGATGACATTAGATATGGCATTGATAACCAACAAGTTACTGTACTTGCGTTATTAGATTTTTCTAATGCGTTCAATACAGTTGATTTCGACATCCTTTTAGCCATTCTAAGGTCCATTAACATTTCTCCAGTAGCTGCTGAATGGTTTTGCTCATATCTTCACGGCCGCACTCAGAGCATTAAGCTTGACGGGAAGCATACTTCTCAATGTCAGTTAAGTGCTCGCGTTCCGCAAGGAGGTGTGCTGTCTCCCTTACTCTTCTCTATTTTTATTAACACGCTCACTCCACATATAACGACATCATATCATCTTTACGCCGACGATTTACCAATTTATAAGACGGTCCCTGCTAATGACATACCCAGAGCGATAGATGACATTAATTCCAATTTACACTTAATTAGTTCCTGGAGTAAATCGTTCGGACTATCTATTAACCCAAGTAAATCTAACGTATGTATGTTTGGACACTCTAAGCAGCTATTTAAAATAAAATCAAATCTCCCACAAATCCTCTTTGATAATGCTTGCTTGGAGATTAGTGATAGTGTTAAAAACTTGGGAGTCAGAATGGACAGCACATTTTCCTGGACGCCTCAAATTGCCGAGCTCAGCCGTAAGATTTTCTGTGCTATAAGAAGTTTGAGAAGATGGAAGAACCTACTACCATTAAATACTAAAATCCCATTGGCTCAAACTCTTCTTCTCCCTATACTTGATTATGCTGACTCGTGTTACTTAGATTTATCTCAACAACTACTAAATAAGCTTGAACGGATGCAGAATGTCGTAATCCGATTTATCTTTGGATTGCGAAAGTTTGATCATGTAACACAATACCGTACTCAGCTTAAATGGCTCACTGTAAAAGACCGACGCCAATTACACTCTCTCACACTCCTTTACACAATCCTTTACCATCCTGTCACTCCTTCGTACCTCAAAGAACGATTTAAGTTCTTGGGGTCGAACACCCTCCACTCCCAACACCTTCGTTCCCGAAACAACAATCTCCTAGAAGTCCCATTATGTCACACTAAATGCTATGGAGACTCTTTTACTGTCCAAACAGTAAAACTTTGGAATGCACTGCCAGGTGAAGTTAGACGATCTCCATCAGTAAATATTTTTAAGTGCAGGCTTAAAAATTACTACCTGGAACAACACTCATAGTATGGTCATATAATGTGTACGTATATATGCATTTCCGTATTATTTTAGTATGTATATATGTATTTATTTGTATGTATGTATGTATGTATATGTATGTAAGTATGTATGTATGTATTTGTATATATGTACTTTTATGTTTGTTTATTATTTTTATTATTATTTTGTTTTTTTACTGTGTTAAGTAATACTTTTTGCGCCTGACTATATTCTCTTGCATAAAGTCCTGTACTCTTAATGGTTGCCTGTAAGAGATCACTTGTAGTGATACGGCCGCCATTGCACATGTTAATTTTAGTACCTACATATGTACCTACATAAGTACCTACATGTCCCTTTTTTATGTAAATTGTGTATCTGTTTTTTTTTTTTTTCATGTGCAATAAAGTATTATTATTATTATTATTACTGTGGTGAACATTTTCTTAGCATCAAGCTGTATTAATATACAAGCACATAGCAAGGTATGTAGAGTTACCGGGGAACCTAGTGTTAGGACACTCCGTTTCTAATATAAAAACTTCAGTTCTCCACTTTCCACCGAATTTTCTAGGTATTGTATGTTGAATAGCGGAACTGAACACCGGGCTATGCCTTGGTACCGGAAAATGAATATATTACATATTTCATTCACAAAAGTGGTAATCCAACCCGTACTCCGTAGTATGAGAGAAACGATGCACAAAATAATAGTAGTTATTACGCTAGTAATATCTACTACTTGGCCTCACTTGTGTGCTAGTTGAAACTAGTTTTATATTAAATATTTTGCGAAGGATTTAGATAAAATTTCCATTGTTGTTTTTTAGGGTTCTGTATCTTTTAAAGATAAAAGGAACCCTTATAAGATTGCCCACTTCGTTGTCCGTCTGTCTGTCTCCCTATCTATCAAGAGCCATCATCTCAGGGATGCTTGGAGATATCAAGTTGAAATTCAAACCATATACTAAAATGATTGGGCCCTGTGATTTTCTGAAAAAAGTACATATTTCTATACTTAAGTAAAAAAAATTTTGCCTTTTATATAGCAAAAAATGCATATCTCGACACTATAAAGATAATCAAAATTAATGGTTGACCTAGAATTATGAAATTTGACAGCTAGCATCTACAGGTAATACTAGTTCAGCAAACAATCTGAAAACAATACATTTGTTGTTAAATCCTAAAAAATAATAGCTTTAAGGCAGAATTTGGTATTAAAGCAGCTAGTTCAAGTGAGGTAACAGATGCGAGGGCTTTGGCTAAGCTAAACTTTAATTTAAGAAAAAGTTAGAAATCTCCATTTTTTGCACGGAACCCTCGATGAGCCAGCCCAACTCGCTCTTGTCCGATTTTTTTTAATATTATAATTCATATCATTGCTTTACTAGAAGCTTTAGAGTAGTGCTTAGGGCATATGACTATAGTCTACGATTAAAAGCCACAAAAATTTTACACTAAACTATAGTTTATGACATTAAAATTCTTAAACATTATTTAATTAAAATATTTGATTATTAGCAGCTTAAAATATAAAATAAATAAATAAGGCCGTCGTGGTACAGTAGCAAAGCGTCTCACTGTAAACGCAATGACTGTGAGTTCGATATTCACTTAAGGTAATGATTATATTTCAATTATTTTTATAATCAAAGCGTGGCGTTGAATTCCGCCACTCAATATCTGAAAAATTGGACAACAATATATAAGCAATTGCAATATTATTGATTAGGTTAAATGTGAAAATAATTAACAAGTACATGCTATTTTCCTTTCTTAAAAACATTTACCATCGTAATAGAAACTAACTAATAAAGCTTGGAGCTTATGAATATAAGGAAATTCAAATTAATTTTATATTTGCATTATACGTATACCTATATATAGCGGCGTTGAGTTCTACCACTCAACACATAATCGATCCATATTTCGTTAATTCGGCAGAAAGTGGGGAACGGAGTGCCTCAACACTAGGTTCCCTCTGACTACTCTGCTGTGTGCGGTATACAGCGTGAAGCTGATTTTTAATACATATATATATATATATATATATATATATATATATATATATATATATATATATATATATATATATATATATATATATATATATATATATATATATATTTCTGGTTCATATCCTAGAGTCAAGACACTCCATTTACCTTATTGTTACAAACTTGAAGTTATCCTCGTTTCGATTTTTTGAATTCTGGAGACATGGAATACAGATAATTTCTATTCTATTTTTATGTTACATTTACATACATTATTAATGCATATATAACGTTACGATAAGCCTTTTGTTCTTTTGTTTTGTTATCAGAGCGAGGAAATCGAAAAATTTCGCTCCCCGAGTGAAAATCGAACCTACAACCATCACGTTTACCAGTCAGACGCTATGCCACTGCGCCACAACGGACTCAAATTAACATTCTCTATATTAGTACCATACTATTCTCTTTTATCAATTCTAATACATTGTTAAAATACCTTGGGAATGGTATCAATATATTAATACAAGAAAACAATATATCCATACATGAAAAGATCTTTCCCGACACCTTTGTTAAAAATATGTTTTTTACATTATTAGTTAGGTTTTCTTTTCTCATCGAACCACCAGACTCATGATTCTATTATGAATTACGACGATATGCGATTTTCAGACACGACTTTCACTCTCATCTTCTCCTCGGAAGAAGCAGTATGTCTGTAATAAGTATAATTTATGCCTATACAAATATTATAAGTACTATAGAGGTTACCTTTAATAAAATTATAATAAACTAAATTATTTAGTTTGTGAAGACGAACACTTAGCTGTTATCAGCTTCACGCTGTATCCCGCACACTGCAGGGTAGGCAGAGGGAACTTAGTGTTAAGACACTCCGTTCCCCACTTTTAGCCGAATTCTGGAGGCTCAGTTCTGCCACTCAACACACAAGTGTTGAGTGGCAGAACTCAACGCCGCGTTTGTCCTTGACACCAGAGCGAAGAAATGGAAATATAAATTTAAGTAAATATTTCATCTCCTCGAGTGGGGATCGAACCCACAACCACTCGGTTTTATAGTCACACTTTGTGCTTCTGCGCCACGACTGGCCACTAATTAATTAGACGACTGGCCACTAAATAATTTAAAACATTGTTTATACTCTTTAGCAAATAAATTAGGGAATAATCTAACAAAAGAAGAAGCTTAATACTTTTTCCTGTATAGCCGTTCCCCATTTACACCGCACTTTCCAGACATTGCGTGTTGCGAAATTTAACACCTTGTTTTATCGACACGAATGGGCAAATGTAAAATAATTTATTGTAAGATTGGTATTGAACCCATAACCATATAGCTAGACCCAATCCAAGACGACAAAACCTCGAGAAATAACTAATTACATAATATGACATAAAATATTAGGTTCCAATCAGTTTTCAAAATCATTTGAACCATTTCCTTATATTTCTCAGTTTCGGAACTGCATACAAAACGAAACACGCAAACGATTGTGATATAATTACTCATGCACTATCAAAATGGGTGAATTCAAAAAGTCATCACAATTTCATACACGCACGCTTATATAATTAAAAGAAACTGACCGTCTCGTCAGAAAATTTAATTAAGTGTTAGTGCTATATGTACAGAGGCCGGTCGTGGCGCAGCGGCACGAGGTGTGACTGCAAAACCGACTGGTTGTGGGTTCGATCCCCACTCGAGGAGATGAAATATTTACTTAAATTTATATTTCCATTTCTTCGCTCTGGTGTCGAGGTTAACGGTCGTTAAGCGCGGCGTTGAGTTCTGCCACTCAACACGCAATGCCTCCAGAATTCGGCAGAAAGTGGGGAACGGAGTGTCTTAACACTAGGTTCCCTCTGCCTACCCTGCTGTGTGCGGGATACAGCGTGAAGCTATATGTACAGCGTTTGATACTGTTTTTAATTAGTTAAGATTTCTTTGGATATGTTATATATATAGCTTTTACTATTTCGCCTCCATGGTCAAATAAGGTCATGGTCAAAACAACCAAGAATTATCTATTCAGAATGGGTCATCCATTGTTAGTGCCCGAAGTATCTCAGAACTGAGGTACAGTGGCCAACATTAAAATAATTCATGTAGTGTAAACATAAAAAATTATAATTTAATCTAGAAGCTTCTGAAATTGGACCCAGGCCAAGTTGGCTCCGAAACAATGTGTTATCGGCTAAGTGACCAATATTTCTCACTAAACCACCAATTGGGCCAATTGGAACTAAGAGCTTAGGTTCCATTACTGGACTGGTGCACCCGTTCTGAGCCGTTTGTCGATAGGGAACCAATATTCTAAGAGACAATAATAATCCCAACAATATTTGGCCAGAGACTTCTTTATTAGGATATCGGTATTAGGTAATTTAATTTCAAATATATTAAAAAATATATACGTATTTAAATAATATTCATCTTGAATGTAGAAATTTAAAATAACTGCATTTAAGTTATAAGTTTAATGAGTAAAGTGATATTTAGAAGGTTAATACTGTGGGAATCTTAAGAAGTCTTAACTGTTAAAGCCCACACCCAACATTCCAACAATAGATTTTTGACTCTTGATGTTGAGTGTATATTTTATTATTTAATAATATAAATTATTATTAAAACTGGTAAAACACAAATTGTATGTAAAATAATGCTTTCACTTTACTATAAATAAAATTATAATTATGAAAACCTCCATGTATCGCAAGTAAAAGCAGTCGTTTCCTATGAAATATGTTAGTTTATATGAACATAAATCTTGAACTTTCATACTTAAAAATAATGACAAAGAATAGCGTTATTTTCCTCTACTCGACGCATAATGTCTCAATAAATAAAACCAAAAAGTGGAGAATGTAGTGTCTTAACCTTAGGCTGAGAAAGTCCAATTTCTCTTAGGCTGAAAGAGCCCAGCGTCTCTTTCTGCTTCCTCTTCTATGTGTAAAGATATATTTTTTTAAGTAACAGAAATTCAAAATCGTGTGTATTTAAATATCTCTTGGCAATGACACTACTACCGTAGTAAAGTTATTCTCGTGAAGTTTGTGAATGAATGAAATGGAAATTGTTTTGTTTCATTGTAAAACTTAAAAAATTTGAACAAAAAATATCTTAAAAGTGAATATTATTCTAACTGTCGATTACTACACAAGGAATGATTTTTTCTCGTACTGGTAACAAGACAAAGCGCGGTGTTAAACTACGCCATTTGAACACTAGGTCGCCTCAACCTATCTTATCTATATGCTGGATATAATGTAAAGTATAAGGAAGTAATATTTGAATAATTTATTACCTCTTTATTTTAACACTTTCAATACATTGTAATATTTAGATATACCTAAGCTTATTCTTGTATCAAAAATTATTGTTTATAACTAAAATATTTAAACTTTAATATTCAAAAATATTAAAAAAAAAATCGTAAAATATAATAATTATTTACTATAAAAAAAACTACACATCCTTCAATAATTACCAACTTTCAATGAAAAAAAGAGCGAAGCGCATACGCTAAATCCTAACGCAAATTACTACGCGTCGCACACATTTTGTTTCGGCTATAGGGGGGGATGTACGGATAAATATGCTTTGCCAAGCCTATGGGGACACATAACACGTGTTTCCATCGACAATGAAGCTGTTAGTGCTGTTAGGTTGTGTGGCAGTGGCGGTGGCTAAGCCGGTAGAAGATGATATGCTGGGTTCGGTCATTGGCGTGGTCAGGAGCTGTTCTGATCAAGACGTCACTTTGTGTTTGAAGGTGTGTGTCCAAGATTTAGTGTTTTTTTTTATTGTAGTAAAAGAACTATTTTTTTTTAAATGTGATGATTATTATTTTTTACTTAATTTTTAATAATATTTTTTGAACTGTGATGCCGATTCAGATTAATTTGAATTGTATAAATGAACGTTACGGATTCGATTTTCACATTTTCAAAATTAATCAAAATATAATATACATATAAACTCAAAATTTAGTTATTATATTTTTAATTTATTTACAGGAAAAAGCACTCAAATACGCCGAAAATTTAGCGTCAGCGCGCGAAATCAATCTTACGGACGGAATAACCCTAGTTGGTAGTGGATCCTCTCGCGGTGCCAGGTCCTTCGAGCCTCTATCCGAAGAGCCAAGGGCAAGGGAAAATGAGGTCGAGACGAGGCTCGTGGACGCGGCAGCTGATTTCTTAGAGAACCATGTGATACAACTGCGTATGCCCAAAAGTACTGTGGATGACGTGAAACGGTCCCTTGAAGAAGGTTAGTTCACAATGCTTAAGTTATTTTCGAGATTTTTTTATTGTAAAATGTACTAGATTTGTCTGATTTTTTTAATGTACTAGTATGATATAGTTTTAATGTACTTAATGTAGTTTTAATGTACTAGTATGATGTAGTAGTTAAGATGGCCAGTTTTCAAAATTCTAAATTAAGGATTTTGAAAAATATTAATTCTTATTAAAAAAAATACTATTAGTATTGTAATTAAAAAAAAATCAATCAAATGTGTAATTTAAATGCATTTTTTACAAAATTAACTCACATAATACGTTTTTAATAAAAAAATCAATAAATAAAAGTTAAGTCCAATTGTGTTTACTTAAAATAAATTTCAAAATAAAAATTAACAACATTACCAATAAAAGTAAATATAAAATAAAAAAAAAAACTAAAACTCAAAAATTTCTCATTTCACATAGAAAACGAAAAACCGGTATAAATTATCCACTAAACATTTAAATAGCAAACGCAATTATCACGTACAAAATATATAGTCAGTAATAAATTTAATTTGAGACGCGCTTATCATTTTCTTAATCTCAACGCTTTCACACTTAGGATCTGTGAAATCATATACATACATATATGTATAATATATACTTAATTTTAATCATACAATTTCTAAAATATTCAATTTGAAAGTTTTCGTTGTAATTATTTTGGTTTATTATTTTAGTAGATTATTTTAACTAAAATATGATTTAAATGAACTGATATTGGCGATATAGGGCTTAAAATAAATATACGGAGATACAGAGTGTAAGCTTTATTTTACTATAAAGATTAATCTTTTTTATTGTCATGCTGCATCCCATACACAGCAAGTAGGGTAGGTAAAAGGAACCTAGTGTTAGGACGCTCGTTCCACCATTTAATACTGAAAAAAAATATTATACCGATTAATTTAAAATTTAAATCCAAATTTCGAACGTATTCTGAAATGGTCAAATATAAAAAGTATATTACATTATGCAATATACATAGAATCAATACTATCATTTTATTATGCAATCTAGCTTAAATTAAATTATGTTTAACAGTATAAACTGTATAATCTTACTCTCACTTTTAAAAAAAATCTTATAAATAGTAAAATGGGGACAGAGAATAAAATCACTAGATTCTCTTTAAATTCCGCAAAAAAAATGAAGTAACACTAAAAAATACCATCAATCATTAACTAAGGAAACAACAAATCAAAAACCACACGCAAGTATAATTCGACAATTTAAATTTCTCTCAAATCCCGTGAGAATCGCCTACAGCCTCGACCGATTGTGGAGGTGGAGGTGGTTTAATCGTAATAACTTATAACTGGAGGCGAATGAGATAACTTTGTTACGTGATCAAAGACTGCCAATCATTCTTCTCACCAAAAGTCAATTAAAAAGTAGCCGCAACGACTAGTATTAAAATAGAAAGTCCTTATATGGGGAGGCTTAATTATTTAAATATATATTAAGAATAATAGATAGATATATATGTAAGTAGGTTTAAGCCTAAGTTTTGATAATTATTGTATAAGATTATATATATAACTGAATTATCGTTTAAAAGCTTAACTTTCCTTCTAATATAACAAATTTATGGTAGTTTGATCAAAGATTTACGTATAAGTAATTAAAAAAATACTTACATATGTCGGTGCAATATGGTAACTTTCTAGTTTCGCACGTCCTAATGAAAAATAGAGAATTTTTATTAAGGAACAAGTCAGATGAGTTTCACCTATTAAGAAGGCCAGGTGGAAAGCGGGCGTAGAGTCAAGTTTTTCTACGGAAGGAATGCCTGCAACTAGTTTTAGGTATCCGTTAACAGATACTAAAACCGAGTAAAAGTCTGGTTCGTAAATTTTAGTGGTGATAGGAAGTAGGTTCGATGCTTTCGAATTGTATCAAAAGATGTACTTTCTAGATAAACGAGGTTGTTATGCAAACACGTTGTAACACTGTGAATTTTAACTACACCACTTTTATTGTACCTTTGTATCTCGTTGGTGTTTATTGAATACGAATAGGAACTTAGGACCTTCGATGTTTATTAATGATTTTAGAAAATACTTAGCTTTCTAGGATATGTCCTCTTACTTCTAGTGAAATAGTATAGTCATTTACATCACGCTGTGTTAATGGGCCGTATAATGGCGTATACTTAACTTATAAAACAGCTTTCAAAACATAAGCTGGTCAGCTTACTGCTACTTAGTCATTGTGGACTACAATTTTCACTTCTAAATTTTGCAATATTTCTTTATTTTTTTTTCCTTTACGCTTTATCCTGCACATAGTAAGGTTGGCAGAGAGAAGTATTAAGACACTAGGTTCCCATTAAGACAGTTCTGTTCCCTACTCATCATAATTTTGTTTTATTTCAATGTGTAATTATTCTACAGATTGTACAGATGTTAATTGATTTAATGTCTTACGTTATATTGTCATCATTTTCAAAATATTTAACTTAATTTTTTTATTAATTATAATGCAATATTTTGTTACTTAATTTCCTTTTCATTATCCAAAACAGGTCGTGGTAAGAAGAAGAAGTTGAAGCAACTCCTCCCAATTTTCGCTCTCCTCCAACTCAAGATCCAGTCACTCATCCCCCTATTCCTGGGTATCATCGCCTTCGCTGCTATCAAGGGTCTACTGTTAGCCAAGGCCGCTCTTCTTGCATCAGCCTTGGTTCTTCTAAAGAAATTATTATCTAAACATGAACACCATGAAAGTTATGAAGTAGTTGCCCATCCTCATCATGATGAGCATTACAGCCACGGTGGAGGCCATGGCGGTGGCTGGGGCAGGTCCCAGGATGCCCAAAACCTGGCTTACAGCGCTTATGCTGACTAAACCTAAGATTTACCACGTAGTCTCTCGGACCTCACATTAATTTATTGTTATTTAATAATTTATTTAAATTATTTAAACGGTTTTTTTCAAACTTAGCTATGTACTATGCGTCACCAGTATTTTATTTAGTACCTGTTCAGTTATTTTTTTGTTATATCGTTATTATAGTACAAAGGTTATTTTAAGTGCAATAGCTTTAATATTTTGAGTCGCTTATTTTTTTACTATTATTATTTTTATGTATAATATTATATTTTGCGATTTACATATGTCTTATTTATATACATATATCTTTTGTAAATATTTTTCTTATTGAAATATTTATGTAAAATATTATTTTTTGCATCTTCATTTTATATAATTTTATATATTTAATAGTTTTTTTTTGTATTTTATTATTACGTAGAATTTTGTATATGTTATTATTGTTATATTATGTTTATAAGGTGATGCCCTTCTTTTAAAATCACTTCGGCTTCCCACCTTGCGCATGTCAAATGTTATTTATTTAATACAAGAAACATTATAAATTATTGTATTTTATTTGAACCTAACATTCATAGTCATTAATCATAATAACATTTTATTAATAAATTGTTTTTTTACTATACTTTTGTTTTATTATTTATATTTATAATTTTTTTAGCTTTATGTTGTACGCTGTATATAACAGGGTAACCAGAGGCAACCAGAGGTACTTTTAAGACACTTTGTTCCACACTTATCGGCTTATTTTCCAGACATCGCTTGTTAGGTGGCGGAGCTAAATGCTGTGCTTTATTTTGATGATAATACAAAGAAATAAGCTGAATTATTAGTGCTTTTATGTACTTAATATTTTATGAATAGTAAACTACTGTGTTCTTTAGAGTTCATTATAAAAAAAAAATAGACCCATTTAATTTTCTGTTGAAACGTTAATTTAAAAAAAAAGTTATTTTTCCTCGTGAGACAAATAGCAATATTGAAAGAACATTCTGTGTCTCAAATTTCTTCAGAAAGTAGTGTCTTGACACTAGATTCTCTCTAGTCAGAGAGAACCCTGTGGTGGACAAAGTAAAAATGTAAAGCTATTCTACAGAGCTTACTTTGCTTACGTTACAGCTAAACTATTTGGAACACAGAATCGATGTATGCAAATTTATTTGAGGAACCATCTATGTATCGATCAGTACATGTATTGATTTATAATTAGTTAAAAATGGAATAACAGATCAGACACTCGAGTGGGGATCGAACCCACAACCAGTAGATTTTACAGTCACACTTTGTGCCCCTGCGCCACGACTGGCCTCACAACTTGCAATCGTAATTCTTATATCAATAGTAGCGATTTATTTGGGTCAGTTATTTTTTTTATATATCTGTTATTATGTTCTTTTTGTTGTGATTATAATGAATTAATCCATTATAACCACAACCAAAAAAACAACTATGAATATTATTTTTGAAATGTTTACCAATGCACTATATGGCAATGAAATCTACATTTTTTTTCTCATGTTTATTTATCGCAGTTTAACGCTTTATACCTCGTAAAGCAGAGGAGACAAAGAAATGAAATTCGTTTTCAGCGACATTGCATGTTAGGTGGCGTAACACTACGCCGCACAATCTGCCTTATATAAACGATAAAATGGAAATACTTAATTCCTTCGAGAGTCAAACGAACCTACTAACCTTCGTGTTTACATTCAAAAGCTATCCAATGACGCTACCGTGGACTTTTTCTCACGTTACACACTTAATAAAAAAGAAAACTTATCACGGCATCAATTTGACTAAGTGAATGAAATTGCTGGTAATAGCTGGTCGGTAGTATTAGAACCAGATTACTAACACAGAAAAAGTGTATCATGCAAATTACATAGCCTAAGGTAAGACTCCTCACGTTACTTATTAGAAATTTGTTTTTCCTGTTTTTGTTCCCATTTTATGAAAGTTTAACAGTCTTTTCTTTCTTTCTTCACGCTGTATCCTGCATGAAACAGAATAGGGAGTCTAGTGTTAAGGTACTCCTTCACTCACTTTTCTCCGAATTCTAGATGCATTGCGAGTTGAGTGGCTGAACTCAATACCGTGCTTTCTCAGAGCGAAGAAATGAAAATATTAAATATTTCATTTCCTCGATGGGGAATCGAACCCACAATTTACCGTGTTTACATTCACACGCTTTTGCCCCTGCGCCACAATTGGCCTCATTAACATAATATATATTAAAGTTTAACATATACATACATGAACTATTAATCCCAGTCAAAGGAGGTCGGTAAAGTTATTTCCGTACGTACCTTTAACTCTACTTTTGATATATAGTTCTCTTTTAAAATAATATGGCTGTTTTGCTATTATAAGTTATATATCTAGATCCCATAAAGTGACTCACTTAAATACAAAACAATGAGTTGGTTATACATTATTCCACACACACTCATCAAAACTTAACATAGCGTGGGACAGTCGTGAAGAATTTTAATTTTTGTTGTGTAAATTCATTAATTATTCTTGTAAAAAAGGGAAAGCTTTGGAAATGTATAGTTTATATGATTCACACATTTTTAGTTTAATTTAACCTGCCAAATTGAAAGCAAAATGTTTAAAGGGTTCTAAAGATATATTTTTATAGATTTTTTCTAATATATGTCATATATGGATGGCAAATGACAGGCGACGAGTAAGGGATGACTGATGTCGAGGGGTTATCTCTCACGACGACAGTTGATTATTGATTAATAAGTCACTTAATAATCCGTATAATCCTTACACTATGCTAAAAATAAAATGATTGGTCGATAAGACAGTGAGAAGCAATGTCTTTTATTTAAATAAAGCGGAGAATTTTACACCACTCTCTGTATAGTTACAAAACCAGCTAAGACCGAGAAAATGAAGATAATTTATTCCCCTGAGTGGAAATCGAATCCACTGCCATCCAGTTTACAGACAGATATTGTGATGCTGTAACACGAGGGCCTCGTAAGCTGTATTTTTTCATTCTACTCAGCTTTACGCTGTGTCTTAATGCACAGGCAGAGATAATGTGAGATTATAGTCAAAACACTGTTTTCCACCTTCAGTCCCAAATCAGGACTAGTTTTCTTACAAGAGTAGAAAAATTAACATAATTTAAATATCCATAAGAGCGGATTAAACCAACAACCAACACGTGTATTGTCAAATACTGCTCTATTGCGCCACTAAGGTTTTAACAATTATAAAGTATAAAATGTTTATATAGCGCCATCTATAGACACGTTGTGAAACTACGATCACGGCCGTTTTTACTATAGCATGAATGAGTAGTAAGTTCAAGGCTCTAACCGCGGGAACTAAAAGTACAGTGAACTTAAGTACGTCACTTGTTTAAACTTTATAAGGAAATGTGAAAAGTTCGAGGTTGAATATATTATCTTTTTTCTTTTATGTTTTAAGGCTATTTGTACTGTAATTTTATTGTTCTATTGTCGTACATGAATTTATTATATTTAATAGAAGAGGGCCTAGTAGCGCAGTGGTATATATAGTGTCGGCTGTAGGCACGATGATTATGTGTTCAATTCCCATTCAGACGAATTACTTATTTTTATTTCCTCGTTTTGGTGACAAGACATACTGCAGTGTTGACTTCAGCCACGTAACCCAAAAAGTCTTGAAAATTGCACAGTATGTGGGGAATTGAGTGTTTTAAGATTATATTTACCCCGCATATCTTGCTCTCGTGATATAGTGTGAAGTAAACTAAAAAAAAAATGTTATAGATAAATTTCTATTTTTATTTTACTGCCATCTTGTATCATTGTTGTAAACTATATCGAGCGTCAAAAAGACGAAAATGTTATATCATAACTTTTTACATTTGCATTGAAACATTGTTCTAATTTCACATGGATTTGGAAACCTATTACACTTAAAAGAATCATATTCTTATAAATATATAATAAATAGTAACAACACATTATAAATCTATGTTAGTAGTTAATTAACTTACGCCGTGTACAGTCTCAGTCTGTATAAATAAAAGCATATGCAATATAAATAATAAATAATATAGATAGCATCAATGTTATAATAGCTAAAACGTAAAAAAGGCAATTGTTCACGGTCAAGGCTAAGTTTACTTTTGTTTTGCTTGTTTTGGTTCTATTACGTGTCGAGAGATGGCGTCTTTTTTTAATACTCGATCAGTGGATTATTCTATTGCAACATTTTAACTTAGTGGAACTGATTGACTGTAGTCATAATGGTTATGAGTTTGATGCTCGTTTGGGGGCATGATTTTGTTTTATTGGTTTTCTTTCTTAAAGTTTTACGCTGTATATACAGAGGGAACCTACGACCGACGACCTAGTGTTAAGACACTTCGTTCCCCACATATTAATTTTTCCTTTTTATAAGGGCTGTGTTTAATTCCGCCATTGTATGGGTAATGTCCAAAAAAGGGAGAAAGTTCACGAAGGAGTCTCTTAACATTTTGTGTGTTTGCAGGTTACCCTTACCTGACAGCAATATTGAACACGGCCAGTCATTGCTCAGAGGCATAGGTATGGACTTAGATACAACCTCGAAAAATTCAGCTTAAAGTGGGGAACGGAGTGTCTAAACACTATGTTCCCTCTGCCTACCCTGCTGCTATATACAGCGTGAACCGATTCAATAATAAAGTATAAATATAATATTTATTAAAGCATTAACATAAACTATGAATCACAGTCAAAGGAGGTCGGAAAAGTGCGGATGCAGCAAATCTCTTTATGGTATCGACCATAGGAGAAACGCTCCATAGTACCTACTAACGATCAATGGGCATCTTGAGATAGATTGCTGATAAGCGGAACACTCGCCTCACTTATTCTATGGAATAAATCTAGCATACGAATATATGTATACATAATTTTTTATATAAATAAAAAGATTTTGTGTCTGAAAACGTAATCATGGGTTCGTTTTTTAGATATTAGAGTTAGTTATAAAAAAAACAGCTTCATCCCGCGCACAGCAGGGTAGACAGTGCGTGTTAAGTGGCAGAACTCAACGCCACGCTTTGCCTCGAAACCAGAGCGAAGAAATGGACATATAAATTTAAGTAAATATTTCATCTCCTTGAGTGGGGATCGAACCCACAGCCAGTCGGTTTTACTGTCACACTTTGTGCCCCAGCGCTATGAGTGGCCTCTGAGTTAATTATAAAGACGTTTATTCCTTTATAATAAATGTATTGTTATTTAAAAATATACATATATGAAAAATTGCAAACACAGCAGCCTTTAATTTCGATAATTTTTTGATACGATGATTTATTATAGTGGTCATTGTAGTGTCTAACTTATCTTCACATGAGATATTTCTTTTTCCTCACTCGGCAAAGGATGTAACGCTGTGTTGTTTTCTGCCTTGTACACGGGTGGATATGAAAATGCATCTGGAAAAAGTAGAATGGAGTGTCTAAACACTATGTTCTCTCTGTTAACAGTGCTTAATGCGGGATACTACCCATGGCCTTATAAATCTAATAAATATAAATATATATTATTATTTGACAGAAAAATTCGAATGCAACAATTATTGCATATTATTATTTCTTATTGTTAACTGCTATCTTTTTAGAAGAGGCCATCATGGCGTAGGAGCACAAGCGTGTGATTGTAACGCGAAAGTTGTGGGTTTGATTCCCACAAAAGAAAATGAATTATTATTTATTAATATTTTCTTTTCTTTGCTCTGGTACTAAGGTAAAAGCGCGGCGTTGAGTTCCGCCACTCAACATTTAATATCTCGAAAATTCGGCGGTAAATGTGCGGCGGCTAGGTTCCATTTAGCTATCCTGCTATAAATATGCAGGAACAGCATGATCATGATAAGAAAACCTCCATTCTATGAATATACCATTAATTTTTTTTTCTTTATAAAATTAAAACTTTATATACATATTCATTTATACGTGTATGAAGACGGAACTAAAGTAACTTAACTTTTACTCGGATTATCTTATTTAATCACAAAAATCTTTACGCCTCGAATATTACAAACAAGTACTGGTCTCTATCGTAATAAGAAAAATTAAATATAATTGCAACTCATTACAGAAGGAAGCTTAACTTAATATTCTAACGTATTACTATAGTCTCTATAGTTAAAACTTTAAGGTTTAGTATTCGTTACGTTTTTTCAAAGTTTTACGAATTTGAACCTTATACCAACGCAATAAAGTCGCTGTCTAAGTATATTATTGAAGATGCTACCGTCCTCTTTTCCCATAGCTTTTACTGTAACCTTTATCCATTCATCGTGTATAATAATCTCTTCTGTTGGAATAAAAGAAAATTGCTTGGTTGATTGTTGGTTTTAATTAGCTTTTTAAATGTTTTAAATTAAAATATTTTATACCTATAATATAATAGTATTTCATATAACATATATTTTTTTAACTTCATAATATACGCTATATTTCACAAATAGCAAGGTAGGCAGAGGGAACTCCGAAACCAAGTACCAAGGCACTCCATTCCTCCTCTTTCCGTGGAATTCTAGAGAAATAGTATGTTGAATAACGAAACTCAACGCCGTGCTTCTAGCTCTTGACCAGAATGGCGAAAATCTCAAATATTTTATTTCCTATAGTCGAACCGAACCCACAACCTGTCGCGTTTAAAAATCCCGCGCTTTTGTTTCACATTTCTATAAAATAAAAATCTGAAATTGTACCATGATTGTAGGTTGAAATCCTGTTTTATATACACGTATTTGCTTCTAGCATTCTGTTCCCAGTTCCCTTCAATTATCTATCTATATATTATGCTATGGTAAAATTATAAAAGTTATTATTTATAATGAAATTGTTTTAGTAAAGGTGAATTTTGTTTTTATTATAGATTTATTTTTGAAAAACGTCTACATTGAGTTATTAAGATTTTTTTTAGTAAAAACTGAAAACATATTACTTCTATACACGTGGTTTATGTAAATAAAACTTCTGATATTTTATATTATTTAATCATCAAAATAATCTCTTTGTTTTCAATAAATTAATATAAAGCATTTTACTAACAATAAAAAATAATTTATAATAGACATCATTATTATGAGAAAAAAATAAATAACGAAGAAAACCCGTGAGGATGACTTAGAAAAACAAAACAAAAAACAAACAAAAACAAAATAAACTTACATTATACTAAAATAAATTAATTAAAGCCAGGTACATGTAGAGAACCATACATATCTATCTTAGCGGCAATTCTATAAACATAATAAATACTAAAATACCTATAAGGCTTACAAACAATTGATCGTTAGAATCATTACACATCACAATCGAGAATAAATAGTGAAATCGTCTTATAAAAAGGTCGTTTAACTAGGTTTCTAGGGCTTTTGAGCGGCGTAGGCTAAGTTCTGGGCGTCGAGAGATCGCCCCCAGCCCCCGCTGCTGTGGCCGCCCCCGCTGCTGCTGTAGCCACCTGCGTCTCCACCATAACCACTGGCACCAGCGTAGTCGTGGCTGGAGGTATGACTTGATGTATGGTGAGGGTGGGCAACCACTTCGTATGTTACATGCTTCTGCTGTGACAACAATTTCTTCAATCCTATAATAGCGGACAGTACTAGCGCCAGCTTTCCAATCAATAACGCCTTTCCGGCTATCAAAGCGATCGCGCCGATCGCCAAAGGTAGCAACGCCGCCATTTTAAGAACAACTGCAGCGATCAAAGGTCCAAGAATTTTGGAGGCCTTCTTCTTTTTGCCCCTGCTTTCTTCTGACAAATCACTGTCATCTGTGAAGGATGACACAGTATCTTCTAAAGCTCGTCCTACACTTGACACAGTGTCAATGACATCAGATCCCTTAACTTCGACTCTTAAAGAATGCGTTTCTAAATAATTCTTCATTTTCGAAACAGGATCCAAAGCTCTGGGCGCGCCAGTTTCCGGTGGAACGTCGCTCGCTCGAACTACAGTCACCCCGTCCGTTAAGGCAAAGCTTTCCTTTTGTCCGATCATTTTGTCGACGAAGGAGAAAAATTTGTATTTTAGACATGATGTGGAATCTTTTTTGAGGCAATCACTAAATGTTTCTATATCGTTTTCCGAGTGGCTGGTGTCTTGAGCGGGAAGGGCGCAGCACGACGCCACTAGAGCGATGAAAGCGACCGTCTTTAACATGGTAGCGTTAGACATAGACTGTGCGCCGGCGCAGCGAAGCTTAGTTTAAATACCACTCCGCACCCCTCGCTCGGTGGAAAAAATTGAAATAACTTGGACTTTCTCAGTCTGGGAGTAAAAGTGACGTCCAGGTTTCATAACGTTTCGCGAAAGCCTACGACCTGCGCAAAGGTCGTGAACTTCTGTCTAATTATTTATATAATAGTCTTCATTATTAAAGTAAATATAAGCAAGAAATAATTAATATTGTATTTATTTATTAAAAAAATTGTAAATATTTTAGTTACATACGTTATAGTTTATTTCATTATTTTTCTGTAGTATTTGAAGGCGTAGTGGTGCAGGGGCAAAAACAGTAAGTGCGTCGTTGAGGGTTCGATTAGTAGTCAGGGAAATGAAATGTTTAATATTTTCATTTTATCACTTTCGTAACGTGGCAAGAGTGTGGCGTTGAGTTCTGCCACTCAACGCGCAATGTCGAATTCGGCCGAATGTCGAGTACGGAAGTGACGGAATGAGGAAAAAAGTGTCTTAATATTAGGTTACCAGTTCCTCTGCCTACCCTGCTATGTGTTGGTAGCAGTGTGGTGAAAAACATTTTATTTTAAATAGAAATAAATTGAAATGAGAGCTATGAAAAGTTTTTTGTTTTAAATATATGGGGAATGGAAGTGTCCACGAGTGGAAGTGTACACGGGATTCCCATATTCCCTCTGCCTGCCCTGCTATGTGCGTGATACAGCACGAAGGTGAAAAAAAAAATACCTTAAACATAAACAACTAAGTGTTAACAACAACCAGTTATGTGAATAAATTAAATTGTATATTACTTAACTTTTTAAAGTTATGTGAATATATGTATTTAAATTATTATACCTCAATTATTTAATCAAAAGTTATTATATTCAAAATAGATTAGAAGTTAAAACGACGTGTTTAACTACTAAAGTTGTCAAGTCGCTGTGACTAGCATAAAATTCATTTTATATGTTGACATAAACAATTATGTATGATAAATGTATGTATGTACAAAAAATATTTATTTTACAGTTATAGGCCAGTCATGGCGCAGAGGCACAAAGTGTGACTGTAAAATAGACTGGTGTGGGTTCGATCCCCACTCGAGGAAATGAAATATTTATTTACATTAACATTTTCATTTCTTCGCTCTGGTGTCGAGGCTAAGTACGGCGTTGAGCTCCGCCATATACACAATGCCTCCAGAACCCGGCGGAAAGTGGGGAACGAACGGAGTGTCTTGTACTCTAGATTCTCTCTGCTTACCCTGCTGTCTGCATACAGCGTGAAACTGTTTTTTTTTTATTTTATAACAATATATTTTAAATATTAAAAGGTGAAATATAAAGAGTCACAATTTTTTATCCCCCTCCGTCTTACAATTCTCCATCTTTCTCTAGGTATAGTTATAGGGTTGTAGATGTAGGTGTAAAAATGATTGTGCTTCTTATGTTTTTTTTGGGAGAATATTTATCTTTAGTTTCGATAATTATTACCTTAAACAACATTTTTTTTCTAATCTGAAAAGCAAAGTGCAATATAATTTTTTTTGTGTTGTTGAAGTTTCTTGTTGTTGTCACTGTGTGAAAATGAAAAAAAAAATCTAGATTTTTCTGCTTGTATTATATATATATATATATATATATATATATATATATATATATATATATATATATATATATATATATATAATATTATTCTGTAAAGATAAATATTATACAAAGTTACAATTAAACTTATGTCTCTTACCTTTTAAATACATCATCTAAATATAAGCAAAAACCTCAACAAATAAATTATATTGTAGATCAAAATCTTTTTGTTTATCTTACTCTATCTAATTACTTGCAAATTTAATTTCCTTAACCGAGAAAGCGTTAAACCATTTTGGTTAAACTAAAACAAAAGTAAGAGTTAAGCCCTCTCTTAGTCACGCATCCGGCAATGCCTTTTATTCTGCGCACGCGCATGTCTCCTTCGATTGATGTGTCAATTTAATGTATAGATTCTAATCACGGTAAAAATATATATACTCTATAGGTGAAGCTTTCCATTGAATTTGTGGTATGTTCTTTTTAGCATTTTTTATCTTTTATTTCTGTTTCACGCATTAGCTCGCAGCAGGATAGACAAAACTAACTAAGAGTATTAACTCTTAGTATATTAATACTCCGTATATCTTATCATATTTATATTAATAAAGTCCCGATTGTGGTATGTTTTAAGGAAATTTTATTGAAAACACATTTTAGTAGCTTTGTTTGATGAATTTATCAAAATAAAAAAAAAAAATTAGCTTCACGCTGTATCCCGCACACAGCAACCCTGCGGCAGAGGGAACCTAGTGTTAAGACACTCCATTCCCCACTTTCTGCCGAATTCTGGAGGCATTGCGTGTTGAGTGGCAGAACTCAACGCTGCGCTTAACCTCGACACCAGAGCGAAGAAATGGAAATATAAATTTAAGTAAATATTTCATCTCCTCGAGTGGGGATCGAACCCACAACCAGTCGGTTTTGCAGTCACACCGGTCACGACCGGCCTATCAATATATTAAACATCAAACGAATGTAATATTATAGTAATACTTATTATATTTTAAGTTTTGTATATTTCCTCTATATTGATTAGGTTTACTATTTATATGTAAAATCCTTATAGTGTAATTGATGAGTTCGACCTCGGTGTGTAATAAATAGCAAAATTTTCATATAACCTTACCTAGATTACAAGGTTAGTAGGACATTGTTCTGATCGTAAACATGAGGCCCGCCGGTAGAAAATACATTATTTATGTATGTACATGTCATTTTATGGGATTCTTGCCTCCTTGTATATTAGATAGACTTTTAATTCATATAATACTTGGCAGTGGAATAATTACTTTAAAGTACCAAATTAAAAATATTTTCTTTTACTTACTGCACTATGTAAAAAATCTGGATTAACGATCATTAAATGAAATAAATAATCAGTTTCACGGTGTATTCCGCACATAGTAGAATAAACATAAGAAACCTAATGTTAAGACGCTTCGTCTCCCCCTTACCGCCGAATTTTTCGAGGCATTGCTTGTTGAGTGACGGAAGTCAGGCTTTTGCTTTGGTGCTAGAGCGAAGAATTGAAAATATTAATAAATAATAATTAATTCCCCCACTAATCCACAACCGTCGCGTTACAATTGCACTCTTTGCTCTCTGCGCCACGACGGCCGTAGATATCTCTGTATTGTTGTAACTTTGATAAAAAAATGCCGACACCCAACACGCAATACGCAACTCGAAAATTAGGCGGAAAGCGGAGAACGGAGTGTTTTAACACTCCTCTGCACAGAAAGCGTCATGCTGTATAAAATCTTGATATGGGAAATAACGATAGCTACTAACCTAGCCCCATTAATCCAGTTAGCTGTTCTATTATTCTATATACGTTTTATGAGAAATTTTCACAATGGGCTTACTATTGTTTTATATAACAATCATTGATATATTATTGTCTTAGGTATATATGTTTTTATATTTAATTATGTCTTTTTTATTTAGCACGTTTATCCCGCATAGCAGGATAGACATAGGGAACTTAGTGTAACAGGCGGAACCTAGTTCTCGTCCAATTAAATCTTCACAGGGAGCCCTGTTAAACTTGACTAGGTTCCGACTGGTAATTCTAATGAAATGTTGTGTTTGTTTTTTCTATTTAGTTTTATGTTATCAGGTTGTTTGTTTCATTATAATTATTTCTTTAGATTTTTTTTACAATTTTTTAATTATTTTTTTCATGCTGTAGCAATCCGAGTGGCAATCGAATCCACAACCGTCGCAATACGATCACACACTTGTACCCAAACACTTGCCACGACAGCCTTAAATTATTATTAGATATTTTTAACTATAGGCACGTTTATTTTTATTATTCTCTTAAAAATCTATTAAATGTTTTGAAAGCTGAAATATTAATATGAAAATTATGAATACTAAATATATTAATTTACGTGTTACGTTACCTTTTCATAAGGTAGTCTTATACCTTTCACTTTTCATTGTGAGGTTCATTGACATGATCATCGTCGGACGTGCGGATGCTGGAGGCGATCTTATTGTTAGGATAATAATGTGTGAATTATAAAACTAACCAACTGAGGCCAGTCGTGGCGCAGGGGCACAATGGGGTTCGGTTCCCACTCGAGGAAATTAAATATTTTATATTTGCCTTTTTTATTCGCTCTGGTTTCGTGGTAAAGCGCGATTTTAAGTTCCACTCAACATGCAATGTCTCGAAAATTTTATGGAAAATGAGTAACGGAGTGTCTTAACACTAGGTTCCCTCTACTTACCCGTAGGGTAAGTCTGCAGCGTGATTGTAAAAAAAAATATTAAACCAAGAACCGTGTGGCTTAGTTGAGATGTGCTTAAATGAAGGCGATAATAGCGAAATTAGATAAAGATAAGTGAGAGTGAGAGTATCAAGGCACTCCGAACTCCCGCTTTAAATATTGCTGAAGTTGACGTCGCGTCTTTTATTAGCTACTAGGATATAATCGGATGCAGAAGGCTGTTTAACTTGAGACGGCGTGTATTGTGAGGAGGTTCCTCTCTCTGGTGGTCTCTGGCCCTAGCTAACGATGGTTTGGACCCTTATCCCACCCTCGGAAGAAAAAGAAAGAAAGAAAGAACACTCGTTCTTTTATATATTTTTTAATGTTTTTTTTATAACAATTTATATTTAAAATCAATTTATTTCTCTTATGTAATAAAAGTATACACTATATATATTGTATTATGATGAGATTCGAATTAACAACTATCACAGTCAGATTATGTTCAGTAGATAGGTTTATACTTATAAATACTATACAAACACTTTTTATTACTGTTAATAACTTTGATGGTGTTCTACCGTGAGAAGGTAACTATGCAAAAAATTACTTGCAGTCGTTAGCCTATATGGCTTTCAAGCTGCATGCATTTTTTTCCATAATATATAATAATAAGTATATATTGTGGATTGTTTTAATTTCCATCCGCTACTCAAATAAATGTTAATGTTTGGCAAAATTAAGCGTAAAGTCGACAACGGTGTGTATCATCACTATGTCTGTATAAAACAAGATAGATATATACTTATTTAGAAAACGTATAAAAATTTGAACGTTGCGGGACTCGAACCCGTGCCTCCTGGAAACCGACCAGGCGCTCTGACCACTAAGCCATACATTCTCGTGAAGCTATTTCGAAACTTTTATACGCTTGCTACAATTTATTTATGTTATTAGCATCTCTGTAGGGAGATTTTTAGAAATATCTGCTACCCAAAGATAATTACTAAGAATTATCGTCTGGCAAGAGAGAATGCTGTTTATTAAATATTTTTAACATTTTTAAAGTGTTATTTTATACGTTTTCTAAATAAGTATTTTTCTTTCCTAAGTGTGAAATAACACATTAAAAATGTTAAAAATATAGATATAACTAAGTGTTAATACACTCCTTTCTTCAGTTTTCGCCTAGTTTTTAGAGACATTGATTCCGCATCCATTGTGTTTATATTTGATCAGATATGTCTTACGGTCAATCTTGTTGTCTTGTAATAATTCAATGGTATTAGAAGGAATTATTGTAATTATAATGATACAAAAAACAAATGAAATAATAAAGAGTTGTGTATGACTTACGACTTACGAGAATAACATATTCTAAGTGCCCGATGTGATTGAGTGCAGATACAGTGTGTTACGTTGAAACAACTATATTGAATATAGCATATATTAATAATAGTTCCCGAGATTAGCGCTATGGACTAAACAAACTCAGCAGACTTCATGTACATATAGTATATTTATTAAAAAAAATCAAAATCAGCTTCACGATGTTTCCCGTACACAACAGGGTAGGCAGAGGGAATTTAGTATTAAGGCACTTTCCGCCGAGTTCTGGAGGCATTGCGTGTTGAGTCGTGGAACTCAACGCCGCGCTTTGCCTCTACACCAGATCGAAGAAATGGAAATATAAATGTAAGTAAATATTTCATTTCCTCGAGTGGGGATCGAACCTTCAACCAGTCGAGTTTACAATCACACTTTGTGCCCCTACGCCATATTTATATATATTTATAATATTGAGTAAAGTCATGAATCGCACACATGTTTCAATTAGAAAGTTACGATTCATACACAATATGAGTGTCTTCAAAATAACATTTAATTAATTGAAAATTGACGACGTTACGGACTTCTTTTTTTTTACTTTCTCTGTCACTTATTGTTATAACCTGATACTCTATAAGCAGAAATGTGGGCTTTATAAATAACTAGCTTTTACATGTTCCCTGTGGTGGTCAAATGGAAGTTACTAAGGTACTCTGGAATTATTAACGTTATATAATGTATAGCCTTCCTCAATAAATATTAAATCTGAAACCAAAAGATATTATCAATTTATTCGAGCCACTGGTTCCTGAGATAGCGTTCAACAAACCAAATTCTTCAATTTTGCAATATTAGTTAAGATATAGTTATAGAGAAAATACTATTAATATCTTAACAAATGTTCGATCTTCTTTTTCACGGACTAAATCAATTTCGAGTTTAGGAGGCTGGGATTCGATTCTCATAGGATATTAAAATTAAATTGTTTTTGTTACACTGTGATAAGATACAGCGCGGCCTCCAATACCTACTAGGGATATGGAAGATGGAAAACTGAGTGTTTTGACACTGGATTCGCAATTTTCTCTCATCTATACAAAAAGATGCTGCTAAACACCCATGCTATATACGAAATACAGTGTGAAGTTAAAAAATAGATAAAAAAAAGAAATAAATGATTTATAAAATGATTCGAATAAGAGCTTTATAAACCAGTTTGTGGGAACTTTATAATAATTATTATTATATAATTTTATTTGTTATTCTTATGCATATTTAAACTATGTTTGTAGGTTAATTATATTGTAATTATACAAACAATATACTTATATATAAAATTATTTTATATAATTACATTTTTAAAAGCCAAATTAACACTGAAAGTAAGTCAACCGTATGAAAATAATTTAAGCGTGCATTTTATTTTAACTTTAATTTTACGAATATGTTTTTTTTCAGCTTTACGCTATATCCCGCACACAGCAGGGGCAGAGGGAAACTAGTGTTAAGACACTCCGTTTCTCACTTTCCGCCGATACTGCAGGCATTACGTACTGAGTTGCGGAACTCTACTCCGCGCTTTGCCTCGACACCAGAGCGAAGAGATGGAAATATAAATTTAAATATAGCTGAATAGAGACAGTGGGTATCTAATCTTAAGACACTACAGGCTATCCAATTACTTTGTTAAACTGATTGTGAGTGATAGAATAATAAAATTAGTATAAAACTAAACTTTCAATATATTTTGTGAAGTTTCTATTTATGATTTCGAAATTCACTACAAAGCAAAAAATCTGCATTTGTATCACATTATAAATGAATTACCTCTTTCCTTTACTACATACTCAATAAGTAGATGTACTTAGATATTAAATAGAATTTTGGTCCCTCCAAAGAATCTAACCACTGGACTTAAAGGGTAACTGGATCCAAGGGTAAGGTGTCACGGTCAGCTTTCGCCACTCTCGTTTGTCTCGGGTCGATGGTTACAACATGATATTATGTTTACACTCTGTTTGTTGTTACTATAAACTTGTTCATATCTTTAGTGACATTGAAAGTTAATTATAAATTATGTTCATGACAAACGCGGTGTTTAATCCCGCCACTCAACACACAATGTCTCGAAAATTGGGCGGAAACTGGGAAACGGAGTGTGTTAATATTACGCCTCCTCTGTCTAGAGAATTTAATACGGGATACAATGTGAAGAAAAAAACATATATTAGATAATATATAAATGGATAAAAAGTATGAAATATAGTTCATTCTCCGGTGTGGGAATCGAACCCACACCGTCGCATTTACTGCCACAACGGCCTGAACTGAATTGAAAATAGTATTTTGTATATATGTATATTCTTCCAACGAAATCTTCCGTTTAAGAGAGCATCAAAAAATGATATTTAAAGCTGTTAACCTTAATTAAAAACAAAAAGCAAAATATTGCATGTAATGTGCTAAGAAACTATAAAAATCATTATAAAATTATTCACGCTCTAACAACACATTTTCGTGAAACATAGAAAGTTCGAGTTTCACACGTCTGTCTGTCTGTGTACACGATTTTTATCATAAACAATGAAATTGTTGCATTCCCTTTACATTGCTATCAACTTTGACCTTAACTTTCTCTTGATTGAACTTGGATAATAATAGGGTATCGACGGTACTGTGTCATAGTATCTTCAGTTTTATTCTAGTGTCAAGACATTCCGTTGTCCGCTTTCTTCGAAGCGTTGTGTCTAGTCTCGTAGCTTAACGCCGCACTTTGTCTTGTGCGTTCATTTAATATAGGCCTTATTTATATTATTGTATACAAATTTGAACGTAATATGACATCATATTTAATTGGAATTCAATATTTAGATGGCCATAATAATTTAACATGGAGAATAAATAATATTTTTCATATTCTTAAATAAAAAATCAGTCAGATATCATTGCACTTTATTTCGCTCTTGCCACTCCAAAGAGGATTTTGGTTATGACGAATTACTTTTAGTGTTACAATATGAGTCAAAAAATGCTCAGCTGGTTTAGGCACGTCGAACGAATGAGTGATGAAAGAATGGCAAAAGAGATTTGTGATGGAAAAGTGAGCGGTAAGAGAGGTAGAGGGGAGACCTCGGTTGATCTTCGAAGACACAGTATCAAAGATACTGAAGGAAGGTCATGTAGAAAGCATGAGACCCCCCTGAGGGCATGTATGAAGAGGTATGTAGAGACGCTGCGTTCTGTCTGACTAATCTTAATAAAAATCATTAAAATATCGGTAAAAATACGTGTACAAACAGACGGACAAACATATGAATTTCCGCAATTTTAACCCGACTGCGGTACCCGAAGTTCGAAGGGATGTTTATGTTTTTAGTACGTATGTTATGTATGTCCGTTGCTATGTTCCCTTGTAACTGTTAAATAAGTGAACCGATTTTAACAGATGATACGTCCTTGGATTTGTCTTGATGGTACGAGTGTTGTACTGGATATATTTAATTTATTAGCGCAATCAGGTTTTTGTTTTCCTTATTTTTACTTTTAGTTGAGATAGATTGCAAATATAAATTATAGATTATTAGAGACAAAAAATCCATTTAAGTAGGTAATTTCCGTAAAAGTGGAATGCGAAGCGCATTCACACAATTAATACCGAGATCGTGGTAAGTATTTTATCTAATTATGTAAATCTTTATTGTGTCAATATGTCATTTCTTGTTTATATGAGAAATAGGTGTACTTATATCAAGATCATTGGGTTATTAAGACGTAAATATAAAGTGACATTTATGCATTGTTCTGTCAGATAATATATGTTGTTTGCCCATTTGTGCCTTTTATTTTTTTTTCTTGTCGGATGCCCACCCCAGAATAGTCTGCTGCCCACTCCAGAGAGTGAAAATGATTTTAGGCTAAAGATATCAAAATGTATTTTTTTTTATCTCATTTTAATAAAACGTTTAAGTTATTTTTTAACCTTAATAAAACATTTAAGCTATTTATATAATATTTTATGTTATGGAAATGACGTTATACTTAAACCAACTTTCTTTTAAAATTATAGTACTATATAAGTAATAACAATATGAGGAGTTTTATATAAAACTAGAACAGTCTCATTCCGTATCCCACGCAAATGGAGTCTATTATACTTATTCATGTTTATATGTAATTTATTGTTGTTGTTGATATGATTTTTCCCATTACATGTTTCTACTAGGAAGGTTGGCTACTTTCATTCAGGCTTAAAATATATGTTAACAACTGAACACAGTAGTATAAGCTATGAATCATAATTCATAACCATAGTTAGTGACAATCTTTTTTTTTTTTAGCTTCACGCTGTATCCCGCACACAGCAGGGTAGGCAGAGGGAACCTAGTGTTAAGACACTCCGTTCCCCACTTTCTGCCGAATTCTGGAGGCATTGCGTGTTGAGTGGCAGAACTCAACGCCGCGCTTAACCTGTCTAGGTTTACCAGAGCGAAGCCGCGCTTAACCAGAGCGAAGAAATGGTAATATAAGTTTAAGTAAATATTTTATCTCCTCGAGTGGGGATCGAACCCACAACCAGTCGGTTTTGCAGTCACACCTCGTGCCGCTGCGCCACGACCGGCCTCAACGACAATGTAGACAATAGTGACAATCTATAAGATAAGAATAGGTAAAGAAAAACAATTTTGACTCCTACTTTTTGGAATTTGTAAAACATAAAAATGGTGACACTAGGTTATCCTTAGGAGATAAAATAAAGTATATTTTGGAAGTTCCTATTTTTATAATAATTATTTTTAACAATTTTTTTGTTACTCCATTCCTGTTGTTATTAGCATAATATAATATAGCCTATATTTTACAGCCTTCCTCGATAAATGAACTATCTAACACAACAAAGAATTTCTCAAATTGAAGCAGCACTTCCTGAGATTAGCTTGAGGTCGAAAAACGACTATAGCGTATTAGAAAACGCCGTTACCTAGTTTCAGCTCAATTTTGAGATATTGTACTGAGACATTTTACTAATGTATAATCAGAGACACTACGATCATCGTCGGACAGGTATTTGAATGTACGAGGCCAAGCGTCTGATAGAGATAGACAGACAAACAAACAAACAAACTAATAAATAAACATAGGTCAAATTAGTTTCACCTGCAATAGGAGATAGCTTTAAGCATTATATTTACCACGCATAAATATCGAACCTGTGAACTGCGCTGTAATGAGTACGTACATCGTCAAATTTAATTATAATTGTAGATAGGTCTCATAAAGCCATTTGGATTTAGACTTTCTCTTTTTATGCTATCGTGTAGTTAGGATTGTTTTGAAATTGTAATATTTCCCATAAATGATTTTAGATTCAAATATTGCACTGGGAAATATTTTGTAAGAAGTTAGCTCTTGTAAACAACGTACGGTGTTGAGTTCCGCCGCTTATAACGCAATGCATCCAAAATTGGGCAATAAGTGAGGTAGATGCCAATAGTGACGAAGGGAGATAAGTGTGGGACTGTAAACGTCACAGGTTGTGGGGTCGATTCTCTTGAGAAAATGAAATATTTAATATTTTATGGTAACGAGGCAAAACGCGGCGTTGAGTTCTGCCACTCAACACGCAATGCCTCCAGAATTCGGGAGAAAGTGGGGAACGGAGTGTCTTAACACTAGGTTCCTTCTGCCTACTCTGCTGTGTGCGGGATACAGCTTGAAGCTGACTTTTGTTTATACCTAAACACAATCGCTATTCCATTTAATCGAAACCTAATTCCTACTTTATCTAGTTTTCTTAGCTCACTTCGAAAGTTCAAACAAGATGGGAGATGCATGAACTATAAACTTTAAAAGAGAATTAAATATCATAATGAGAACCGAGGCAATCGTGGCAAATGGGCACAAGAATTGACATTCATCTTAAAGTGATTTATTACAGAATTTTCTCCGTTCTCTCCGCGTAGAAATCAGCGGAAAACAAAATAAACTTTCACCTTTCAAAGAATAAAGCACAATAAATAATTATGTTTCATAAGAGGTTGATAGCGGATAGTCATGTAGAAAGTAACGTACCCGTACTGTACGGTGTACCTCTCTTTACCTCGAAACACGATTCAACGAGATCGTTTCCACAGTGTAAGTTTAACTAGAGATTAATCAAATTCACAGAATATATTTGTTGAATTGTAATAGGTTTTTTTAAAATATTTGTATAGTATTTGTATTAAATTAATAATTTATATTAAAAAATCTGCTTGGCGCTGTATCCCGCGTATAGCAGAGTAAGCAGAGGGAACCTAGTGTTAAGACACTCCATTCCCCACTTTCTGCCGAATTCTGGAGGCATTGCGTGTAAAGTGGCAGAGCTTTGCCCCCGACCCCCCAAAGTGAAGAAATGGAAATATAAATTTAAGTAAATATTTCATCTCCTTGAGTGGGGATCGAACCCACAACCAGTCGATTTTACAGTCACACTCCGTGCCGCTGCGCCACGGCTGATTTATATATTATTGTTGAATATTAGTTTTTTTTTTAATTTCACGCTGTAATATAAGAGGGTAGGCAGAGGCAACCTAAAGAACTAGTCTTAAGACCCTTTGTCCCCATTAAAGTCAAATATTTACCACATATGCAGAGACAATAATTTACGAACTTAGATTTTTGTGTAAATACGCAATATTGCACCAAATGATTGACATATACATATAAATATATTATATATCTTACTCTGAACGATCATTACTCTATAACATTGTGCTTTAAACACCTGTTCGTGAGTATAAAAGTATAAAGTTATCAAATGTTTTTTTTTTATATTCTAAATGGTGTTTAATGATTATGATACTTCAAGAATTGGACAATCATAATATAGGGGTGTACTGGCACTGCAGCGTGTGATTAAAATACGACGATTGTGGGTTTGATTCATACTCGGGAACGAGTGAGGAAAATATTTTTAAAATAAATCAGCTTCACGCTGTATCCCGCATACAGCAAGGTAGGCAGGGAATCTAGTGTTAAGACTCTCCGTTCCTCACTTTCTGCCGAATTCTGGAGGCATTGCGTGTTGAGGAGAAATTATTTTTATTATATTTTATTTTTATTCAAGATTTTGATGTAACTTATAATTTTTCCTGCAAAGAATAAAAAAAATAGGTCGAAACTTTTGATAGCAGATAAAATAGGAATTAAGAAGGTAAAATTATATCGTTACGTTTACGTATAGTAAAAATAATATATTATAACTATATCATTAGCTCAGTCCATTTTACCAACATTTCCTGTTTGAGGCCATCGCCTCGTGGCCCTTGAGCCAGTGATGCAGCGTATAACTGTAAACATGACATTTGTAGGTTCGATGCCCATTTAGAGAAACAAATTATTTTTATTTTATTGCTAGAAAGAAGACAAAACATCCCGGATATTATAACTGGACGAAAACGGGAAACGGAGTGATTTGACACTAAACTACATACAACGTGGAGCTGAAAATATGTATATAGAATAAGTTAAATGGATATGCGTAAAATACGTCCGTCAGTACGTACATAATAATTAAAGTTTAAATATTAAGTACTTAGTCTTAGAGATGAGCTTCTTAAGAGTCGGATATCCCAAGCGGTGCTGCAATTATGGAATACGGCGACGGTTTCTAACTACAACCGGACCTTATATATTGTATGGTTGACAACAAAATTGTACTAAAATATTTGAAACTAGATAAATATATCTTACCATTGTATAGGATTTCTCACGACGTGAACACGATGATGGGTATTATTTAAATTGCAAAAATATATAAAAATGTATTGATATGTTAAGGCCAACATGACCCAGGGACACAAGGATGTGACTGTAACGCGACGGTTGTGGATTCGATCCCCACTCGAGGAAATGAAATATTTATTTAAATTTATATTTCCCTTTCTTCGCTCTGGTGTCGAGGCAAATCGCGGCGTTGAGTGTCTTAACACTAGGCTCCTCTACCTACACTGCTGTGTGCGGGATACAACGTGAAGGTGATTTAATTTAATGTATTGTTATCTTTGTGGCGATCGTTCTCCACACGGTTTATTTATTTATTTTTGTTTATTAATTTTATATATGCGGGCGAAATCCAGGTGCGCGCGCCTAGCGAGCTATTCGGCTCCCGCTTGTCCGTACAAGCGACAGCTGACCCATTATTCTCGCGGAACCGGTTACCGCCTCGATCGGCGGCCGCGCCGCCGTCGGGAGCTCACTTGCCGAGCTGCTAAGACAGTACCTTTCTGACTGCTCGCGACAACCGCACGCTTGATTTCGTTCCGTGGCTATTCGTAATTACGTACATCCTATCGCTAATTATCCTTTCTTTATTCTTGAGACTTTCGCTTTTAAATTCTATTGTAATCCTTCCGTAATCTTACCTTCTGTGCTTTCTTACTCTGCTTACTTGTCTTCTTGTGCTTTCCTTTTTCTATAATATATTTTCGTTATAAAACTACACGTTTCATATTATTTATCACTTTTGCCTTATCTAGTGTAGCGTAGCTTTTCCTTATCCTATACGTTCCTTTATTGGTGACCCGCGTTAAGAATACGTGTGAAGGTTACGCGAAGGGCAGAAATAACGGACGACTAGATGTCGCGCGACGGTAAACCCGAACCGGAAGAGTCCGTGTGCCGAGTAGGCATGAAGATGCCGCCATTTTGGCCTAAAGAGCCCGCGCTCTGGTTTGCCCAGGTCGAAGGCCAGTTTTTTATCAGCGGGATTACATCAGATATCACCAAATTTTATTATGTCATCGCACAACTAGAGCACCAGTACGCCGCCGAGGTGAAAGATATCATAGTTAACCCGCCTGCTGATAACAAATATCAAAAACTTAAACTGGAGCTTATTAAGAGACTGTCGGAGTCACAAGATGCGCGGATCAAGCAGTTAGTGACGAGAGAGGAATTGGGTGACCGGAAGCCGTCGCAGTATTTGCGATGCCTTGAAGAACTTGCAGACGGAGCGGTATCGGAGAGTTTTCTACGATCTATATGGGCGAGTCGTCTACCCACTAACATCCAGACAGTGATTGCGACGCAAATGAATACGACCTTGAAGGATGTGGCTGAGCTGGCAGATAGAGTGTACGATATTGCACCACCCGTTCCTTTCGTGGCTAGCGTGCAGCCGAGTACAAGCACTGGAAGCACGATCGATGACATCGCGAGGCGGATGGAGGAACTTACATGTGAGGTAGCGTCACTTCGATCACAGGTACGTGCTCGTTCGCTTTCACGAGATAGAGGTAGACGGGATCGTAGTAAATCACGACATAGGCCGCACAGTAGCAACGGTCAGTGTTGGTACCATACCCGTTTCCGTGACCGCGCCTTTCAATGCATCCCGCCATGCACGTTCAAGACTACGAGTTCGTCGGCGGGAAATGCAAGCGGCAGCCGGAAGTAGCGGCTAGCGACTGCCATACAAAACCAGGCCGCCTTTTTGTTGTTGATCGTGTAACAAAACTGTCTTTTCTGATTGATACAGGTTCAGATCTGTGCGTCTATCCGCGGTCTGCCCTCACTCAACCGCGTGCAAAAACAGATTATACGCTATACGCAGCCAACGGTTCGCCAATACCTACCTACGGTTGGATCCATCTCCAGCTGGACATCGGACTGCGGCGCGCTTACACCTGGAGATTTGTGGTAGCTGAGGTATCGAAACCTATTATTGGTGCCGATTTCCTTAAATTTTATAATTTACTGGTGGATTTACGAAACCACTGCCTGCTTGACGGTCTCACTTCACTCTCCACATCGGCTAAATTAGCAGGAAAAGCTGCGGACAACATCGCTTCAGTAAAAGCAGTCTGCGGAGACAGTGAGTACCATGACTTGTTACGTAAGTACCCACAGATTACTATGCCGGCAGGTACTCATCGGGTGGTGAAGCATGACACGCTGCATTATATCAGGACAAAGTCTGGACCACCTGTATCTTGTCACCCTCGCCGTTTACCACCAGACCGACAGAAAATTGCTCTGAAGGAGTTTGAGGACATGATGGCGAATGGAACCGCGCGGCGTTCGGAAAGTTCATGGTCGTCACCTCTGCACCTGGTACCGAAGAAGGATAATGGGTGGAGACCATGCGGAGACTACCGAGCATTGAATTCTAGGACAATTCCTGACAAATATCCCGTCAGGCACATTCAGGATTTTACTCATCAACTGGCAGGTAGTTCCATATTTACAAAAATTGACCTGGTGAAGGCATATAATCAAATACCGATTAATCCTGAGGATATATGCAAAACGGCAATCGCAACGCCGTTCGGTTTGTTTGAATTTCCGTTTATGACGTTCGGGTTGCGAAACGCTGCCCAGACCTTCCAGCGATTCATAGACGAGGTACTGAGAGGTCTACCTTTTTGCTATGCGTTCATTGACGATATCTTAGTGTATTCGGAGACGAGAGCAGAGCACCTAGAACATCTCCAGCAGTTATTTCAGCGGTTGTCAGATTACGGTATTCTGATCAATACCGGTAAGTGTGAGTTTGGTAAGAACACTATCACCTTTTTAGGACATGTGGTTACGGCAGAAGGCATCCACCCGCTTCCAGATAAAGTCCAAGCCCTTCAAGAGTTTCCAACCCCGAGAACGGTAAGAGAACTGAGGCGATTTTTGGGTATGTTCAACTTTTACCGTCGTTTTGTGCCAGTAGCAGGGCCAAAGACGAAACCATCGCAGAGCATAACCTTCACGCAAGAACAGTCTAAGGCTTTCGATGCGTGTAAGACCAGCCTTGCGGATGCCGTCATGTTAGCACACCCTGAGTCGGACGCAGAGTTGGCTGTTTACACCGACGCTTCGGACAATGCAATCGGTGCGGCGCTCCAGCAGCGTGTAAGTAACACATGGAAGCCTTTAGCTTTCTTTTCGAGACGCCTGACGGCAGCGCAAAAGAAATACAGTCCGTATGACCGCGAGCTGCTGGCCATCTTTGAAGCCATTAGGCATTTCAGGCATATGGTAGAGGCCAGACCTTTTGTGGTCTACACTGACCACAAGCCGCTGACGTTTGTATTTGACTATAATAGAGAGAAATGCTCGCCCCGCCAGTTCAGATACCTTGATTATATTTCCCAATTTACCACAGATATCCGGTATGTTAAAGGGAACGATAACGTGGTGGCTGACGCATTTTCGAGGATCGAAGCTACGAGTACTGCAGTACCCATAAACCTGGAAGACCTAGCGCGATCTCAGGAGGACGACCCAGAGCTGCAGGATCTTCTTGAGAACAAGGTGACGGCGTTAAAGTTGGAGAAGATCAAGGATCCAATTCTGCAAACCGTCATTGTATGCGACGTCTCCAAAAATCCCCGGCCTTACCTGACGGTTCCGTTTAGGAAACCTATATTTGTTGCGCTGCATGGTTTGAGTCACCCGGGTGTCAAGGCGACAATCAAATTGGTAACAGAACGTTTTGTGTGGCATGGGGTCAAAAAGGATTGCAAAAACTGGACGAGAGAATGCACTGGCTGCCAGAAAAGCAAAATCTCTCGTCATACCCACTCTCCACCTTCTTATTTCCCTGTTCCATCTCAAAGATTTTCCCATATCCACCTGGACCTGGTTGGTCCGTTACCCTATTCTTCTGGTTACAGGTACTGCCTTACGGTCGTTGATAGATATACGCGATGGCCTGAGGCGTATCCACTTGCTGACATCACCGCCGCGACCTGTGCCCGCGCTTTTGTCGCTGGCTGGGTCTCTCGGTTCGGGTGCCCCCAGAAGATAACGACAGACAGGGGCCGCCAGTTCGAGTGCGAGCTCTTTCGCACCCTGACAGCGGTGTTAGGTGTGCAGCACCGCCCCACTACAGCCTTTTTTTTTTTTTTTTTTTTTTTTTTTCGTGAGGAAATCCTGTTACGGATACCGGCCCGAGTGGGGACTCGAGCGCGGTTATGTGGGACTCGCGGACTGGCAGATGTTAGGCCGTCCGAATACCCACTAAAACCTCACGGTGCTCCTCCTCGACCGCCACTGGCCGCGAGACGCGGGGACAATAGTCGTCCGCGAAACGCGGCGGCGGGAGCCTGCAAGGCACGTCGCGGAGTCAAGGGTGTGTGGTCACCCTCGACGGCCTGCTCGGAGTAGCGCGCGGGAGCATCCTGCGCGCGACTACTCGGGCCAGGTTAGTAGGCGGCCAGCTTCCCCAAGCTGACCGCCCTCTGGCTCATTAGGGCGGAAGGCGGCGATCGTGTGCCGCCCTCCGGCGACCCGGTCTCTTACGGCGGATGGCGAGTTCGGCAATAGCCTCCCTCGCCCGTTCCGCAGACTCCTTCTCGAGCACCACTGCCTCGCAGAAGGAGGAGACCGCATCCCACGACGTCTCGCTGCCGGCCATAGCCTTGACCACGGCCGGCAGGGAGAGGTCGTCCCCTATGACGTCGCGCAGAGCGCGACGTTGAGACGCCCAGGCTGTGCACACCTCCAACGTGTGCTGGGCCGTCTCATCGAGGCAGTCGTCGCAGTGGTGGCAGCGAGCGTCGGGCTCCCGCCCGGCGATCCGACACAGGTAACCCCCGAAGCAACCATGCCCCGTGAGTACCTGTGTCGTGCGGAAGGTTAGGACGCCGTGACGCCGCGCTAACCACTGGCGGAACACTGGACGAACAGCCTCGATCGTCAACCGGCCGGCAGTTGGTGTCGCCAGCCGGGATTCCCACATTCTTATCGCGGCTTCCCGCTCCTCCTCGGTGCGCGCTGGGCTTGCCACGGCCCCGGACGCGAGGCCCCGACGCCAGCAATAGGCCGACGCCAGAGACGTCGCGTCCAGGTCCCACGGCACGACTCCGGCCAGCACGCACGCTGCCTCACCAGAGATGGTCCGATACCCCCGTATCGCCCGGATGGCCATCACCCTCTGCGCACGTCGCAGCAGGGCGATGTTTTGCCGATTCAGGGCGTCCGCCCATACGGGAGCGCCGTAGAGGGCCATCGATCGGACCACTCCGGTGTACAGCCGACGGCTCGAGGCGCTCGGCCCGGCGACATTGGGCAAAAGGCGCGCCAATGCCGCCGCCGTCTTCAACAGTTTCGGGGCCAAAGATGTAAAGTGGCCCCGGAAACTCCACCGACCGTCCAGAACAAGTCCAAGGTATTTCATGCTCCTCGTGACGCCGATTTCGACGCCACCGATGGTAATGTGGGCCCCAGATGGTGGGCCCTTTCGAGGAGCATGAAAATATAGAGCCTCGGACTTGTTTAGAGCGACCTCCAAACCGAGCCGCCTGATGCGGCCCACGACTTCAGCCACCCCGGCCGTAGCCAATATGGCCGCCTCCCGATAAGTTCTCTGCTGCGCCAAGACCAGCGTATCATCGGCGTAACAGAGGACCTTAATCCCCCTCAGGGTGCCGCCTCGCAGCACCCAGTCGTAGCCGATGTTCCAGAGGATCGGACCCAGCACCGATCCTTGTGGAACACCGGCTGACACGCTGAACTCCTCCCAACCTCCTCCAGGAGCGGGAAAGGTCACAGACCTCCCGGACAGGTAAGCCCCGATGACACGGCGCAGGTATGGAGGCACACCGTGGTAAATAAGTGCCTCCTTAATGCAGGGCCAGGGCAGGGAGTTAAAAGCGTTGGCGATGTCTAAAGACACCGTCAAGACTCCATCGCCCCGGGCCACCGCATCCTGCGCATAGGACTTTACCTCCAGTATGGCATCCACAGTCGAACGGCCACTGCGGAAGCCATACTGTTGGTCCGAGAGGTCCGGACCTGTCCCCTCCAAATGGTGTTGTAGCCTCCTCGCTACAACACGCTCGAAGAGCTTGGCGATCTCGCTCAAGAGCACGATGGGCCTGTAGGCGGAGGCAGAATCCGCCGGGCGACCCTCCTTCTTGATGAGGACTAACCTGCCTGTCTTCCACCGCTGTGGAATTATGGCTTGAGCCAGACAGGCAGTGAATAGTCCTCGCACTCTGGGCCCCAGGGTGTTCAGGGCCAGAGTTAGCGCCCGGCCGGGGATGCCATCCAGACCCGGGGCGGTGCTCTTGAGCCGAGATCGGCGTACAGCCTCTTCGAGCTCCTCCTCCTCCACAGGTGATGCGACACTGTCTTCCTCCTCCTCCTCACGCGCTGCAGGGCGGGCCATACTGGGTGGTGTAAAATTGGCCCGCTGCGGGAATAGCGACGACAGAACCCCTCGGAGGACATCCGGTTGGAGTGTCTGCGTCAGAGGTGGTGCCCAAGCCCGTAGCTTGCCCAGTACCATACGGTAGGGCGTGCCAAACGGGTCTTGGTCTACCCCCGCGATCAACTGGTCGTGCGACTCGCCTTTCGCACGACCGATTTCCTCCTGCAGCTGCGTTTTCGCCTCGACATAGACGCGGTACAGTCGGTCTTCCTCCTCCTGCACCTTCTGTACCCGTCTGCGATAGTGGCTGTACTGGCGTCTCGCGTCAACGCAGATGGTACGCAGTTGCGCGATCTCCCACGACCACCAGTACACTTGCCGCCGTTGAGGGCGGCGCCTGGAACGGGGCATTGACGCGTCACAGATACGTGTCAACGCCCTCTGCGCCCAGGATGCGGCGTCTTCTGCAGACGCCAAGCTCTGGGGCAGCCAGGATTCCACTATCGCGGCCTCCTCCAACAATTGCCTGTCGAGGCGACTCAGTTGCCACCGCGGTCCGTGCTCTCGCGAGGTTGGACTGGGGGTTGGTTGCGCCGCTGTATGTGTGGAGATCTCGTATAGGATGTAAAGGTGATCCGAGAGAGTCTCCACATCATCCAGCACTCGCCAACCCTGAACACGCTGCGCTAGGACCGGGCTCGCGAACGAGACGTCCACGACGGATCCGCCCAGCCTTCGCACACACGTGTTCTTAGTCCCCCGGTTGAGGACAGACAAACCGGTGGCAACTACCCACTCAGACAGTGTCACACCACGCACACTCGTCGTTGCAGAGCCCCACACGCTGGATTTAGCGTTGAGATCGCCCGCGACCAACACCTCCGCCGGACGAAATCGTTCTACCATTTCCCCCAATCGAATGAGGAACTCCTTGAACTCCGCGAGAATTCGATTGGGGGAAAAGTAGACCCCGACGACAACTACGTCGCCGACAAGTGCCGCGACGCATCCCGCACCTTTCTCAATACGCGAGAAAGGCGGAGAGCCCGCAGCGACCTGGGTGATGAGTGCTACCACCCCGGTGTTATCGGCGATCCAGTTATCTCTGTCGGGAACGCTGTAAGGCTCCGCAACAACCGCCACCTGAATAGACCACTGCGCCAGGCTTTGGACCAATAAGTCCTGGGCCCTGGCACAGTGGTTTATATTTGCCTGCAACACACGGAGAGCCATTATTTAACCTCCATATGTTGCACCTCCCCTACCCTGACTGGGTGACTTGTACTAGCCGGCGCGTCCGGCCTCGTACGTCTTCTCTTCCCCCGCGACTTCGCGCAAGCAGCACTCCCTGCCTTATGATTAGCTGGCCTCTGTGCTGCTTCGCAGACCGGGCAGTGCACCTCAGCCGAGCATCCACGCTGTTGATGCCCGGGTTGGCCGCACCGGAAGCACTGATTGCTCCGGTCAGCTACACTGTTACACTTCGCCGCCATGTGGCCAACTTCATGGCAGCGGTAGCATCTCTGAATGCGGGGCTGCAGCAACTTGACTCTCGCGGAGACGAAACCAACGAGTAGTCTTCCTCCACTAACCTTCTGCGCAGCCCCGACCGGGCAGCGAACCCACGCTGTCCCCAGACCGGCCCGATCTTGTCGGATTTCGCCGACCTTCACGTCTCCTGCAGCACAGCCACCGACTCGACTAATTGCTGCAGAGACGTCTTCGGAAGTTGCAGAGTCGTCGAGGCCACTCACCCTTAATTCCGCGCACTTTACTGGCCTCGACACCTGCACTTCTTCAGGGCTCAAAACCCCGCGCAGCTTCTCCGCCAGCGCGTCCGCCTTGCCACCAGTGTTGGCGCCGGGTAGCTCCAGCATTCTGGCACCAGTGGATGCTACCCGAAACCTAAGGTCGCTTATACCCAGGTCCTCCAGTTTGATGTTTTCCTTGACCTGGGTTAAGACGTCGGTGTAGGTCAGCTTGTCGGCGACAGCCGGCTGCACCTTAAGCACCACCACCTGCGACCTAGGTCGACGCAACTTAGGCTCTTTTTGCGGCTTTGGTTTCGCGCTTTGCGCCGCCCGTTTCGCAATGGGAGCCGCCCTCTTTTTGCTCCCCTTTCTTGCAACGACATTCCACCCCTCGGACATGTCGGTTGGTGCCGGAGGCAACGGTCGGGGTTCAGCGAGTGCAGCGCGTTTAGGGGCTTTCACCGCTCCCTTCTTGCCTTTGCCCTTCTGGGCCTTTGGCGCAGGGTTTGCCGGCGCCATTAGCGTGGTCACGACGGGCTCCACTCTCGCCTGTGTCGGACCAGCCTCCTTATTTTTGTCGGCCGCTAGTGGTGGCCGCATCCTCTTCTCCGGAGGGAGTCGCTCCTTGAAGGCCTCCAGCCTTGTACTGACCATAGTGCCCACTTCCACCATCACAGTGCGCACTATGTCATCAACGGTCTGAGACTTCGCCGATGTCTTTGGCGTCTCTACCGTACGGGAACGCTCCAGATCCGCTCTTAGGAGGGCAAACTCCCTCCTTAGGTCCGCCAACTCCGCCTGCAACCGCGTGTTTGTGGCTCTGAGGAGATGGATTTCCTCTGACGCGGTCCGGTTCGCCAAGGTGTTCACGGCTTTCGATATCGTACCGGCCGCCTCCTTCAGGGCCTTCGTAAAGGTGCCCTTTAGGTTCCCTGACTTGCTGGCGACTTTGTTAATAACTGCCAGGCTATCAGAAACCTGGCTATGCAAGTCAGAGACCAGAGGCTCGTCGGGGCGATATTCCAACGACACGTCCGAGAGCCTCGAACTCGTGCGGCTCTGTATTGCTGCGGAAATACCCGCAATCTTCTCCTCCGCTCTCAACCGACGCTCTTCCCGCTTGGTCTTATTGAGCGATTTTCCAGCAACAGCCGAAACGATGTTCTCGCCAGGAACAGATGGTGGGCCCTGGCTTCTTTTGGCTGGCTTCTCCTTTCCCACTTCATCGTCAGAGGACCCGGAATTGCCCTCTCTGCCTCGACGCCTCTTCCTATCTTTCCGGAACAAGGCCTTACTTTCGTCCTTCGCGTTGGCACTGGTCGAGCCGACGGACATGACACTGTCCGCGTCCGACTCCGAGCCCGCCCAGAACCGCCCTCGCGATGACCCCGACAATGATCTGGACCCCCCGCTGATAATGGAGGCGACCTCCGCCAGATCCAGCCGTTCCACAACCACCTTTGCGCTCCTCAGCTGCATTCCTCCCCCGCTGGGCACAGAGGCCCGCTCACCGCCCATAACAGGCACGACACCTTCAACACCCTTGTCGGGCAACACGCTCTCACCGCCCTCCTCAGGTGCCACAACAACTCCTACACTCTCCGTCCTCACATCAACTCCGCCCGTCTCAGGCACAATCACTCCGCACCTCTCCAGCTCCACACCAACTCCGCCCATCTCGGGCCCCTCCCCCGCAACACATCGGTTTACTTGCCCCCCCCCCCCCCCCCCCAGATTCGAAGGGCTTGCGTGCCGTAGCACGGAGGGATTCTCCGACTCCCGAAAGAGTGGTACCCTCCTGGGGTAATGAAAAATTCTTCGAAACCGACATGTTGTTTTTTGCTGTTCCACAGCTGGGCTTTTCTGTCGGGGTGTGCTCCCCTAGGCCGTGTCCATAACAATGGACTTGTTTGGAATGACTTGAATGGAATGGTTGGTTTCCCCTATCCGCCACCCGGGGGACGCGCCCAGTAGGAGTCCAGCAACTCCCTTGGGCCCCACTACAGCCTACCATCCTGCCTGCAATGGCATGGTGGAACGTCTCCACCGTCAATTGAAGGCGGCCATAATGTGCCACTCCACTTCATCCTGGACAGAGGTTCTACCCCTGGTGCTGCTGGGCATCCGCAGCGCCTGGAAAGACGATGTGAAAGCGTCGGCGGCAGAACTCGTCTACGGAGAGCCCCTTCGCCTTCCTGGTGAATTTTTCGTCCCCACTTCCGAAGCCGACCACGATGCTACGGATTTCGCCGCACGTCTACGAGTTCATATAGCTAGACTTACACCAAAACCTGCCAGCTGTCACGAAAAGAGGACCTTTTATATTCCGAAGGACCTGGCAACAGCAAAGTACGTTTTCCTTCGTCAAGATGCTGTTAGACGGTCGCTTGAGCCTCCATATACAGGCCCCTACAAAGTGTTGGAACGCTCGGCGAAGACGGTCAGGCTAGCTTTGCGAGACAGAGACGTCACAGTGTCCATCGATCGGGTCAAACCTGCTTACGTTGCCGCAGACAGCTCTATAGATGAACGACGAGACGGCATTAGGGCAAGCCCAGCATCATCACCACCGGATAACAACAGGGAGAAGAAGACGCGTTCCGGTAGAGTAGTTCGCTTCCCGGACTACTATCGACCTTAGCAAGCTTCGGTCTCAGGGGGGGTGTAGTGTGGCGATCGATCTCCACACGGTTTATTTATTTATTTTTGTTTATTAATTTTATATATGCGGGCGAAATCCAGGTGCGCGCGCCTAGCGAGCTATTCGGCTCCCGCTTGTCCGTACAAGCGACAGCTGACCCATTATTCTCGCGGAACCGGTTACCGCCTCGATCGGCGGCCGCGCCGCCGTCGGGAGCTCACTTGCCGAGCTGCTAAGACAGTACCTTTCTGACTGCTCGCGACAACCGCACGCTTGATTTCGTTCCGTGGCTATTCGTAATTACGTACATCCTATCGCTAATTATCCTTTCTTTATTCTTGAGACTTTCGCTTTTAAATTCTATTGTAATCCTTCCGTAATCTTACCTTCTGTGCTTTCTTACTGTGCTTACTTGTCTTCTTGTGCTTTCCTTTTTCTATAATATATTTTCGTTATAAAACTACACGTTTTATATTATTTATCTCTTTTGCCTTATCTAGTGTAGCGTAGCTTTTCCTTATCCTATACGTTCCTTTATCTTCTATATTTAAATAGCCTAATCAAATAGAATTATACAATTAATTTACTTGATTTTGCCCAGCACATAAAGCAAGCAACTATTGTCTATATACAATATTTATTTACATAACATTATTATGTTTGAATTTTACAGTTTCTTGTCTCTAGATATCATAAAAATTGAATTTCAACAAATTATATTAACTAAAAAACCACTAGATATTACAGAACATATTTATGATATATAGAATATTTTTATGCGGACAGTACACTATTTGCAGTTGGCCTTATTAGAAACTATGGGTACATGTCGTCGTTGCTTACCACTTTTTAGTTATTTCCACGTCCAGAGTGTACAGTATTTTATCAAGAGGGAAAAGTATGTATGTGATATTTCATATATATACTTTTTCTCTTGATAAAACGTATTTATTATATACCTTCACATATTAAAAATTAGAGATCGCAGAGCCGCAGGTGCGTAGGGGTGTGACTGTAACGTGAGAGTTGTGGGTTCGATCCCCACTCTGGGAAATGAATTATTATTTGTTAATATTTCTTCTGTGCTATGGCACTAAGGCCGCCGTTCAGTTCCGCCACACAACACACAGTACCTCCAAAATTAGGGCGGAAAGTGGGGGACGGAGTGGTTTGGTCGAAGTTATATGAAGAATACAGCGTAAAATTTAAAAATAAAAGGTAAATAAACATTTCGACATTTAAATTAAAATGATAAATTGATGTAAATTTTTTAATGAATTTATTTAGAGTTTGAATTTTTTATTTTTATTAGATTTTGAACGGCAGACTTTATGGTTTATTCTTTCATAAAACAATTTATCAAATTAAAGTAAAGTAAAAAAAAATTGCACTGCCATCTCTTATACAATATTGATAATGCAATTTAAAACATAGATGGTGCTGTTTTCAACATTAATATTTTTTTAAGTAAGTTAAGACCGTCTGTTAAATGGCAGAAATTAACACAGCACTATATTTAACGATAAAGAGAAATAAAAAATATTTAAATTTCCTCGAGTGGGTAAGTAATTTAAAAATATATTTGAGCGCCACCTATATTTAGTTGTATTATGTGTGAAATACTATATCACAAAAGTTCTTATTTAATATAAGAAATTTTGTCACTTATAACTAGATGGCGTTGCTTTTAAACTTTTGTAACCGACTTCTGTAAGAAAAGGAGGTTATCAATTCGACTGTATATTGTTTATGTTTGTTACCTTTTTGTTAATAATATTATGATTTATTAGTTTATAAAAGTTTTTACTTTTTTCGTCTCAGATTTTTTTTACTTTTCAGTATTTTTCAAATAAATGCCATATTTTGTAAAAGTTTTGATACTCTACATTTTTTGTATAAATTATAGGGTAAACCAGAATGTGATTGCCCAATAATAGTTATTGACAGACTATAGCCAAAGACGACCTGAAAATTATTTATTACTTTATAATTTATAGTAGATAAGTAATTAAAATGAAAAAATAGGCTTTTTAAAGTTAAGACGAGTGAATGTGTTATTCAAACATATACATATACACAACAAAAATATACATTTTTACTTTGATAATTAATGTTTGTAAATATTTGGTTTAGCGAGTTTATAGATTCAGTTCAGAGATAGTTTAGGTTTTCAATCTTTATAGCACGTTTTAAAAGTATTTTTTAATATTATATAAATCGTTAGTTAGTCTTTATTTTAAGCAAAAAAATGTTGAAACCTTGTAGTAACAAATATTGATCTCTAAACGAAATTTTCCTTAAGAAATTGTTGGCAAAAATAAATAATAGTGTAACGCAAGCAAATATGAAAGTTACTTTTGAATATTAATCATTTATTATATTCAAGAAAGCTTTAGATTATACATTCAAATAATTACATTCAAATAAGCTACATAAGATATTACTATAGAAGGAAATTTATGAATATTATAATCAAAGGTAATAATTTCCCTAAGATAGCCAACTCAAAGAGATTGTGACCTTCGGCATAGAAATTACATTCCCATATAAATACTGTAGTTTCGAGAAAGATTTTCTTAAATCGGTTTAATAGTTATTGTGTTTTAGTGAGTATATCAATTAAAAACATTTTTTTTATCAGCTTCACGCTGTATCCCTCACACAGCAGGGTAGGCAGAAGGAACCTTGTGTTAAGACACTCCGTTCCCCACTTCCCGCCGAGTTCAGGAGGCATTGCGTGTTGAGTGGCCTCGATACCAGAGCGAAGAAATGAAAATATACATGTAAATAAATATTTCATCTCCTCGAGTGAGTCACACTTTGCGCCCCTGCGCCACGACTGGCCTCATACATTAAGTATATATTTTTTTATATTATTATTAAGTATATATAGAGTAATAAAAAATATATGTTCTGTATAAACAGAAGTATCAAAAAAAAATCAAATCAAAATATTTACAAGGACTTTTGAATAATCAAGTTGCGTAAAAACCATTACTGACTCGAAAGGCAGTTCTGCTGCGAATCTATCGTCCAGTCAACAAAATTGTAAATTTTTTATTTTATATTTGAAGTATTAAGCCTTGGAATGACTTAAGATCTCCTTGAACATTTGGGAGTTCTCGATGGGAAATCCAGATAGGAAAAAGTAAAATGGTAATTGAATATCTTAAAAAGGAAAGCAATGATATGTATACAATATCAATTTAGTACGAAATCGAGAAACGTGGTCATATATACGTAGACCGTAAATAAAGTATAAGCATAAGTCACATCCAAATGACCGTCGGGTAAATCGAGAGTAAGCAGGAGAAGAAGAGAGAGAGAGAGCACTAGTATAATTTTAATTAAATGAGGAAGGGAGTATTGGATAACGCAGATAATAATTAACGTTTATGAGTTTATTAATATGAAATGTCCAAGTTATATTGATATCGATAGTTAGTTCGAAATTCTTCACTTTTTCATAGTAGAGGAATCTGAATTCCAGAATCCTAGACATTAATTTTACTTTTAAGTCAGATTTTGCTGATTAATATTGGTTATGTTTTTTTATTAACAGAAAGAAATACTTAAGATTCATATGTTGTGTTAAGCTAAGCCGACGATATATTATATGTAAATTTTATTTAATTTTGTACCTATACCCTAGTCATTTTAATATAATATTCAAGGTTGATTTGTAGATTTTTTTAATATATGAAACGCATATTTTAATAAAAAATATAGCCTACTACTTATTATTTTACTAAAAAAATTAAAAGTTATTATAGTTTTCTAGAAGACTAAAACTTTTATAAGCTATTATCAAAATTATAAACGTCCAAAGTAAATGTTATTTGTTTATATAACATTAATGTGAACATTAAAACTACATTATTATATTCTAAAGTTAATTTTAAAACATATTTTTGACTCAATATTTATAATACTGACGTATAGAAAATAAAACAAATAGTTCAATGATAATAAATAAAATTATATTACATTAAAACAACAATAAATTAAATAAATAACGTATAAACTACTGATATTCACTCCAGCCTTGGTAAGGTAACGGCGTATCTAAGTCCCTTCTTCGTCGATGATGTCCGTGGTGGCCAGCATATATGACTTGGTGGTCGTCGTGGTCGTCGTGGGAAGTCAGTTTCTTCACACCGACTATACCAGAAAGCATGAGGGCTAATGCCGATACAGCTAGTGCCTGGAAATTTAAATTTAGGATTTTTAGTATAGAAAAATATGTTTAATTTTTTTATAGCTTTACGCTGTATCCAGCATATAGCGGTGTCGGTAGAGGGAATCTAGTATAAAGGCGAATGCCGCGTGTTGAGTCCCGTCACTTCAACTCGACGCCTCACTTTGTTTACTTATTAGATAAAAGAAATTAAAGTATTAATTTCAAGAATGGAAATCGAACCAATTACTGTTGAGCTTACATCCAGATACTGAGCCTATGCACTGCTTCTACAGTGGCCTCAAACGTTATTTAAATATATTAATTATAGAAGATCAAAATCATATATTTACGAATATGTTATAATCAACATGGTAGATATAGAGACTACTAGAGTTGAGACACTCCGTTTTCCATTTTAAATAAATTACAAGTTAAGTTGTATATCGGAAGGAATTAATAAATTATATTATATAAAGAAGGTGTAGATTAAACCACATTATTTTCGTTCCCTTCATGAATAAGGTTGATGACAGGCTTTCCCATACAAATGTAATTTATCATTGTGACACTGTAGTAGGCAGTTGAGTAAGTTCAATTTCCTTTTGGAGAAATATTTCTATATTTGTTGGTATGTGTTATAGCTGTTTCTATGAAAATGATGATTTCACAAGGCTTGATACTGTGTTTTCCTAAGTTTAACTAAAATATAGTTAGAAAACGCAACTGAATTCTGTTAGGAATTACATACCTTAAAATTATGAATTAGTTCTAAGCCTAGTTTAAGTTAACAAAGAAAAATTAACAAATATAGTTAATAAAATCTAAAAAAAATAACAAACAGACCACGTTTTCGTAGTGATATAATAATTTTTAATTCCAAAAAAAAATTTTTAAACGAAATATGAATAATAATATACTTGAGATATTTTAAAATATGTATCAAAGTAATACATATTACATAAAATATTCTCTCATAAAATATTAATCGTACGACTTTACATTCGTCTACAATTCACTTTTCAATACAACAATTGTATAGTAATTGGTAAGAGCTAATGCGGAATGCGCGTGCGCCGTGACGGCTAGTTCTTTACGAAAAGAAAGTTTGCTCTTAGTGCTTTATATTATGGTTATAGTTAGACATTTTTTTAAAGAAAAATACATAAGAATGGAATTTTTGAATGCATTTTTATAGTAAAACCCAATGTATATAATAAGGCCTTAAAATGGGGCTGAATTATCTTTACAATAGGTTCCCAGTTTCCCTCTGCCTACCCTCCCATGTGAATGGCAGCGTGAATCTAAAGAGCTTCGTGGCGCGGTGATACAGCCTCTACCTAATGTAACAGCGTTTAACGTTCGATTCCGACTTGGGAGAATGGATTATAGTAGAACCAGCTTATTACAAAGACGCTACTTAAGCTACGCCATCTTACTTAAGTCCCTGCCTCTTGGGTTATATTTTAAATATTTTTATATTGCTTAATACGGTCTTCATCTTCTTGTATACGGTATTACGCGCCACACGTATTATGTAATAAATCACTAACATACAGAAATGAAATACCCTAAAAGCAAACGACCCTTGACTGTGTATGAGGCGAGGCTAAAACCATTAAAAATAAATTGAGGAATTTTTACATTAAATAAAAATCAGCTTTACACTGGATACAGTGGAGTGCACACAGCAGGGTGGACAGAGAGAACCTAGTGTTCAGACACTAAGTTTGCACACTTTCCGCCGAATTCTGGAGGTATTGCGTGTTGAGTGGCGGAACTCAACGCCGGGCTTTGCCTCGACACCATAAAAAATGTAAGTATAAATATAAATAACAAATTTAATTTCCTTGAATGCGAATCGAATCCACAACCACGCTATGTGCCTCTGTGTCATGACTGGCCGACTTTCGTAATGAAATTTTGACATTGGTAAAATAAGATCGTATGGTCGGAACGTTTGGATGGTATCCAAGAGTCGCGGGTTCGAGTTCCAATTCGATTTTATACTTTTCAAACGTTTTCTAAAAACATTTAATCCATTATTTTCATTTATTTACTATATGTGTATTTATTATATTATATTTATGTATTGCAATATAGACATTTTTATTAATTTAAAACGGAGTATAATTTAGTTTTAGTTTTTATTTACATTAACATTTTAAATAAACATTTCCATTTTTTATGTTATTAATAATGCAAATTGAAATGTGTAAAACATTGCTCTTTTTTGTTCAACAGTTGATTTTATATAAATAATGCATTCGTAACTGAATTTATAAATAATTTAATGTAAATAGTTTTTATAAGTCGAAGTGTTATTATAATACGTTCTTTTTCAGCTTTACACTCTATCCTCCCCTATAGAGAGAACGTAGTGACAAGACATTTTTTCTTTACTTTCCACCACCACTCAAAACATTGTATGTTGAGAGGCGGAACTCAACACCGCACGTTGGCTTTGATACTAGCCTTTGTATATATGTATTTATACTATATTTAAATTAAGTAATTCTATGTGTACATAATTTATTTTATGTACTTAACAGAAATAAATACGAAACAGTTTCGCTTGTTGAGCGTTTAAACATTTTGTATTTTTATAGCAAAGCAAAGTAGGCAGAGGGAACCTAGTGTGAAGACACTCAGACCGTTTGCTTTGACACCAGAGCGAAGAAATAAATATATAAATTTAAATAAATAATTCAATTTCTCACGTGGTTTACAGTCACACGATTGTGCCCTTACACCGCGACTGGTCTCTTATATTCAAAGCAATGTTTGAATAGGTAATACGTTTTTTTTTTAAATAATTACATTTAAATGCACTTAAAACTTAATATGTTTCAGAGTACGCATTTACATATATATGTAAAATACTTACTTTCATAGTAAGAAGACCTAATCCACCTATACCTACAGCGCCTAGGGTCTTGGCAAACATCAAACCCAATAATGCCAGCGACGACGAGCCACCATCTCCTTTTCCTCTGCCCGTTGCTGAAATAAAAAGTTAGATTTTAGTTATAATTTAGGTATGTTTTATCGTTCCCTCACTAGGAATTGAATTATCAACCGTTGCGTGCTATTGTAGGTAATCCAGTGGGTAACCACTGGATTACAATAGTCTTCAGAATATTTTGGAAAAAATATAAGAATTTCGACGAAGTCGGGCTTGTACTTCTAACAATGCCAGTAGGTTGTAACAAGCGTAATATAAATATTTCAACGTAGCCCGACAACAACGTGTGCCTTAGTGGTTATAGTGCTTGGACAGTATCCAAGCAGCGTTGGTTAGAATGTTTAAATTTTTATACGTTTTCTAAAATGTTAATCTTAATTTGAAATTCATATCTTAATTAATTAAAACACAAGTTACTCCCTGTCTACTTTGCCATACGCAAAATTTACCATCGTTGCCCACATCGTTTTTTTCAACGAATTCTATTGTTATATGAGTATGAGTTCGATTCTCGTTTTGCCATTCTTTATTTTACGACTTTTAACCCTTTTGCCATTTTATTTAGACTGGGGAGTGTGCCCCGTCTAAGGACTCTTGTTTACGGACATCTGTCGATTAAATTAAATTAGTATTTTTACATTCACGCATGGTAGGCAGATGGAACCTGGGCACCTAGTGTATTTTCATTGAATTTTTGAGGCATTGTGTGGTGGAGCTCAACGCCGCGCTTTGCCTCACAACCAGAACCAGTAAAGAAAAATATTAAACATTTTCGAACCCCCCACTATAACGTGTACAGTCGTAGGCTTCTGCTAATGCTCCTAAGATAATTAAAGCAAATAATTATATTCTTTACAAATTACTATATCGAGGAAACACGTTTTACCGGAACGCTAGTTCTACACAATCGCATGTCGAATAATTAATAATTTAAATAAATACTTCCTATTCAATTCTATCGTTATGAATTAATGTTACTATTAACTATTATTGATATAGTTGATAGATATGACAATTTTGGCATGCTACGTCTTTCTGTGGCTTTATTTTCAGTTATTATGAAATTTAATCTAGAAGGGTTGCTTAACATTTCTGTAAATTGGTAATTTATTAATAATTCAAGTTCTTATTTCAATTTTACATAATATTTTTTTACATATTGAAATCAACTCAATAAGAACCAAGACAAAATGACAAAGTAAAAAAAAAAACAGCTGTACGTTCTTCTTGTATAGCAGTAGTAGTCTCGTATAGAGTAGGCTGGAGAAACTTTAACCCTCTGAGACTGACGTGGTAGTCGCATAGACACCGAGAAAATTAAAATTCGGTTTATTACTTTATTACCATAGATTTTCAAATTTAAGCATCGCCGTTTTCAGTACCTTACTGTACCACATCAGTAAAATGGTTTTATTTTTATATTGTCTCTATTGAAGGTAATGTGTTTTTGTATAATTTTGCGTAATTTTAGAATTGGACTTTATTTACATAAATTATATAAAATTTATTATAATATTAAAAGTAATATCAATTTATATTTTTGCTTATAAAGAATAACAAAAAACTTATAAAGACTTTTTTTCTCATCATATTCGAAACACGGAGATTGTTACAGAAACCCTCATAATAATGGCAGACACGGAAGGTTAAGTGAACAAGGTCAAGTGAAAATGCTCTAGAAATTAGACTTATAAACTACCGACAGAAGCTCGTCGGTAGCATATCTTTAAAAAAAATGCTGACCATGGAACCATCCATACAATAAAGATTTTTTTCTATCTGTTTCATAAATGATATCTTTCAAAAAATATAATAAAAATCTCTTTTATTGAATATAGCAAAATTTTATCAAAACTTAGTTCTAAATTATATGAAAAACTGAATAAAATATATACAGTGTAAGATGGTCAAAGGAGATTTATAGCTACTACAACTTGGGAAAAGATTACAGGTAGGGAAATCCTTCCTCCCAGGTATTCAAACAAATAACTAATAACTATGTTGTATTTGTCCAAAAAAATAAAATAGAGGAGACAAAATATTGTTTCTATAATTGTTTGAAGGCTGAAATTTTCCTTTGATAATTGTCAAAAATAAAGGCAATTTTGAGACTGTCTCATTTTGTATTTAACTATTGAACTTATTTCATATTCCCTAGACTAATTTTCCAAATATGTAATGTTAAATATACATAAAATTGATTTTGTAATGTTTCTGTGTCAATAAATATTGTTTAATTTCGAAAATACACATCATTTGCTGTATTTTAAATACATTTAACATAAATAATATACTAGTGATCCTATAAATATAAATAAAATAGCTGCATAAGTTAGTTCTATAATAATATGTGCTGTTAAAAAAGGTGTTTCGTGGACTACTACTACATCAGTGTAATTGTGAAAGTTAAGCCACGTCAGTCGCAGAGGGTTAAGAGTAAGACACCCAGTTTACCGCATATAGCCCAATTTTTGAGAAAATGTAAGTTGAGTTGCTGAATTAAACACCGTGTTTTGAAGAAAACTCCACTATTATCATTCTCTGAGAGAGGATCGAACCCAAATATTGCGCTTACAGCCACAAACAAAATAGATATTAAAATCTCACCGTAATTGAAAATTATAAATATAGTAATGAAACTTATATTTGAAACTATAGCTGACTGAATATTATAAATATACTCGTAAATGTAAATAAATATTTCATTTCCTCGAGTGGGGATCGAACCCACAATCAGCCGATTTTAAAGTCACATTTTGTGACTCTGCGCCACGACTGCCCTCATTATTATATTATTATAATTTCTGGATTTGAACTTACATAATTTAAAACAGAGTCAATTCCTCTTTATCGTAAGACACTGTACCATGTATAAAGACCTAATGCCCAGTAACAATTTGTTTTACTTTTCAAATAGGTTCTAAGATTGATTGTGCTCAAGAAATGATCTTAAAATCAAATAAATCATTGAATCTGCACTGACCAGAGTGAAAGAAAATATTCCACTGCACTACAACGGTGTACATTATTTATTGTTTCTATTTCCACGCGAACACGTCACATCCGCTAGGCCTACAGACCTAGTGGCACGCCTTTCTACACATTCCTTATCGGTTTACTGTTTTTTTTCTTTTCATATACTTTCTCTCGCTTTACTAAGCAACTATGAGTTAACATAGAGTTATATCACTCCGTCGTTTTTCTTATCACTTTAGTAGACGTACTGAAGTGATAAGAAAAATACGTAATATTGTTACATAATATTACAAATGACATTATGAATTTAAATATACACAGGTTTAAAAATATTTCTTTTAAAGGTCTAGAATATACTTAAATAAATTGAGACCATAGATAGCACCCGAGAATTATTTAATTATTTGGAAAATAATAATTAGTAAGTACGGGTATATACATTAATAATTTTTTTTACTTAGAATATCAATAAATTCATAGTTTTTCCTTAATTAAACGTATGTTTTAGAAAATAAGAAACACCAGGTTGACAGACCACTTCCATTTTTTATTGATACGTTTGAATTACTAATATTATATTTTTTTAGTCACTGTTCAGTATAACTAAATCATTATATTAATGTTCAATCCAGTTTAAATTTAAAAGTAACAGAGATGAATCTGTGTCTCTTAGGCGTTATCCACCAAGCTAAAACTTCAGTCAGTATAGATTTACCAAAACAAATCAAAATGTCATAACAATTTGGCTTTATTTGAATAATATTTTATCACTCACCCGTCTTCTCTTTGTTCGAATCATCTATCGCTTTAAGCGACTCCGAGAGGATCTGACCAAGTTTATCCTTTTCAATCAAATTTGGCAATTTGACGTGCAATTCGTGATTTTGTAGAAATTTCGCTATTCTTAGAAGTGGTGTGCTTCCAAGAGATCTGCTTTCATCTTCTACACTATTGTCGTGGACCGAAACCAGTTTTACACCATCAGCTATACTAAGATCTCCATCCCATAGGGATGCTGTGGCCAAATTGATAACAGCAAGTGTGATAAGAACTCGATACATTTTCGCTAGAGGTTCGTCAAGAATTAAGCAAGAAAGGGAGATAAAATGCTTTTATAGTGGAGCTTTCAAAAAAATGAACAAGAATCGTCGCTTCGAATGGCGATAAGATAAATAAAAAACGGCGGCGCGATTCCGCGATCGTTTGATATTCACACTCTGTTTATTTTCATAATTGAATGTCACTTTTATTAATACGCACATTTATTAGGTGTTACAAAAACAGTTATTCTGTAAACAGTTATTTACTAAAAAAACAGTTTTTGCAGTATTTATATTTAACGATCGTGTGAGAAAAGTTGAAATTTGTCGCTAGGCAAAAAGCTTGCCCTGGCGCAGCAACTGATCGTAGCACTAATTTTCATAGGTTTGATTCCCAGCCAGTGGATTTTTTTTAATTTTGTCGCTCTGCTAACAAGAAAAAGAAAAAAGCAAAATGGAAATTTTAAACGGAAGAGGGGATTGAAGTCTCTTAACTCAAAACATGAGTTGTCTAAAATTCTTAGGACATGGAAATTGGAGTATTTTAACAGCACCACCAAATACGGAAAGTGCTCGAATATAAATTATTACATCATATACTTTCTAAAAGTTGCAGAATAACGCCTGACGAGCGCACGACATTGAATCCGATGAAATAAAACTAAAACAATACCTTATACTTGTAGATATTACTAGAGAATAAATCTAGAAGTGGCTTCATTTTTCTTGATTTATATGTCGAAAATTGTGTGAAAAATGGGTAGCAAAGTGTCTTAACACTAAGTTCTTTTTTCTGTCTGTCTTGCTATGCGGGAAAAGCGTGGAGCTATTTTTTTAAGATTTGTAAATGTTAATAATCAATAAAATACAACAAAATAAAAAATATTCAATTTTACTTTAAATATTTTTCATATACGTTTTACCATAATTTAAAATGTATATAATTTAAAAAAATCGAATAACACCGAAACTTACAATATAATTAAAAATTCCATACATTCAGGTACGTATACATACTACATTAAATTAATAACATTAGTTATTCCAGTAAATATTTTAAAAGTTAATTGCTTTTGTTTTTCCATTATTTATCAGCTTTATATTTTTTATTGAGGCCTGGCTGAGGCCAGTTGTGGCGCAGCGGCACGAGGTGTGACTGTAAAACCGACTGGTTGTGGGTTCGATACCCACTCGAGGAGATGAAATATTTACTTAAATTTATATTTCCATTTCTTCGCTCTGGTGTCGAGGTTAAGCGCGGCGTTGAGTTCTGCCACTCAACACGCAATGCCTCCAGAATTCGGCAGAAAGTGGGGAACGGAGTGTCATAACACTAGGTTCCCTCTGCCTACCCTGCTGTGTGCGGGATACTGCGTGAAGCTGATTTAATTTTTTTATATTTTTTACATAACTTTAGTACATTAGAAAAGAAAAAAACACTAAACGTACACATCTAGAAAGCGTTATGTTCATTTTAAATGATTAAAGTTATCGCCGTCGGCACTAAGTATACGCAAAGATATTTCTATTCTTTTTGTAGCAAGTGAGAGTGTAGACAAGGGACACTTACAAATGAAAGGGCTAGATAGATTTCTCTGTTACTGTTTTTTATTATATCATATGAACATTTTATAACAACCATAAACGCGGTGGTTGTGGGTTTGATTTCCACTTGGGAAGAAATGTTTAATGATTTGATGAGATGAGATTCCGCCACACGACACGTAATACTTAGAGAATGTGGCGGGAAGGGGAGAATGGAAGTGTCTCAACACTATGCTCTCAGGTTGCCTTTGCCTACTCTGCTATGTGCGTGATACAGCGAGAAGCTCAAAACCAATGTTAGTTTTGCAAACATGGTCACTAACTACAATTGAAACAATAGAACATACCTAGTACCTAGTACTCTATATGTAGCGCAATATTTTTTATCGAAACTTCAGTCATCTGAATATAGCAGCGGATGTGAAATTGATTTCCGGTTCACTGATCAGCTAACTTAATATACTAGAATAAAATTTAAAAAAAAATATGTTAGAATTAAAATATAACTATTAATTTTACTCTGCCACCGAACACAAGCTGTTTACGCAATAGTTATAGGAACGTTTCCTATTTTGTTAACATTTTATGATGAAATTATAATATTTTCCCATACTAGTTAGTCAAAATGCTAAGTTAAATTTCGCCGTCCGCAATACAATTTCATAGGAACTTTCTTGCACGCGCCAGGCAACTGTGGAAAGGCCTAGCTGAGGCAGTGTTTTCAGGTCGATAGGACAGGAGTACCTTTATAAAAGCGCGTCTATCTCCACCTCAAAATCCGGCAACGCACCTGTAGCTCCTTTGGTGTTACGGAGTCGTGGGCAGCGGTGGTCACTTCCCATCAGGTGACCCGTATGCTCCTTTGCTTTGTCTTTTGCCATAAAAAAAATTCAAGTAAAATCTTTAAACCGGATTGAGAGGTCCTTTCCATTCGTAAAACAAAAAGGTAAAAAAAATAATATTTTTTTATTATTCTTTGGATAGATGTTTATATTGATAATGTGATCATCCACGAAGAAGGGAAAAATACTAATCCTGAAAGAGTGAAATAGAAGTTGTAAGTTTGTATGGAAAATTTCAAATCGGCACCGATTTTCATAAAAATTTTAATTCAGACTCTTAAAAATATTTCACTGAGCACATATTTCATGGTTTATTAGAATTCACCCCTAAGGTTGTAAATAAACGGGCGAAGCTGCGTGTCCGCTAGTTGATCAATATAATAGAACCCAAAACAAGAATTATTAATTTTTTTTGTTTATCTGTGCGTATATGTATAGTAACTAAACAGTTTTCATTGTTGGCAAACTTCCACAAACATTTAATATTTATTTTATTTCAATAACATTATAAATAAAAACGTTTATTCAATATAAAGTATATTGATCAACAAAATTGTTATAAAATAAATCTTTCCCTCAACATTTTACTTCGTGTAATAAATTCACTCAATTGCAAATATAAAGTCATCGTGGGGCAGTGGCATCTCACTTACATCTATCAAGACCAAGCGTGGAGTTTATTTCCGTCAGTCGTCACACGATGTCTCGAGTTCTGATCGAAAGTGGAAAACGGAATGTCTTAGTACTAGGTAGTTCTGCTATATCTGCTAATCTATATCAGTCATACATATACGAAATAAATGTAAACTGAAGATAAAAAAGACAGAAGGTATAAACAGCGTCAAAATAAACCGCTCTCAATTCTGAGACCGATCTTGAGGTGCTGTTTTCATTCATAAATTATGTGTGTTAATAGAAACGGTATCTGAAGTTCGCTGTCAGAGTTGAGAGCGATTTACAAATACAGGCGTTAGAAACTGGCTGAGTATGATCAAACTTGAAAATGAAGGAAACATTTGTTTTGATTTTCTTCGACATGAAACACAAATGTTCATAAAAGGCGAATTTATTAGAAGAAAAGAAAAAAGCGAGGATCTTTACTCGAGTAAATCAAAAGGAAAATGTGTTTCCTTATAATAAATTATGTATACTCGGAAGATAGATGTTACAACGTCCGATGATTGAGGCTTAAAATTCTTCTTGTTATTACTTTTTTTGTTGATACTATAAATCAAATATGATATTTCATATAATCTGTATAAAAATTATTTTATACTGTTATTATTTATTTATTCCAATATTATAATGGGGAAAAGTTTGTTTGTATAAAAGCGCTGATCTTAGCTTCTTATTTCTTAGCTTAATCACTGATTTGATTTAGAAACCTATTTTTGTCATTTATATTTTTGATTGGCTATCATTATTTTTATAAAAAAAATACAAGTACAAGAATTTATTATTATTATATGTAATAGACTGTTTTTATTATAATATTAATAATTTTAAATTGGCTAATTGTTAATATTTTATTATTTTCAAAATTTGTGTTTTTTAAATGACTTGCATCATAGACGTGCAGTGGCAAAAGCGTGAGATTGTAACTGTTTGAGGTTGGATGCCCACTTGGAGGAATGAATTATTTAATATTTTTATTTTTTCGCCATTGGCAACAAGGCAAAGTGCGTCGTTGAGTTCAACACGCAATACCCCGAAAACTCAGCTCAGCAGAAAGTGAATAAATATTCCAAATTCCTTGTTTGTACATTAAATAGCTGTGAATTATGAAAAGGAGGAGGAGGGAAAAGTACCTCGTAAAGGTTTGGGTAATGTTACCTACATGTATATATGTAATTTTACCCAAAAATATGTCACGTTACTTTTTTTTAACTTGGCTGCACATGCTGCCGCGTGTCTATATTTTATTAATGTTTATATAATAAACCTACCCACATATGTCTTAAAAATATGTCATTGTGAGCCTCGTGTTGTTTTGCCCACTTTCGCCGCCACTCACCGCCCAATATCTGGACCAGTGATTCTCAACCTTTTTTTTGTTGCGGCACATATTTAACGATTTCAAAATTTGGCGGCACACAAAGAAAATTTGGCGGCACACAAAGAGATATTATTTACTACAACACACTGCATAAATAGTTTATGATAAAAAATTTAAATATACGAATTTATTTTTTTGTGGATTTAAATATACATTCATGTTAAAATATTTTTATTTTTAAATGATATAATTTATTTATATTAACATTATTATATATTTGCAAAATTTGGCGGCACACTTTTGAAATTTGGCGGCACACAAAAGTGCCACGGCACAGTGGTTGAGAATCACTGATCTAGACATTGCACGCTGAGTGCTGAAGTAAAAAAAAAATCAAAACATTCTACTACTAAAAAAATTATATCTATACATCCAAACACAGAAAATAAAGGCATCTGTAACAAAACAACGTTGACACGTCGTTCCGCTTGTAGTACCCTCATTGTCTTGTCTTGCCTTGTCTTGTCTTGTCTCCGATGACATGGAGTGACCCTTTGTAAAGCCTGCCTAACCGTCTTAACGGCTGTTTTGTGTGAATTCTGTCATTTGATTATGTAGATTAGGTATTTTAACTGTGGATTAATAATTTTGCTGTATATGGATAGGGTTTTACTAAATATATGTATGTCAGGCAGTATGAGACCGTAGTACAGTGGATATGTCTGACTTTAAAGTTTGATTTCTAGTTGCGGGAATAAATCACTTTTATTTCTTCATTCTGGTAGTGAAAACAACGTGCGGCTTTGAGTTCCGCCACTCGACAAGCGCTATCTCGAAAATTTGGCGGAATATGTTTCCTTTGGATAGAGCTAAAAAAAGGTATGATAATTTTCTCCGTACTCTCTTGAGAAACTGAGACTAAGAAAGTGGATATTTTACTTATTAAGAAAACGTGTATAAAATTGATAGCAGAGGGATTTGAACCCGCGACTCTTTGGAAACTTTGACCAATTAAGCCATACGTTCTCATTGAGCTACGTCAAAATTCTTATACGTTTGTTACAACTTATTTATGTTGTTAGCATCTCTGTAGGGAGACTTTTACAAATTACGAAATAAGTCCTTGTAATTAACTAAAATAACCTTGTAACACCGTAAAAAATCCTTTCGTATTAAATAATTAAATACGAAAGGATTTTTTCAGTGCGAATGTAGGAATAAAACATGTTGTTTTAAAACATAATAATGTAAAATATATTAAAATGTACATTTTTAAACTTGTAACTGGTTATTAAAACAATTCTCTTAGCCGCTATTTATTATATGTATTTTCAACATTTCAGTATATTAAGAAATGTATAGGAGAAATGTAAGGTAGGTCATCTTGCAAAAATCTCTACTTAATAAGTTTTTTGATTTTCACGATTATTACACATTTTAAATGAAACTATTTTAACCGGATTAATCGCGTATATTTTGTACTGAGATGGCATTCTGTCAGTTGACATAATTATTGTATCAAACTACCGCCAACGATTTCTTAATTGCCTCGCGAACTGCCCTGGATTCCTGCAGAATGAGCTGATAGTATTATAGCGGTTTTTGTGAAATACGCTATTTAATAATATTTTATATTTTTAATTATGGAATGAAATTAAATTTCCAAAATTTTGTGGAAAAATAGTCCAAATTTATTTAACACTTAATAAGATATACAAAGAGAATAATTTTACACACTCACAGAAGGAAAGAAAGAATTTTAAAGAAATAGTAAAAGAAACAGATAAGCAAAACAGATACGTATTAGCAAGAAGATAAGGCTTAAAATTGAATACAAGCAAGGAGTACAATATTAAAACAAGTGAACGTCGCAAGCGATAGTAGCCGACTCTTTACTCGTAGCTAGCAAGCAGGCTACGTCACGCACAGCAAAAAAACTCGAAACAAGTTTGTCATGCGAATGCGCTGCGTGCGGATGAATTATAATAAATATAAATATTAACACTTTAGTTTTAAGTAAATTTGAAAATAGAATGTAGTGTAAGTATATAATATTAATATCGAATGAAATAGAAGTTTACATGTATTATTATTATTATTATTATTAATTAATTTTGTTAAAAGATAATATTCACTACAGTACTCCCCCCCAGAGACCTGGTTAAGGGCGATAGTAGTCTGGAAATCTAACTGTTCTTCCGCTGCGTGTCCGCTTCTCAGGTTTCTGCTCCACATCAGACTGAGAGATTGCCTTTGGTGCAGTAGCTGGTCGGTTTAATACAGGAACGGACTCTCGCGTAACATATGCGGGCTTGAGCCTATCCACACTCACGTTGTTAGGCTTACCAGATATGTCTATCTGAAAATATTTAGGCGTCCTTTTAAGAACCTTGTACGGGCCTGCATATGGTGGTTCCAGTGGTTTGCGGACGTGGTCCTGCCGTAAAAAAAACATGTGTCGAGTCTGCAAGGTCGGCCGGCATATGAAAAGGACCTGTCCTATGCCATGACGTGGGCTTCGGTGAAAGTCGTGCCATACTAGCACGAAGACGAGTAACCAGATTTGTGATATCACCTGTCTTGTAATCTTCAGAGGGTGCGAGAAATTGTCCTGGAAGACGAAGTGGCTCCCCGTAGACCAGCTCAGCTGCTGAAGCCTGAATGTCGTCCTTCCAGGCGCTACGGATGCCCAGCAGCACTAACGGAAGTGCTTCCGTCCAGGTTGAAGAGGGATGGCACATGATAGCTGCTTTTAGCTGCCGATGGAGTCTCTCGATCAAGCCGTTGGAAGCTGGGTGATATGAAGTGGTTCTAAAATGATGTGCACCAATCATGGCTGATAGTGCCCTGAAGAGATGCGACTCGAATTGACGTCCCCTATCGGTTGTAATTCGAAGAGGGCAACCAAATCTTGCTATCCAACCAGAGAGAAGGGCGGCAGCACAGGAATCAGCTGTGATGTCTTTGAGTGGGTATGCCTCAGGCCATCGTGTGAAACGATCGATGACTGTAAGGCAATACCTGAAATCAGACGAAATTGTTAAAGGTCCGACGATGTCGAGGTGGATGTGTGCAAACCTCGACGTAGGAGTTGGGATTGAGGATAAGGGAGCAAGGGTATGACGGTGAACTTTGCTCTTTTGACAAAGTATACACTCTTGTGTCCACTCTCTACAGTCCTTGCGAATCCCTGGCCATACGAATCTCTGTGTTACCAGTCGCACTGTAGCTGTCCTACCAGGATGGCTCAAGCTGTGTAACGCTTCAAAAACTTGTCGGCGAAATTTATCAGTAATGAACGGGCGTGGAGAAGACATTGATACGTCACAATATATCTTCTGGTTAGAGTCTGGCAAATCTACCTTAACCAGTTTTAACGATGAGCCTTTTTGAAGCAGACCTAGCAGTTCAGGATCAGTATCTTGAGCAAATGCCAGAGCCTGGTAATCAATGAAATGACTCACCTCCTCCAGTCGTGACAGTGTATCAGCCACTACGTTCAAACGTCCTGGTAAGTATTGAATGCTGGTTGTAAACTGTGAAATATAGTCAAAGTATCGATACTGACGCGGTGAGCATTTCTCCCTATTAATGTTGAATGCATAGGTGAGAGGTTTATGATCAGTGTGAATCACAAAGTTTCTAGCCTCAACCATGTGTCGAAAATATTTAATGGCTTCATAAATAGCTAAAAGCTCTCGGTCGTAAGGACTATATTTCTTTTGTGCAGATGTTAGTTTTTTAGAAAAGAAACCAAGAGGTTGCCATACGTTGTTGACACGTTGTTGAAGTACTGCTCCAATACCGACATCAGATGCATCAGTGGCAATAGCTAGCTCTGCAGATGAATCTGGATGAGCTAATAACGTGGCTTGAGATAAACAAGTCTTACATTTATCAAAAGCTTCCATCATCTCAGGTGTCATTGTGATCGGCCTAGATCCTTTCATCTTGGGTCCTAAAAGCGCAGAGTCTAATGGTGCTTGAATGTTTGCGGCGCCGGGAATAAAACGACGATAAAAGTTAAACATACCAAGGAAACGTCTTAATTCCTTAGCAGTTTTAGGCACGCTGCACTCCTGTATGCTCTTTACGTTCGTTTCTAAAGGTTGAGTCCCAGAACCTGACACTAGGTAACCAAGAAATTTTACCTGTCGCTGCCCGAAGACACATTTGGATGTGTTTATCAAAACACCATACTCCTTGAGCCTGGTGAAGAGTAGTCTGAGATGGCGCTGATGTTGCTCTTCAGAACTGGAAAATACCAAAATGTCGTCTAAGTAACCAAAACAAAACTCATCAAAGTCACGTAGTACTTCGTCCATGAACCTTTGAAAGGTTTGTGCTGCATTGCGCAGTCCGAAGGTCATGTACGGGAACTCAAAAAGTCCAAAAGGAGTTGTAATGGCTGTTTTGTGGATATCATCGACGTGTACTGGTATCTGATTGTACGCCTTAACCAAGTCGATCGTTGAAAATACTGAACAACCAGAGAGTTGGTAGGAAAAATCTTGGATGTGGCGTATAGGATACCTGTCAGGTACTGTGCGAGCGTTGAGTACTCTATAATCACCACATGGTCTCCATCCGTCGTCCTTCTTTTTAACCAAGTGCAGAGCGGAAGACCACGAACTGTTAGACGAGCGGGCAGTTCCCTGTGAGAGCATATCATCAAATTCTTTTTTGGCCGCTTTCAGTCTAACTGGGTCTAAACGACGAGGTCTACTGGTAACTGGTGGTCCGGGTATGGTTTTGATGTAATGTACAGTATTATGCTTAGGTAGGGAAGACGTACCTGATGGTCTCGTTACCTCTGGGAACTCATGAAGCAGCTGATGGTATTTTGATTCTCCCGAAATGGCTTTGACTGACGCAAGGTCATCGGAGATATTTTCTTGTAGTGCTTGCACTGACAGTGTAGTTGTTCCATCGACGAGGCGCTGATATCTGCAATCTACAAGAAGATTGTAAAATATCAGAAAATCTACGCCAATAATCGGCTTTGAAACATCAGCGATGGTAAATTTCCAGGTGAAAGTACGTCTCAGTCCTAGGTCTAACTGCAATAACGTAGGACCATATGTGTGAATGACTGTACCGTTGGCTGCCATAAGTTCATACTTCGTCTTGGTGCAGGGCGCCTTGGTAGCCAACCGTGGAAAAACGCAGAGATCAGAACCAGTATCTATGAGGAAAAGCATTTTTGAAATACGGTCGGTAATAAAAAGACGGCCTGTAGGTAAAGGGCAGACGTTGGCCGCTACTTCCGGCTGCCCAGAGAGTTTTCCGATTCTCCGTAAGTACATGGCTGTACACATTTCTTTGCGCTGGAACCAAATTTAAAATGGTACCAACATTTTTGGTGGGAAGTTAACTTCCGACGATGCCTGGAATGGCTCCGGGAACGCTCTCTGAACTTGAATGGTACCGAATTGTGACGTACCTGGGTCGAGAGTTCAGATACCTGCTTGGTCAGGAGTTGGATCTGCTTGGCCATTTCTTCCAACACGGATGATGCAGGGGATGTGGCTATCGCAGACGTGCTTGCGACTTGTGGTGATGAGGGTGCTATTTCGTGCACCTTGTCTGCCAGGTCAGCTAATTTTTCTATAGGTAGATCAGGCTGCGAAGCTATAACAGTTTGAATATTTTGTGGTAATCTACTTGACCATAATGTTTTTAAAAAATCTTTGGGGACAGACAAACCCGCAAGATCTTGTATGTATCGCAGAAACTGCGATGGCTTGCGATCACCTAGTTGCTCATGCCTCAGCGACTGCATCACCTTCTTTTCTTGAGACGCAGATAATCTTTTAATTAGCTGCGTTTTAAGAGTGACGTATTTATCCGTCTCGGGAGGAGAAATTATAATATCCTTCACCTCGACAGCAAATTGATTGTCCAACTGAGCGGCAACGTAATAAAATTTTGTAGCATCACTTGTTATATTAGATAAAGCAAACTGACCTTCAATTTGTGAAAACCAAAGGGCTGGTTCTTCCGGCCAGAATGGTGGAATACGCACGCCAATCCTACAAACGTTAGATGTAGTCGCGTCCTCCATCGTGTACTAGAGGTCACCTTGCAAAGGTCGTCAAAATGGCCTCTTGCCGTTTTTAATCTTCTCGCCAGCAGAAAACGTAGATATTTAATATAGTGTTCACTAATTTCGGGTTCACCAATATAGCGGTTTTTGTGAAATACGCTATTTAATAATATTTTATATTTTTAATTATGGAATGAAATTAAATTTCCAAAATTTTGTGGAAAAATAGTCCAAATTTATTTAACACTTAATAAGATATACAAAGAGAATAATTTTACACACTCACAGAAGGAAAGAAAGAATTTTAAAGAAATAGTAAAAGAAACAGATAAGCAAAACAGATACGTATTAGCAAGAAGATAAGGCTTAAAATTGAATACAAGCAAGGAGTACAATATTAAAACAAGTGAACGTCGCAAGCGATAGTAGCCGACTCTTTACTCGTAGCTAGCAAGCAGGCTACGTCACGCACAGCAAAAAAACTCGAAACAAGTTTGTCATGCGAATGCGCTGCGTGCGGATGAATATTAAATATAAATATTAACAATTTAGTTTTAAGTAAATTTGAAAATAGAATGTAGTGTAAGTATATAATATTAATATCGAATGAAATAGAAGTTTACATGTATTATTATTATTATTATTATTAATTAATTTTGTTAAAAGATAATATTCACTACAGTATCTTGCCCTCAGGTATGGTGGGTTTGAGACTTCAATGATTTTATAAGTCGGTCCCAGGTAATAGAAAGTTTCCAGCCATCCTCTCTATTGAAATTAGGATGTTTTTGTATTTCAATAGCCTCGCGGATCATTCTAGGAATGTATCTGTTTTCCTTAGCGAGGATTTGGGGTTTATCAAACCTAATGTAGTGGCTGGGTTTATCCACAGTATGCTCACACACAGCTGACTTCGATACATGCCCATTCTTGATATTGGAGATGTGTTCTTTCACCCTAACACCGATGCTTCTCTTTGTATGACCGATGTATGATAAGCTGCACTCTGTAAAGGAATATTACTTTTCACTGGTCTAAAGAAACCATATTCAAGCCTAACAAGAAAGTGAGCCAACATTTTCTTGTTAGGCTTGAATATGGTTTTTATGGAAGCTCTTCTTAAGATATTGCCAATCCTGTCTGTAACTCCTTCACATATGGTAGAAGTGCCGGCTGTCTCTCTACTGTGGGTGGCTTGTTGGTCTTCTGACAACACTGGCGGGGAACTGGCAGCTTGTTCTGATGAAAGGCAATCTTCACCTGGCGAAGCTCGTCCCCTAGGTGTTCAACGTCGCAGAGGTGGTGGGCTCTCTGAAACAAAGATTTGCCAACGGTAGGTACGACTGTTTATATAAAAACCAGATTTTGAAGGAAGAAGAAAAGAGGTTTCAAATTGTACTTAGCAACTTTTTATATTCACGTTTTTGATAAGATATATCATTATTATGATATTGATTTCTGTGTGATGTGCGTACTTTAATTCCTTTTCATATTTGTCGTTATCAGATGTTGATATCCATAACGACAATTACAAAGGTAATCGAAGTAGGTAAAAACCAGTGGAGAGTAAAATTTTGAAATGTTTAATTAAGTTAAGTAACACCTACAAGAATCATATGAAGATGAATATGTGAATGACTTCCTACGTCCTTGTAATATTGAATAAATACATTACGGAGTTTATAAAAACAACTTAAATATTTAAAAGCGGAACTCAGTAGCCTTCCGAGTCATTGGCGGCTTTATGTTTTAAATGAAACTATTTTAACCGGATTAATCGCGTATATTAAAGGTTTTACATTTTGGAAACCCGACGTTTCGAACACTTTGCAGTAGTCCGTGGTCACGGGTCTACCCGGCGATTAATCCGGTTAAAATAGTTTCATTTAAAATGTGTAATAATCGTGAAAATCAAAGAACTTATTAGCTTTATGTTTATTCTAAGATTCAAAAGTGCGACTGTAATTGCCGTTCGGTAATAAAAATATTTAATAAATGAATTATTTAATAATATTTAACAAATTAATAAATATTAAATATTTTTATTTCGTCGGTCTGGTAATTAGGCAAACGCTTACATAGCCTTCCTCGAAAAAACGGATTATTCAACACAGTTTTTAAATTCGGACCAGAAGTTCTTAAGGTTAACACATTCAACAAAACAAACTCAACATCTTTATAATATTACAGAAGTATAGATTTACGTATTATATTGTGTTTCAGACTCTCCGTTCTCCTTATATCATATTCTTATATTATTCTAACTATAAAAATTTAGCTAAGCTAATATATCTTTCAAGAACTTTCGATTAAAAAACAAACTGGCTGCCGATTCTCAATACCATTGAATGAAATGAAAATAAAGGAAAAAAAACTGAAAACTCAATTTGGCTTTCTACGTTACACTTTCACTATCAAAATTGACATAGACAAACCAATATTTGTCCCTTTCACTCGTATTTAAATAATATTAAGTTAGTAGCCCTTTCTCTTTCCAATAAATTCTTGTATTAGAGAGTATAGATAGTGAATTTATAATAGTTGAGTTGTTATACAATTCAGTTACGACAATAGTTAAAGAATATAGATATAATAATTACATTATTTCGATTTTTAACAATAATAAATAAAATTTTGAAAAAATACATATATTTTTGCTATATATATAATTTTTAGCGTTTGAGGTCTCAAAAGTTAAAAACGAAACCCTTATAGGATCACTTTCTCGAGATCTCGTGGAGTTATGATGCTAAAATTATACAAATATTCAGGTCTAAGGCACAGAAAAGAAATAGCTTCTAACTCAATGGAATCAAAAGATATCAGGATAAATGTATCAATTTTGCTGCATTTTGTATGTAATTCTATGTATCTTATGCCCACAAACTTAAGTTTGTCAACGTTTACGTTTATAACTTGTACAGAGTTCAAGCCATCGACCTACAGTTTTAAAATTGGTACGGAAGCCTCGGCGGGCGAGTCCGACTCGCACTTAACCGTTTTTTTATATATTTTTCATATTATTTTAAAAACATCTTGGTCTGACCGGATATGATGTTGACATTGGAAGTTGCGATGGTCTTAAATTCAACTTCTACTTATAGTATATGTTTTTTTGCGCCCCGCTGCCGTGCAGAGTGAACCTGAAAACCTAGTGCTAAGACACTCCGTTTGCAATAAGACACTTCAATCTTCTCTTTCTGAAGAATTCTTGAGGAATTGCGATTTGATTGGCGGAAATCAAAGCTGCGCTTTGCCTCGTTGCCAGAGCGAGTAATTTAAAATATTAAATACTAGCGGCCCGCCCGCGGCTTCGCCCGCTTAAGCTACATGACTATTGATCTAATAAATAAAAATGACTTCTAATATGGTTTTTACAACTTCAATCTGTAATATTCTAATATGATTTTTTTATTACATTATCGCAATTTCTATAAGGACTTTTGATTGTTTTTAATTTAAAAAGTAAATTGTTCTTAGGTATTTTTATATAGATTTATTTCAAAAGAACGAACGAACCGAAGAATCTATGTTTTTACTTAATATTTCTTTGAAGATCAAATCGGTCTTTATCCATGTGTAGAATTAATTACTACTTTAACTTAACTGTTATGATTTATGAAGGTAACCTTTACTAACAATTCAATTTTGTTTACTTTATTGTTTGTATTCTGAACAATAGTGCTTTAAAAATATATATTTTTATCAACAGTCATATAACCAAGACGTTTCGAATGTCATTCTTTGGCCAAGAATCTTACCAGCGCGATTGCTATATAACATTCGCAGGCAAACTAATGCTTTGAGTTCATTCAAATGATGATAACTTTTTTTTTAATGAACTGATATTGATGAAACAAACTTTAATTGTGAAGTTGAGTTGAAACAAAGCAATTGGGGAAACTTTTAAATAGATCGGTTCAGTACTTTCAGAGAAAAATTACTGTTTTATTATATATAGAGATAGAGATTTCATTCACCTTAGTGGCAATCGAGCCCACAACCAAAAAATTCAACATTATAATTTTAGTTTTCATGACAAATTAAATCAAAATCTTACGTTAGGCTCCGCAAGGCAACCTTTCTAAATAATAAAAAATTGAAGAATGTAAACAAATATATCACAATTTTGTCTACATACCGAGGCCAGTCGTGGCGCAGGGGCACAAAGTGTGACTGTAAAATCAACTGGTTGTGGGTTCGATTCCCATCCAAGGAAAAGAAATATTTATTTACATTTATATCTTCATATCTTCGCTCTGGTGTCGAGGCAAAGCACGGCATTGAGTTCCGCCACTCAACATGCAATGTCAGAACTTGGCGGAAAGTGGCGAATGGAGTGTTTTAACACTAGGTTCCCTCTGACTACCCTGCTGTGTGCAGGATACAGCGTGAAGCTGATAAAAAAAATATGTTCATACACAATTAATTTTAATATAAAAAATATTATCTTTTTTGGCCGCCAGTCTGACTTTGTCGATATACATAATAATCCTTATTTCCTGCTTATCTCCGCTTATAAATTTGCCCACTTCCTGATCCTAGCCCATCAATCTTTGTTACGTAGTATTATAACGAATATATAAATATATTTATTTGACTTTTAGTAACCATAATCAATAAAAATTAGAAGCTAGTCTTGGCGCAGGGGCATAAGCGTGTGACTGTAAGCTCAACAGGTTGTAGGTTTGATTCCCACTCGAGGAAATAAAATATCTATTTAATAATTCATTTCGTACAAATTATTTTTTATATATATTAAGTGAAACAAAATGTCGGGGTGCCAATAATTGCAAAAAAAACTGCTTACGTAATACTTGAACGGCCCCTTTTTATAAAGATCTATTAAAAAGTCCACGATGATGTATGTTTATCTGTGAAAGTTGAGCCACGTTAACCATTTTAATATATTTAATTATTATTTGAATGTAGAAAAGAGTTTAATTATTTCATATAGTATCTATGTACGCGCGCAAGGAAAACGTGTAAAAAGATTTTTCCTGGGTAAATCAGTAAAATCGATCACTGAAAGTCCAATAAAAATCAGTTTAGTTGTTCTGGACATTAGCTCGGGGAAATAGAAAGACAGACATAGACAAAAAATATTAAATTATTTTTTATTGAGGCCGGTCGTGGCGCAGCGGCACGAGGTGTGACTGCAACCGACTGGTTGTGGGTTCGATCCCCACTCGAGGAGATGAAATATTTACTTAAATTTATATTTCCATTTCTTCGCTCTGGTGTCGAGGTTAAGCGCGGCGTTGAGTTCTGCCACTCAACACGCAATGCCTCCAGAGTTCGGCAGAAAGTGGGGAACGGAGTGTCTTAACACTAGGTTCCCTCTGCCTACCCTGCTGTGTGCGGGATACAGCGTGAAGCTAATTTCATTTTAATTTTATTTTTTATTGTATTTGAGTATTATGTAAATAACCACATGTACATGCAAAAACATAGCACAACACATTTAATTTTAATACTTTTAAATATTTATTTTACTTTGATAATATTGATAATGTAGCTGGTTTTGTTGTTTTTTTTTTATTAATATTTTACTTTGGTTACGTTTACTTATTATTTTTCTTCATTTAAATTAGTTAGATATTTTTTCCAATAATAAGAGTTTTTACTTATTATTCTTTTTACTTATTATTCTTTTTCGTATTATTATGACCATTTAGGCTTATATTTTTATACCAATTCTATTAAAAACTGAAAACAATTTCATAAATATATTTAATAAGGTATACGAATGTATAGTTCAAGCGGGCGAAGCCGCGTCCGGGTCTGCTATCCAATGTAGATCCAATAGCATAGTATATGAAAAAACACAGTTTTTTTCAAAAGGTAAACGTGACTGAACATTTTTTTTTAGTTTCCGTAAGGTAACGGAACAGTAACAGAAGGAGTACGCACGAGCATGGTTACGCATCACTTGATTTATTATCAAAGATTACTAGATATTATAGAAATGCCACTACATTATACTATATTTATGTATACTTATATACACTTAAATATAAAATATTTTTAATGATCTATTATCATTAAAAATATTACATTTTCTCGATTGGTAATCAAACCCACAGTTTTTCGCGTTTACAGTGCAAACAATACATTTGTGCTCCTACGCCAAAACTAGCCCCAGCTCCAATAGATTATTTAAAAAATGTAGAAACATTAAAAAATCCACATATTATTATCTTCTAGTTTTTTAGATAAAGTATGTTTTTAAGTTCCGTAGCATGAAATATCTAAATGGTTGATTATCTAAATTATTGGGAAGTACAGAATGTGGTGAACGCTCGATTTTCTCCGTCGTAAACTATGTACTGGATATCTATTGTGTATATAACAGTTCAAATAATGAAAATGCTGTTTGAAAAAGTATGTTTCATGCACCCTACGTACCATAAAATAAAGATCCAAGGTGAAATTAACTTTATAGCTCTACATCACGTTGTAACAACAAAAAGAATTAAAATTTCGTTCCAAAAAATATTCAAAGTATTCATATTCAGCTTCACGCCGTACACAGCAGGGTAGGTAGAGGGAACCTAGTATATAGACAATCCGTTCCCCACTTTCTGCCGAGCTCTGGAGGCATTGCGTGTTGAGTGGCGGAACTCAACGCCGCCCTTTGCTTTGACACTAGAGCGAAGATATTAATATATTCAAAAACATTTAACACTTAAAAAATATACTATCTATTACATTTTTATTGTTTGAGCTAGGAAATCGTACATTAGTATACACTTGTCGTGCCAACATTTGTTCCTGCACTATTTACACTTCCTAATTAATCACTCAACGCCTAATTACTATGTTTAATATATTTAAATTAATACAGCTTCACGCTGTATCCCGCACACAGCAGGATAGGCAGAGGGAACCTAGTGTTAAGACATTATGTTCCCACGTTCTAACCGTTGAATGGCGGAACTCAACGCCGCGTTTCGCATCTGCACTGGAACGAAGAAAAATAAATTAATTTTCTATGTAAATCATACTCATATGTGACTTAAATACTCAGTTTTCTTAATTGAAAGCTATCAGTCTAAAGGATTATATTTTAATGGTACACTTGGTGTTCAGTATAATTGATGAATCAATTTCTTATTATGTTTAGGCGATCGTGGCGCAGTAGAACATAGTGGACTGTTAAGGTGATGGTAGTGAGGTCGATCATTATACGGAGAAGTTAATTATTTTCATTTTCTGCTCCGGCAAGGCATCGGGTACTCGCGCTGTGTTTTGACTACAGATTCCTTCGTCTATCTTACTATACGAAATAAATGAACACGGGCTGAAACAATAATAATTCTACAATAATATACCAGTTTTAACTCTTTCTTGAAATAAGTATTAGTAGGAAGCTACTGCTATTAGTATTTACCTTACTTTTCCTTGTTGGTAACTGATATATTTAAAGTTGTAAAAATGAAACGCGTAACTGCTTATTTATGGAAGAATGAAATTATTTGAGGTTTACTTGACTTGGTGTGTATGTGATAACATTCATAGTAGCTAAAAGTTAATGTGTCTGTCAGTTTTTAGGTAACAAGTACAGTAGCTTATCATAAAATATATTTAAAAATGTTTAGCGCCCTTTTAAATTATGCTTCATAATTTATAATATAATTAAAGTTTGAAAATAATGAATTATTCCTATAAAGTCGAGGCAAAGCGCGGGGTTAAGTTCCACCAGTCAACCCGCAATGCATTCAGATTTCGGCGGAAAGTGGGGAATGGAGTGTCTTAACACTAGGTTCCCTCTGCCTACCCTGCTGTGTGCGGGATACAGCAAAGCTGATTTTTTGGTTTGATTCTAATAAAACAATTTAAAAAAACATTTTTTTTACTATAATGCTAACAGTTTTGTCAATTGATATGAATATTATAAAATAAAAACAGGTAAGTGCGAGTTGGAGACGCCACCCTATTCTTTCGTTCAGATTTGTAGTTCAAAGAGAAGTACAACTTATATAACTTTACAAATTTAAGTTTGCGAGCGCATGCACCCATTTTCTATTAAATGGAATATTACTAATTATAAGTTTGTAATAGTTTTAACCTGTTATATAAATTAACCCTTATCTGGAGTCGGTGGTCATAATTAAGCCCGCGTGTCGAATTTCGCGTTATAATTTTCGAGTTCTAAGACCTGCAACCCTGCGCATTCGAGTAATCTGTTTACGTCGCGGGATGCGGTGGGTGACGAACGTGCGTCTCTCTAACATTCCATGAAGAGGAAGTATGTACTCTCATGGGGTCAAAAATGACTTCCGACTCCAAGAATAGTTGTATTATTGTACATTCATTTTGACATGTTTTGTTATTTTCTATTGTAAGTTATTAACATTATAGCTGGTTTATTTTACGACAAATGTTTTGCACAACTACTAGAACGAACGTGAACTACGAACGTGATGGAACAGATTCAGAATCCATCTGTGATACCACAGCATCTGTCTGTGAAGATTAAGATATAAGCACCCCTAAAGAAGCTAAAGGACTCACCTGTTCAGGAGATGGACAATGATACTGACTCCTGAAGTTCCTGAAGTCCAGGTGTAGCAAGTGTTTGTCATTTGTAAAGAACATACGTACCAAAATAGCAACATATATCAAATGTTGAACTAAAGTATTTTTTTTTATTATACTTGAATTGTTTTGCGCCACAGACTTTTGTTGTCCGTGCCTTTTTTGTTCTTAATTGATTTTTAAAAATGTAATTTTTTCTTTTTAAAATGTGAAGTGGACGTTAATATCTTGAATGGTCTGCTTTTGTCAAATCCGAGTTTTTGGCCGTTGATTATGTTGATTGCGGCACAGTTAATTGTTTCCGTAATATATCTATTGCCTCCTCATCTCTATAGGAAATAGCCATTTTAATATTGTGTTCCACTATATCAGTCACGGAACCTTCATTTGCCCGGCGAATGAACCTGCCGATAGCGTCTTCTTCGGCGTCAGTGTAGTAGATGCATCCTTTTGTATGCCTTGTTAAGGCGACGATTGCATGTGATATGCTGTCGTGTAGGGCGTTTTTAATGGCCTTAGTTTGGATGATTACTACAAACTCGTATGTAAGTCCCTGAGATTCGTTGATGGTCAGGGTGCGTGAGTTTCCCCCCTTTCCGTATCCTTTCCTGGTTAGGTCCGCTTTTTCTGCTTGTGTATGGACCAGGTACAGAGTATTGGGGGAATCTATAGGGATGGAAGCACCCGTATATCGCGATTTTCTCAAGGAGCGAGTTATCTGTCGGGCTGAGTAGATTCCGTTATAAACTTCGTTGAGCGCGTATGTCACATCCATTGGACATCTATATGATCTCGCTATCTCTTGACTGATGGCCGTCACGAGGTTTGGGCCGATATAGTGCATTTGAAAGAGGTTTAATCTGCCGATAAAGGGTAGTTGATTTATGTCCCCGATAAGTATAAGTGTCTTGGCCTTTGATAATATGGCCGCCATTACGATTGCCCCAAAATGGTTCATTAGGGCCTCATCCACGAAAAGTCTTGCGGGATTTTCTGTAACACTATTTACCAGAATAGAGGCGATCGTTCGGACTTTGATTTTTGCGTCCCTGGTGCAACTAAAAGGGATCTTACTCCTGAGGTCCTCGGCTGCCTCAGTAGTTGTAGTTGCTACCAGATCTCTATCGGGGATGAATTTGTTCACCACCCAGGTGGACTAAAGTAATTTTTAGAGAAGTGTAGTTTGATGTTGTAATTTTTTTTATTAGTTGATCTCAAGAGGTGTTCCTAATTTTTGTTAATTATATTTTGTAAGAAAGAGAAATAAGTAAAAGCTTCTATATCATTTTTATTTTTTCTATTGAATAAGGGCTTCTGTAGTTGACACTGTTAAAATTTTTAATATAACATAACAAAAGTTCAAATCGTTAAAAATAAATAGTTTATACTACAAAGTGTTTTAAAACTTGATAGTTAATTAGTCTTGATAGTAAAGAAAAAGATGAATTAAAAATATATTAATAGTTTTAATATGATAGGCAACACTGTTGGGGTCATTTTTGACCCCCAACTCCAATGACGTTGCCAAAAATAGTGACTCCAGCTAAGGGTCAAACTTCCAGTCAAATTTCATGCAAACTTAAATTTGAACTCATTCCGTATGAAATTAACTATAAACATAAGTTTGTCATGATGAAATATCTACCTATAAATTTTATTTTTTCCTATATTTTTATGAAAATTCTCACTTTGTGCCAAATTTTATAACAGTCGGTCCACGGTAAGTGCTCTTTTAATTACGCGGTTAATTATATAAAATGCAGTAGAAACGATGCATAAATGCAACCTAAAACGATCCTATATTTTGATTGCGATAACTTAGAAGCTTGATTCTTTTTGTGCTTCAAAGAACTATAGACCTGAATATTTGATATTCATTGAGTTTGATAAACTCCACGCGATCTAGAGATAATTAGTCTTGACAGATGGACAATGTACAACAAAGTCATCCTATGAGGTTTAAAAGGATTTAAGGTATGAAACCCTAAAAGTAGGATTAAATCGTGTTCCTACGTGTTTTATACGAGCTACGGGCTTCTTATCGACTACATTGCTATAGTTTTCGAGCTTATCTGGGGTGTCCAAGTAACCAATAAAGAATAAATGCAATTTTTACAGAAATAGATGTTTTTTAAGTATTAAAAATTTCCATCATGCCAATCTACAGATATGCATGGTGATAAGATATTAAGATTGCACCTAAATATTTTTATGGATGCAATTTATTCAAAACAAAATTATTTACAGCTGGAATGGAATATAATAGAAGTAAACTATTTCCTGAGAAAGTAAAAAATAATCTGCAAATCCTCAATTTTATTCGAAATTGTATCTCACACAGGAAACATAAAAAACTAGTGTTAAGACGCGCCGTACCGAATATGAGATTGATTATATTTGATTTATTATCATTATATTTGAGTTATAACCATAATATTTCATTTGTAATCGTTTCCCCGCTCTCATAGACAAAGCGCGGCTATAGTTGACCTGTCATCAACCTCTTCACACATGTATGAAGAGGTTGATGACATTGGACGAGGCGAAAAAGGTATGCAGAGACCGTGGCGTATGGCGCCGTGCTGTCTGACTATTCCCATAAGGGATATAGCGTGAACCTAGATTTGATAATTTTAGTAGGTTCAATACCCAGTCAGGGGAAATATACTTAAGCCATTTTTGAAAGTCCATTGAAGCCAATCGTGGAGCAGTGGCACAAGTATGTGACTGTAAACACGACAGTTCGTGAGTTCGATTCACACACGAGGCGATTTCATATTTTTATTTTTTATTTTTTATTTTTTCGCTCTGGTGTCGAGGCAAAGCGCGGCGTTGAGTTCGGCCACTCAACGCACAATGTATCCAGAATTCAGTAAATTCGGAAGGTCTTAGCGGAGTGTCTTAATACTAGGGTCCCTCTACCCTGCTCCATGCAGAATACAGCGTGAAGCTGAAGAAAAAACTTCGTTCTAATTAAAATATATTTAGTATTTCTCTTTGAATTGAATTCGAAGCAGTTTGTTAATGCTCTTATAATTTTTTGATAACTTATTTGCGTGGTTATCAAATAGAAATGGTTCATTTGTTTAATCACGTGTGTAGCGTCTGCAAATAAATGTCGACTAAGCTATAGTCTGCGAAACTTTCATTCGACTGAAAATTTATTAGAATTTTTAATATTATTTTTATTATATTTGTGTAAGATTTTGTTTCTCAGAAAACATCAAAAATGATAAATATAAACTGTTTAATATTGCCAAAAAAGTGTTTCTACGTAATGGTTAATGCGAATTCCATGTAACATGAAGCTTATGAAACTTTCTCTGTGTTGGTATAGTAAAAATAAATAGTAATAATATAGTAAAAAGAATTAAGTATATATAAAAAGTAATATTTTCACGAAAATGCTAGAGGGCGCCTCAATAATTGCGAAATTTGCCAAATTATTTTTACCTACTGTATAAAGAATTAATTTTTCAGAAACTGGTATAATTTCAGCTCCCAGCTCCTACCTAGACCCAAAAAAATACTTATAATATAAAAATTTAAATAAAATTATTTCTGCATTTCCTCATTTGTACATATCAATTATATTAGTTACTTATGCTTATATATAATATTTCTTGAAATTTCGACTAAATACCTAATGAGACGGCCATGTCCAAAATACTCCACAATTCGCTCAATTCATTAGAATTATACAAAGCATTTCGAGCACCATTATTACTGAAGTACTGAATCCCACACGCTGTATTGTAGGACTAGATTACATGCTGGAGCTATCTCTGGCTATGAAATGTTCTAAGCAAATTGGTATTATCAAGTATTAAACATGTGTAGGCTCTCTCGAACATCCAATTTACTGTGCATGTCCAATTTTAGTATTTCATAATTGTGTTTTTGTATATTATTTTCTGTTAGGATTATAATATAATATAATTAATTATGATATAATTGAGGCCAGTCGTGGCGCAGCGGCATGAAGTGTGACTGAAAAATGACTGGTTGCGGGTTCGATCCCCACTAGAGGAGATGAAATATTTACTTATTTTTATATTTCCATTTCTTCTACCACTCAACGCGCAATGCCTCCAGAATTCGACAGAAAGTGGGGAACGGAGTGTCTTAACACTAGTTTCCTTCTGCCTACCCTGCTGTGTGCGGGATACATCGTGAAGCTGATTTAGGATTATATTTATTATTCATAGTAAAAATCATATTATGAATCTTCTACTGTATATAATATGTATTTATACATGAAATATAAATAAAAATAAATTATACCTGCTATAATTATATATACGCTATACTCATACATAGTTCTGAATTTTGTTATTTTCTTTCAGAATGCAGTGAATAAAATGTCATGGCCCTATGTTTTTGGGTATGTGAAATAAATCTTAAAGCTAAATAAAAACACTGCGTTTTGTTTGCTGTATTTTTTATATTATTGTAAGCTTTCATCTACATACAATTTTTAATTAGACATGAAAATTTATAAACCAGCTATTTTTAAGCTAAGTAGAAATATTATTTTGCAAACGCTACGTTTGAAAGTAAAATACCAATTGATACTCACTAAATGTAACTATTAAATGCATAATGCTAAATATTCACCAATCGACAATACACCTTAAACGAACACTCATAAAATCTACACAACAATAGACACAGAAAAACAGTTTCATATAAAAAGGAACCCACACATAAAATCACGAAAAAAAAACTCCGCACACGGTATATGGATGGAAGCGTAGCGTGACCAAGAATAAAAATCATAGGCGGATGAACGCAGAACTTATTGACGAAGTAACCACCGATGCGGGTGGTTTGGTGGTGTGACCCACAAATGGATTGAACAAGTGCTGGTGATAGGGACATAGTGAACAAATATGATATCCTTGATTTATATCGTAGCGTTCGCGCTTTTACAGACGGGACAGGCGGCAGTTGTGGAACTCAAATGTTCTGATAACGCAACATGTATCGACGGTATGGTTAAGGAGTTTGCTAGGAGTATGAAAGAGAATAAGGCGGTTAGGCTTTTTGATTTAATCACTATAGAACCTATAAGTGGTAATAGACAGGCGCGGTCTGGCCAGGACCCGTTGACAAGGCTGATAACCACGCACGCGATCAGTTTCGACTGGAACGACTTTACGTTCAGATTTTCCAATCCGGAAGACAGGAGTGACGCTATGGATTTAGAAGTATTTGAAAACAGAAGTGCTAAAGGTAAGTTTATATTAATAATTTAGATCGTACGTTAAGAATAAAAAAGACAAAATTATTTAAAAATGAAACCCAAATACATTTCTTTTTAAATTAAAAAATTAAAACTATACAATCTTTGTGATGTAAACTATATAGCATAGATTATGGCGTTGCCTAAAATGTGACAGAAGAAAAAATATTTTATTTATTTTAGCTTATCTCTGCATTAAGTAATATTATATGATATTTTGTCCACGAAAATATATACTTTTATATAATTGATGGGAAATTACAAGAAAAGAACATTCTATTATTAATTATTTAGTCTGATTTTATATGACATGGACTTGAGAGAGTTATAAACAATATTATATATTACATCAGATCCAGATTTTTTGAGAATTCTATTTTCAATAATAGTAGTAGAAAACATCCAAATACAAGGAATATTCATAAATTACATAGTTCAATTGATATTTAACGTAATGTTTAGCTTGAATTTTTTAACGTTGGTAACAATTAAGTTCTGTTAACTTATTGTACAATGTGTAAAAAATAAGTAAAAATCTATTTTTTTTACATTGAGCAATGTAAAAAAAAATAGATTTTTACTTAATTTTTTGAAACTTTCATTAATTGTATAAGAAGAAATGCTTCTTGAAACTAACTATGGATAAGAACAAAAAATAATATACATGGTGTAACAAATAGTATACATGATCGACGGAACAACGGTTGTCTACGAAACTTTCAGAGATTATTCTATACTAATACTAGAAGATTCTAGTAAAAAAAATGATAAAATTTAGTTTATTTAAAAATGATATCTGTTTACATGTTATTTCTAAGATTTATAAGCCAATGGAGTTGAAATATTACATTATACACTAGGTCTACTTTTGACCCATATCGAGAAAAAAATTCACGAGCGCAGACTCCACAGTCGGGATGTATTTGCCAATTTTCATCAAAAATCCAATTTTTTTGCAAAAAACACAAATTATCAAATATCTGCCGAGCCACTGAAAACCGGCTAACATAGATGGAACTGAAATATATGAATATTGAGATCCTCTATCCATAGACAGCCGTTGATCCGTCTATTGCGTTACACTCTGTATATTATAATTATTATAATATTTTTACTAAGAAAAGCGTGAAGATTTTCACGATAGAATAGACAAATATAAGATAAGATAAGTTGTTAAAAGTAAAAGGTAAATAAGATATAATTACGATCAGTATCGTGACAGTTTGCTATAATGATAGTTTATTACAGTTAATAGGAGAGTGCATGATGCTGTTGATAGTAATATTGATAAAAGGGTTCAATGGTAACCCACGCCTCTTAGAAATCGTCTAATACTTGGTTTGAAAGAGGAGCAGGTTCAAATCTCGCTACGTTCAATTTTTATACGTTTTTAAAAATATTTTTTACTAAGTGTAGAATAACATTTAAAAAATGTCAAAAATAGGGTTCAGTGACATCAGTATAACGTTTGTATATAGCAGTCAAAGCGATCGTGGCATGGTCTTACTGTAAGTGCGGCGGTTATGGGATCTAATAACACGACAAAGTGCGGCGTTGAGTTTTGCCAGTTTATATGCTATTACTTATTCAAAATAAAAGAAAATGTAGCAGTTAGGTCATCGGAAATTTAGATTAAGCAATATAAACTCCTGTAACTTTTTTAACCTCACGTTGATGTAACCTGCATTAAGCAGGGTAAGCAGAGAAGAAAAAAACCAACTTACCCCTAAAGATAGAAATAAAAGCTCACAAAATACATTACGTTTGGGAATTATTTGAAAAGCCTGAGTTAAGTTGTTAATTTGGTTCTTTACTTATATTTATAGTAAAATGTTCAAAATCATTTAAGTTGCCTTCAAAATAATATGAAATACGCATCAATTCAATACATCTGATAAATATAGTATTAGTTAGTGTTGTGTAATTTAATTAAAAAATTCTTATTTTGAATAATTAATTATTTATTCAATTTTACTTTGACTTTGAGATCACTCACCTCTTCCCATGTTTTATAGATATAGATAAGATTATAATTATTATATTAGCATGTTCAGTTTGCATAATAGTTATCTTGACTCCTAACCATTTCACAATATAATATCTTCATCTATGTATAATTCTGTATAATATCTGTTGTACGTATCGTGATACTTGTAATTAGCGCAGTCGAGACCAAGTTTCCGACTTTCATCAAGAAAGAATTCCGCTTCAGCTATTTCCATCTCGTGCGGGTGAAATCTTTGCGATTTATGACAATAATATTCTACTTTTGTGAAAATTTATTTCAATTTTATTCATTTTTGCTTGTTTAGATTAATTATTGCTAGTTTTCTGTTGGTGATTTTGGCCTCGTAAACGGGTTTGGCTTTAGTCTAATATAATCTTTTGTTTTGGCTTCACTCTGTATCCCGCACATAGATATTAGGACACTGCTGCTACAAGATACTTCCGTTCCCCACTTCTCCGGAGGCACTGAATGTTGAATGGTGGAACTTGAAACTGCGCTTTGCCTCGTTACCTTAAATTAAAATGTTTGATATTTAATTTCCTCGAGTAGGAATCGAATCCACAACAAGCTGTCGCGCGTATAGTCACATGCTTGTGTTCCTGTGCTACGGCTGGCCCCTTATGTAATCACTTTGTCTTTTAGAGAAAATCGAAAATTTGTTGTTTAATTTGCAATATGCCGTACTTGACCGTTCATCCGTAGAGCTGATTTTATATTATGTATTATGAAAAAAATGTATTTTAGAAAGATTTCTCGTTCACTGAGACGTTGTGTATAAGCTCCACAAATTTTATTAGCCAATTAAGCCACATCTTTAAAAGAATATAGCAATCGTCTATATATTTTAAGCTCTTATTACCAAAATATTGACAGCCGAAACTACGCGGCTTAAAAAGCGGAAATTTAGAGTGTGATTTTTCGAAATTCTTACGGGAACGGGAAAAACGGGTTTTGACGTTTAACAAAGTTACGGACAGCCATTAGTTTGATATGATTTTCTTTTAATTTGACAGAGAATCTGATAAAAGATATTTTAGCTCGTCTATTACTATGCTTACTATAGAGAATAAAACTATTAAAAATAGTTTTTAATAGTTTTGGCCTCACGTAGCGACCTTATATTGAACAATACGACCTACAATATTGAACAATATCTGGTTATGAAAAGTTCAAAAAAGTAAATGTATACAAAAATTTTATAAATATTTCAGGTCATAGTATTTTAAAACAACATTCATTTGGAATTTATAAAAAACAAAGAGCTCCCACAAAATAGCTAACCGGTACAGATTTTTTGATGAAATACTTTGAGGTTAAACGAAAGTGGCTTATCTATTAATTAAATAAACCAGTATTTTTTTTATATATATATTTAAAATATGTATTTTATTAATAGACTATACCTATGTTATAATTTATATTTCTGTTTCTTCGCTCTGGTGTTCTGGCAAAGCGCGGCGTTGGGTTCCCACACTCAACACACAATGCCCCCAGCATTCCTGTGCGGGATACAGGGTGAAACTGACATATGTTATAATGTGTTTTTTTCTATATATTTTGTGAAATACGCATCCTGTTATTACACGGTGTTGAGGTCCACCATTCGACATACAATGTCAATTCGAACTCAATATCATTTTGGAGTTTCTTACACTAGGTTCTGTCTACACATAGTATACCAGATAAAGTGTAATGAAGAATAACATCAGGATTGGTCTTAAAAGCTTATTCTACATAGATATATATTTTTAACGCCACGCTGTATCCCGCACATAGCGAAGTAAGTAGAGGGAACCTAGTATTAGGACACTCCGTCCTCATTAAAACACGCTCGTTCTCCACTTTCCGCCGAATTCTGGATTCACTGCGTATTGAGTGGCGGAGCCCAACACTGCGCTTTGCCTCGTTACCAGAGCGAGGAAAATAAAATATTTAATTTCATTTTATTTTCATTGAACCCACAACATGTCGCGTTTACAGTCACAAGCTTGTATCCCTACGCCTCGACAGGCCTCTTGTTTTATATTTAACTAGACCCACTCACGGCTTCGCCCGCTTACAGCCTATAATATTTTTATTATGCTGCATATACCAACAGATCGATACATTCAATCGTGAACAATACGTAGCTGTATGATAGGACGTCATCGGTGGCAAGGGCGCCCCCCGCGGGACTCGAGCCCAGTGGCCGTAAAAAGGGCCTTGAATTATTTTAAGTACAAATTACATGCTATAAAACCAGAAAATTATCTTCATTAAATTTCTTTGATGATGAAATAACTTTTGCTCATAAGTTTCAATATACATTTGAAATCGATGAAATATTATCTTTCAATTTTCAATTACTTTTTGTCAGAAAATTTCTTATTGTCACTTATTTATAAAAGAAATATGTTGTCGCGGACTTCTTTTTAGAACTAATAAAATTAAATATTTTCGTCATACAATGTATTGACATATAATTAATTACTTTTGCAGCGCACGCGTTTAAAGCAATTCGATGGCGATCCTCGTTATTTTTATTTCGTTATTTAAGGCTACAAAACAATAACAAAGTAAATCAGACCAATAGATCCATAATCTCAGCGTTTAAACAAACAAACAAACTCTTCCGCTATATTATATTAGTATAGATGTTCTACGTTTAGTATTGTTTTACTGAAAACTTCAGCAATAATTAATAATATCTTGTATAAATTGATATAACACATACTTTAAGGGAAATTGAGTTGATTAATAATAATATTTCGTTAAACATAATCTTACTTGATCTGAGAAAATATCTGTCTTAGAAGATATATATTTAACAAACCTAAATTAAATCTAAACATTTATCTATTTAAACAGCGAATATTACAGTAATAGGGAAATCGAAATAATTAAAGCTTTTCTTGTATGAATTTTCCTATTTCTTAGAGGATGTCGAGGCTGGGAGATACAGCGTCTAACTGTAACGCGACGGTTGTGGGTTCGATTACCAAACGTGGAATTTTTTTTTTTTAGCGTCAACCTGTATCCCGCACACAGCAAGGTATGCAGAGGGAATCTAAGTGCTAAGACACTTCGTTCCCCATTTTCCACCGAATTCAACGCCGCGATTTGCCTATGACAGGACATATTGTCATCTAATGGTTTGAGCTTAAATTCCGACACTCTACATACAAAATTTTCAAAAAGGATAGAACGGAATGATATATTTATTACTAGCGGCCCGCCCACGGCTTCGCCCGCTTAAAATACATGATTACTGATTTAAGCAGAATTGATTGACAACTATAATAAAATAAAATAAATAAATAAATCAGCTTCACGCTGTATCCCGCACACAGCAGGGTAGGCAGAGGGAACCTAGTGTTAAGACACTCCGTTCCCCACTTTCTGCCGAATTCTGGAGGCATTGCGTGTTGAGTGGCGGAACTCAACGCCGCGCTTAACCTCGATATCAGAGCGAAGAAATGGAAATATAAATTTAAGTAAATATTTCATCTCCTCGAGTGGGGATCGAACCCACAACCAGTCGGTTTTGCAGTCACACCTCGTGCCGCTGCGCCACGACTGGCCTCACACCCTATAATAGAATGACAAACAAATATAAAGACAACATACAACAACATATCTATATATATAAAAGGACTTGTGCTGACTGACTGAGGTAAGACGCACGCAGAGCCGTAACCGCTGATGGTAGAAACGTGAAATTTGGGCAGATGTTTATTTTCATATTCTGGACATCCACTAAGAAGGGAATTTGAAAAATTTAAACCCTAAATGGATGAAATTGGGGTTGAAAGTTTGTATGGAAAAAAAATTAAACCGGCACCGATTTTTATAAAATTTGAAATTCAGACTCTTAAAAACATTTCATTGAATACGTGTTTCATGGTTTTTTAGAATTCTTTCCCTAAGGGTTCTAATAAGGGGTTAAAAGTTTATACGGAAAATCTTTAAATCGCCACCGATTTTTATAAAAATTTAAATTCATACTGTTAAAAATATTTTATTGAACACGTGTTTCGTGGTTTTTTTAGAATTCACTCCTAATAAGCGGGCGAAGCTGAGCGCGCCCTCTAGTATAATATAAAGACAACTATAATGACTTCTAATATGATTTTTTGTTACTTTAATCTGTAATATTCCATTATGATTTTATTACGACATTATCGTAACTTCTGTAAGAATTTTTGATTGTTTCGAACTAAAAAATATGACCAATGTCGATATTTGATATTCATTAAATATACATAAAGCTAATTATTATATATATATATATATATATTTGTAACATTACGTTCTTTTTACCTATGTTATGTTTTTTAAAGCTCTGTTAAATGTGCTGATGTCACTTAATAATTGTACTGCTTCAGAAACAGTCTTAAATGTAAAATTATTAATTTGGTTAAGGATTCATAATATTCTTTGTAAAATAACTGTAATGTTTGCATATTAACTCCTGTTTGCATATTATTAGATAAATGAATAATTGGTAAATATGTAGTTATTACAGAGTACACGTAGAAAGGATGTTTTTAGGCATTTTTATATAAATTTATTTCAAACGAACGAACGAACCAAAAAATCTATGTATTTACTTGATATTTCTTTGAAGATCAAATCGTTCTTTATCTCTGTGTTGAATTAATTACGATTTAAACTTTACTGTTACGATTTATGAAGGTAATCATCTCTACTAACAATTCAATTTTGTTGACTTAAAATAAATAAATCAGCTTCACGCTGTATCCCGCACATAGCAGGGTAGGCAGAGGGAACCTAGTGTTAAGGCACTCCGTTCCCCACTTTCTGCCGAATTCTGGAGGCATTGCTTGTTGAGTGGCAGAACTCAACGCCGCGCTTAACCTTGCCACCAGAACGAAGAAATGGAAATTTAAATTTAAGTTAATATTTCATCTCCTCGAGTGGGGATCGAACCCACAACCAGTTGGTTTTACAGTCACACTTCTTGCCGCTGCGCCACGACTGGCATTGTTTACTTTATTGTATAAAATATTGTATAATAGTGCTTCAAAAATATATATTTTTATCAACAGTCATATAATCAAGACGCGATTTTTATATAACATTCGCTGGCAAGCTAATGCCTTGAGTTCATTCAAATGACGATAACTTTTTTTTTAATGAACCGATTTTGATGAACCAAACTTTAGAACCTAAATTGAGTTAAAACAAAGCAATTGGTGAAATTTTCAAGTAAATCGGTTCAGTAGTTTCAGAGAAAAATGCGGACAACAATATGTCGACAGACAGACAGACAGACAGACAGACAGACAAGAAATTAAAAAAAAATCTTTTTGCTTTCTATTAGTCTTTTTAAGTGTCCCTCTATCCATTTCAGTCAAAATTACTAAATGTACAGACAAAATATTTTTACTGTCTTATTATATATAGAGATGAGTAAAAAAATGAAGAATTATATACATGAAAGCATCACTTTCTTCTGTTTATTGTATGAAAACCTTTGAATTGCAAAACTTGTGAATAATTTTAATACCGCAACATTTTACTATAATTTGTTTCTAAATTGAATTATTAACATAAAATGCTACTATTATCTTTCTTTTATCATAGAAAAGTTTAACATTTATATCTCCTCATTGTCTGTCAAGACAAGACTTGAGGATGATATGAAAAGAAAATGGCTTCCAGCTATAAATAAGTATGTACTACTAAAGAGACTCGAGATTATTCAATAACATATTTAAATATTCTTAATTATAACATTATACGAAATTCTTTATAAAAATAGTGATGTACCTATATCTTAAAAGTGAATACGAGTGCTTTTTTAAAATTCTGGTTATACTCTACAGCAGCAGTACAATAACCTAATATTTTATATTCCTCACTTTCTGATTTTCAGAAGATTCTAAATTCAGTTGCGAAACTAAACACCGCGGTTTGTCTTCTTATCAGAGTGAGGGAATTAAATAATTTATTTTCAGTGGAAATTGACCCCCAAAGCGTTTACAGCCAGACGCTGTTGTGCCTTTGTCACGACGGCCTCCCATTTTACTAATAATATCTAAAAACATTTTTAGATAACACTTAAAACCGACGATTTTAGTATTTTTGGGTGAAATTTATATTTTTCAAGGATAAAATATACATAAGATGATCTGTATAAAGAGGCACTTCATTTTATAACCTCTAAAACGAAGATTTGAATGAGATGTTAATGGGAGATAAAATTGAAATTTTATAGGTCTTGCCATAATGGCGACGTTTTAGTTATTTAGCAAAAATGATTATTCAATAAAATCTTTTTAGAGGATAATTGAGTTTGTTTTTGAATTTGATATTTTGTAAGTAATTAATTATTATAAACAAAGTATAGTATAGCCAAGCATATAATGGTATTTTCCTTTTCCTGCATAGTAGAGGGCCAGAGGGAACAAAGGCCAGAACTTGACACCCGACAGAAGAAAGAGCTTGACACACTCTCTGTTCTGGACTCTTGAATTCGAGTCAAAACATTTTGAAAGGTGAAACTCACCGCCGCGGTTACACTTATATAGATAAATGAAATTATTCATTTTTCCAAATGGGGATCGAACCAAAAATCATATCGCGCTTACAGGCAATTTCTGTCCTATTGTGCCACGATGACTTATTTATTGCACTTAGCTCCCCATTTTACTTTAATTAAAAATATTACTATTTCTTAATGTATTGTATACGTATTGTACACGACCGTCTCATATAATATTATATGAGACGGTCGTGGCCCAGTGACACAAGGGTGTGACTGCAAACGCGAAGGCTTTGGGTTCAATCCTCACTCGGGGAAATGAAATTTTATTTTTATCGCTCTGTTAACGAGGCAAAACGCAGCATTAAGTTTCCATTCAACACGCGATGCCTCTAGCATTCGGTGGAAAATGGGGAACAGAAGTGTCTTAATGCAAGCGTAGTGTCTTATCACTAGGTTCCCAGGATTCCACTGCGGCAATAACGAGCGATAATAAAAAAAATGTCTATTTAAGATCCTTATTTACTCATTCACTAAAACCTTTATAATGACCAACTTCCCTAAAATTTGCAAGGAGTTCAGGAACTTAAATGATCCATATATCGTAACAAGTATTTGTATACTATCAACATTTATAAATATATACTTGGGTGTTGCGGTTTTACAAAACTTCGAAGGTCCTTATCCCAAATATTTTCGTTTCATCTATCAAAAGCTGCTAACTTTCGATATATTAAATTACCAGAGGAATTTTATGTATGCAATAAATGTGTTAGAAAATGAAACTTATTATGTGCCGTTTAAATTAAAACGAAGTGGGAAATAGCAAAACAACATGGAAGTGTAATATCATTTGGGACTACGGCTATGGTTTCGATTTACTTTGAGGGAATTATTATACTAGCTAAGCTTTAGATTAGACTAGCTGTAAGTTTCGCCGTTGGGAAACGGAATATACTAAGATTTGGTTCCCTACTTGGTTACAACCACAAATCGGTTTCAAAATTTATTAATATAATATGATACTAAAGCTGTTATTCCTTTGTTGAAATAAAAAAATAAGATAAAATACTAAGAGCAGAAAATTAACTACTACATAATTGATAAAAAGTGTCAATGTTTATTGTATTTTACAAAAGTTTTAAGAATTTTGGTGACTCGGAGATAGCTAACTATCTATATTTGAGAAATATTTTTAGAAATTTTGAGAAACTATCTCACTTAATAAAGAAATAATAGGATGAAGTAAAAGAAATTTTCTTCAAAATTTCTGTAGACATAAAATGTAGTCGTTAAAATAAAGTAAACGACACAAGACTGGTTTTTAGATAAAATAAGCTGCGAATGTTAATTGAATTGCTTAGTTACTATTTTTTCAGTAATTTTATATTACAATTTTTTTAACTACTATTTAAAAAAAAAATTATATATATATATCTATAAATATTACATTATACTTACAAAAAATATAAATAAAGTATTTTTTTTTATGCTAAATTAAATTGATTCCAAACAGAACATTAAGTATTTATTTAAATTTATATTTTTATTTCGAGGCGTCCAGTCAAAGCGTGTTGAGTTCCGCCACTCAACACTCAAGGCCTCCGGCAATCGGCGGAAAGTGGGGAACAGAGTGTCTTAACACTAGGTTTCCTCTACCTACTCTGCTGTGTGCGGGATACAGCGTGAAGCTATTTTTTTTTAAATTTCTAAATTAAATTTCATAATGTACACAAACCGCTTTTAGCTACACTTAGAACTTTATAATGTCAAACCAGCCTCTCATAATTATCAAAGTCAAATTTCTAGATAATTCATTATTCAAAACGAAGCCATTGTCTATCATTTATCGTTGAAATTTCATAAGATTACAACCCTCGGATCTCTGAATTAGATAAACGTCGTTGGAGACAAGACAATGGACACTTAATGGAAAATAATTTTATAATTTTGGCAAAACGCCTTTAGAGATTATTAAATGAATAATTTTCAAAATTTCTTTTTCATTTTTAAAGTGGAATGGAATGTATTGTTTTGATTTCTTTGCACTGGTAAGTGAAGGCGCGGTGTTGAACTCCGCCAACACGCGACGTCTAGAATTCAAGTGAAAAGTGAAGAATGGAATTTTTTACACTATATTCTCTCTATCTACTCTGACGTTTGCGGAATACAGCGTTATTTTTTCATATTGTTCTAAGTGCACAGTAGTCAAATACACAATATATTAATTTATAAATATGTTTATTCCAGATGTTTCGGATGAGGTTCCGAAGAAATCGAAAAGCAAGGATGAAGAGGTTATTGAGAATAAAAAAGTTAAAGGAATTAACAATCGCCCAATTAGTGAGTATTATATGTACATACTTTACATATAGATATATTTGTGACCTTATTATTGGAAGTATATATATATTTTAATAAAAATATTTTAACCAGATTTTTGTTTGTAGTATATTCTAGTATTCAAACGTATTATATATATTTTTAAAAAATCAACGATTGAACATTATAGTAGTCTGAATTTGTTAAAGTAAAAATTCGAGTCGAGTTTCATATAAAATGTGCAAAAAACGACATTAAAGATCTTGTAACATATTTTCAAAACTTCGGTATTAGTGGCGGAACTCAATACCATGCTATGTCTTATTACCAGAGCTAAAACGAGGATGTGACAATAATTAATTTTCTTGAATGGGACTTGAATCCATAGCCGTCGCGTTTCCAGTCTGACGCTGTCACTCAGAACCAGATCAGCCTAATTGGTACTGGAGAACAGTTTAAAGATTAATCATAATATATTAATAATGTTATTAATAATTCTTACTCCATGTGAGGTCACATATATATGAATGAAATACGCTATGTTTATTAAATAAATTTTTATTTAATAAAGTAGTATAAGTAGAATAATAAAACAATAAAACTCGAAAAGAAAAGGAGTCGTTTTGAATTCAATTTCAATATTATTTCTTATTTATAATATAAAATAAAATATGATAAATAACGATGTACTGCAACTCTATGGCAATGAATTCTCATATGAAACTTACATATTTAAACAATTTTTCAAAATAATGTAGCTCTCAGGTGCATTTATGTCTATAATGCTTCGAATGAAATTCAACTTTATTAGTATATAGTAAGGCATATTTTAAATTATCATTGTTGATTCGTATGAGAATTTGCTACACTTCAAGTAACATGGAAACTCACTCAGCCACTATAGGGTTTATGAAAATCAAATTGTTTATAAACATTCTATAAATGTTGTTGTGCATGTTAAAGCCATTATGATATGAGAAACTCGTTAATTCTGTTTTAAAAGAATGTTATCTCTATATATAATAAGACAGTAAAAATATTTTGTCTGTACATTTAGTAATTTTGACTGAAATGGATAGAGGGACACTTAAAAAGACTAATAGAAAGCAAAAAGATTTTTTTTGAATTTCTTGTCTGTCTGTCTGTCTGTCTGTCTGTCTGTCTGTCTGTCTGTCTGTCTGTCTGTCTGTCGACATATTGTTGTCCGCATTTTTCTCTGAAACTACTGAACCGATTTACTTGAAAATTTCACCAATTGCTTTGTTTTAACTCAATTTAGGTTCTAAAGTTTGGTTCATCAAAATCGGTTCATTAAAAAAAAAGTTATCGTCATTTGAATGAACTCAAGGCATTAGCTTGCCAGCGAATGTTATATAGAAATCGCGCTGGTATGACCCTGGCTAAAGAATGACGTTCGAAACGTTAATTTAAACTTTATATTTGTTTGTCATTCTATTATGGGGTGTGAGGCCAGTCGTGGCGCAGCGGCACGAGGTGTGACTGCAAAACCGACTGGTTGTGGGTTCGATCCCCACTCGAGGAGATGAAGTATTTACTTAAATTTATATTTCCATTTCTTCGCTCTGGTGTCGAGGTTAAGCGCGGCGTTGAGTTCTGCCACTCAACAAGCAATGCCTCCAGAATTCGGCAGAAAGTGGGGAACGGAGTGTCTTAACACTAGGTTCCCTCTGCCTACCCTGCTATGTGCGGGATACAGCGTGAAGCTGATTTATTTATTTTAAGTAAGCAAAATTGAATTGTTAGTAGAGATTACCTTCATAAATCATAACAGTGAAGTTTAAATCGTAATTAATTCAACACAGAGATAAAGAACGATTTGATCTTCAAAGAAATATCAAGTAAATACATAGATTTTTTGGTTCGTTCGTTCGTTTGAAATAAATCTATATAAAAATGCCTAAAAACATCCTTTCTACGTGTACTGTGTAATAACTATATATTTACCAATTATTCATTTATCTAATAATATGCAAACAGGAGTTAATATGCAAACATTACAGTTATTTTACAAAGAATATTATGAATCCTTAACCAAATCAATAATTTTACATTTAAGGCTGTTTCTGAAGCAGTACATTAAATTATTAAGTGACGTCAGCACATTTAACAGAGCGTTAAAAAACATAACATAGGTAAAAAGAACGTAATGTTACAAAAATATATATATATAATAAATAATTAGCTTTATGTATATTTTATGAATATCAAATATCGACATTGGTCATATTTTTTAGTTCGAAACAATCAAAAATTCTTACAGAAGTTACGATAATGTCGTAAAAAAATCATAATAGAATATTACAGATTAAAGTAACAAAAAATCATATTAGAAGTCATTATAGTTGTCTTTATATTATATATGTTGTTGTATGTTGTCTTTATATTTGTTTGTCATTCTATTATAGGGTGTGAGGCCAGTCGTGGCGCAGCGGCACGAGGTGTGACTGCAAAACCGACTGGTGTGGGTTCGATCCCCACTCGAGGAGATGAAATATTTACTTAAATTTATATTTCCATTTCTTCGCTCTGGTGTCAAGGTTAAGCGCGGCGTTGAGTTCTGCCACTCAACACGCAATGCCTCCAGAATTCGGCAGAAAGTGGGGAACGGAGTGTCTTAACACTAGGTTCCCTCTGCCTACTCTGCTGTGTGCGGAATACAGCGTGAAGCTGATTTATTTATTTATTTTATGATAGTTGTCAATCAATTCTGCTTATTAAATAATCATGTATTTTAAGCGGGCGAAGCCGTGGGCGGGCCGCTAGTTATCTATATAATTAATAGATGTCAGTCGGCGCAAAGGCACAAGTAAGTCACCGATAGGTTGTAGGTTCAGATTCCACTATAGGAAACGAAATATTTAATATTTTCATTTTTCGTTCTGGTGTCGAGGTAGAGCGTGACAGAATACAGCGGATAGTGAAGAGATGATAATCTTAAAGCTAGACTCTCTCTGCCGTTATATGTAATCCAGCGTAAAGTCGAAAAAAAAAAATTATAAGGCAAGGCAAGTAGGGCCGACAGTATCTGACTACACAACTCGGAAAAACAATTTATATTTAATTTCCCGCTCTGGTAAGTAAACAGGTGTTGTGTTAAGACACCTAACGTGCAAAATCAAGAATTTGGGCGAAAAGTGGGAAGCAGAGTGTCTTGACACTATAATTTTTAGAAAACGTGAAACATAAAACGTAAATAAGAGGCCAGTCGTGGCGCAGCAGCACAAAGTGTGACTGTAAATCGACTGGTTATGGGTTCGATCCCCACTCGAGGAGATGAAATAATTACTTAAATTTATATTTCCATTTCTTCGCTCTGGTGTCGAGGCAAAGCGCGGCGTTGAGTTCTGCCACTCAACACGTAATGCTTCCAGAATTCGGCAGAAAGTGGGGAACGGAGTGTCTTAATACTAGGTTTCCTCTGCCTACCCTGCTGTATGCGGGATACAGCGTGACGCTGATAAAAAAAATAGAACGTAAAATTAAATTAATTAAAAGTAATTTAAGTTATTTTATGTAATTTTCTTTAAAAAAAATTACATAAAATAACTTTAATTTTTCCATGCAATTGAAACGAATGTAATAAAATACATATTATTCTTTGCAACACAACACACCTACATGTGTGGTCTATGAAAATAGATATATTTATAATATACATTTTCTCTCTCAATTTTATAAACATCTATTTGTATAGAAGTAAACATCGATTGACAGTTCTATTAAATCCCAGCTATTAATAACTTGTTATGAAAAGAAATTTCATATGCACACATCTTTGTGACATATCTGTTAATATAATAAGGAAAAGGAAATAGAAAATTTGAAGTAAAATTTGTTACATTATTTTTGTTACTTTTACTCATCACGTTATATGTAGAGAGAGAGAGAGAGAGAGAGAGAGAGAGAGAGAGAGAGAGATATTTTATTTAATCAGTTATACAGTAACACTTTGCTTGATTTTTTTACTACATATCACCTATCAAATGTTACCAGTGCGGGGAATTGAGAATGAAAATAATTAATTTCTCCGTGTGGGAATCGTATCCATAACCGTCGCTTGTAAGTGAGATGTGCCACTACGCCTAAACAGTTTACTGTTTCTAGCATTTTAAATATTTTTTTGTATATGTCTCGTTTGCTGGATATTCGGACTTACTTTACTTACACTTTCTTCTCTTTTCCTATAAAGATGTTGCGAGTTGTGGCTCCTGATACTTTTTACCTGATCTTTTTTCAGTATCATCGATATTTTGTGCTCGAATTTCAACCTAAACTTCCCCTTGCTTCTTTTATCAGTCTTGACTACTTCGACTTTCTTAAAAATATTATAGATATATTATGAAATAATATTAATTAAAATCTATTACAGCTAATAACGTCAATTCTTAGGAGAGATCGTTAAGCGGATTTGACAATTTTTTATTAAATATAATCATTTTCCAAATCCGTTTAATAATTTTTATTATCTTAATTTTTAAATAAGTTGTAACAAACGTATAAAAATTTCGACGTAGCTTGATGAGAACGTATGGTTTAGTGGTCAGAGCGCCTGGTCGGTTTCCAGGAGTCGCGGGTTCGAGTCACGCTACGTTCAATTTTTTATACGTTTTCGTTTCATTTTTCTTTCCTAAGTGTGGATTAACACTTTGAAAATGTTTAAAATCATAATTTTTATTTAAATTATCATAATTTTCTCATTTCTGTCGTTAAGACAATGCTCGGTGTTACTCAACACGCAGTTCCTTAAACAGCAAATTTATCCGATCAATAAAACTTCTCTTAATCCTTATTTTCTTTTACACCTACTAAGAGTATATTTTTATATTAACTTAGAAGAAAATGTAAAAAAAAAACAACTTAGTTATATAAAATATGGCTGTTTAAGCTCTAAAGCCATAGTATAGCGTGGGCTGTTTTATTGCAAAAAGTATTTTTCTATGCAAGAATATTTTACATCTTATAATTTTTAATACTTGTTCATTAACTTCACTTGTATTTATGTATTGGTATAAAGAAAATCTAGCAACGTTATTTTGACATTAGGGACTTAGAGATACTTAAATATATTTTACCATGAGCGGGTGGGTAATCAGAGTGCTTAGACACTTCGTTCCCGCTGAATTTTTCAAATATTTTATGTTGAGTGGCCGACCGCGGGCTGCGACCGTAGGCAAAGGGAACATGCCTTGTCTCGTTACCAGGCCGAAGGTGGAAATAAAAATATTATTCATTTTCGCCCTTCATTAAATATTTTATTTCTCCGAATGGGAATCGAACTCACAACCTTCACGTTAACTTTCGCAAGCTTATGCCCCTGCGCCACGACAGCCTCAAATCTATTCTTTGTTGCATAAATAAATCAAGAACTTCTAAAAACTCTTCAATATTGTTTTAATTTCATAGTGGTGAAATGTGAAATAATATATTATCAGCGTTCTTTTAATTTACAAGCTATTCCTCTAATTAAATTGGACAGCTGCGGATGATTAATGTGTTGTAATAAATTAATTTTAACGCTTATAGTGCAATTGGGACGAATTTTACTTTAAGTTATAGTTCTAGATTCAATTTTAATTAAAATTGAGTTTGAAAAGTAAGCGTATGTTCAAAATGAAGTGGTCGTGGTTATAGATTCGTGACCTCGTTTGAGTTTTTATTTAATTAATTTTATTTCTCTTCTAAAGAACGAAGTGACTAAACACTAGGTTCTCTCTGCTTGTAGTCAAGCTAAGCCAAACGAAAATAATAATAAATAAACTTCTTAGTAGGTAAGTTTTTAACCATTTCGCTTTTTCTCTAATAAAATAATTACCGTAAATCATTATACGATTGCTATAAAGAAATTATTCAAATGTCCATATATAGGTGAGGAGGTATCGCGACTTTTAGTAGGCTATAAATTACTCTCGTAAACAAACACTTACTTTCTAGTTAATATTCCTTTTACCGTAAATTTTTTGCCTTGAAGTTAGAAAAACAAAAAATATTTATTACATTTCGATTTGTTGATGAAAAGCTCAGTTTACTATAGTTTCATATTATCAATTTATAATTTATAAAAATAGAATTCTGAATGGAATCGTGATTTCGATCCCCATTTAAAGTAAATAATTATTTTTACTTTTTACTACTTTCTACTTCTACAAAACAAAGCACAGGATTGAGTTCCATCTTTCATAATGCAGTTTGAATTCGGACATACAGCGAGAATGGAGTGAAGTGAAGACGTTGACAAAAGGTTCTCTCTGCCTTCTCCGTTATGCTGGACAAACTGTGTAGTTAAACAAATATTATTTCTAATACTTTTTTAACTTTTACTCTAAGTGGTAACAAATTCATAACTTTCATACTTAAATTAACAGGCAGTATTTAAAGTAATATGTGAAATAATTTATTTGTTTTAATACTTCTTGGTATCTTTTAATAAATATGATTAATATAAAATATTTGTTCGTTCTGTATAAAAATAAAAAACCTTAGCCGAAAAAACGCAAAGAAAGTAATCTTTTCTTATGCGATACCTATAGGCCGTCGCATACGATGGGTGTGTTTGATTTCCACTTCAGGGAATGAATTGCTTTTGTTTTTTCAGTTTTGTAAACATAGTTAGGCATTGAGTTTTACCACTTACACACTGTTCCTAAACGTGCGGGAACGAATTAGTTTAATACCAGGCTATCTCCGCCTATCCCGCTTTGCGGGAAAATGCGTGAAACTATAAAAAAAATAAAGCCTTGTTTAATATAATACTAGTGATAATATTAATATACATATCAACACATTCAAACTGTTATTTATTATGTAAACAGATGTTTAGCAAACAGTAATTAGCGCTAACAACTCTCATTAAGTGTCCGTTAGTATGTGTAATAATGTATAACGTGAACGGCCATTTTAAATTTTATTGAGGCCGTCGTGGCTCAGTGGCGTATGACTGTAAACGTGATGGTTGTGGATTCGATTCCCAATACAGGGAATGACAAAGGCAAGACAAAGCGCGACGTTGACTTCCGTTGACTCAATATGTAATTATCGCGAAAATTGAGCGAAAAGTGTCAAACGGACTTTCTTTTTTTGAAATTATATTCCAACAATCTACCCTGCTGACAGCTGAAAAATAATGTATAGTTTTTTATTATATATCTACGAACAAATAATTCCAATCTGTAATAGTATTGATAGTCTTAAAAGTTACTAAAAAGTTTGCTTTGAATACATTTTATTTATATAACGACGTTGAGTCCCGACACTCAACACTCAATTTCGGTTGAAAGTGGGGTACGCGGTACCTTAACACTAAGTTCAGGATTACAGCGTGGAGCTAAAAGAAAAATCTATTTTCAGAGCGAAGACGGACCAGGCACAAGATGATGCAAGCAGTAATCCCTCTCATTTTCGGTATGAAGTCCGCTGGAGTTGTCATATTCGCTATGTTCATGGTGTCAGTTATAACGATCAAGGCGTTCCTGGCCAGCAAAATGGCACTCTTGGTCACAATAGGCATGGCGATGAAGAGGCTGTACGAAAGCTATGGTGGCGGGTAAGTTTTGCTATGAAATTGGATTCAGATTGAAGTTTTATTGAATTATAGTTATATTATGCATGTGCTGTAGATATTTGTAGATGAAACACTTGAGAATTTTAGCGAAACAAATATTGACTGAAATATATATGAGTGTAGAAAAAACATTTGTACCACTTCTTAATTTTGTCTAAGCTTGTGAAAAATAATAAACAGTGATACAAAATTAGAAAATGCAGATCAAATTTAACTTTAATATTCCATTAGTATTTGATGCACTATTCATATTTATGTATTTTATAACATATTTTTTATATAATCTCTATATATAATAAGACAGTAAAAATATTTTGTCTGTACATTTAGTAATTTTGACTGAAATGGATAGAGGGATACTTAAAAAGACTAATAGAAAGCAAAAAGATTTTTTTTGAATTTCTTGTCTGTCTGTCTGTCTGTCTGTCTGTCTGTCTGTCTGTCTGTCTGTCTGTCTGTCTGTCGACATATTGTTGTCCGCATTTTTCTCTGAAACTACTGAACCGATTTACTTGAAAATTTCACCAATTGCTTTGTTTTAACTCAATTTAGGTTCTAAAGTTTGGTTCATCAAAATTGGTTCATTAAAAAAAAAGTTATCGTCATTTGAATGAACTCAAGGCATTAGCTTGCCAGCGAATGTTATATAGAAATCGCGCTGGTATGACCCTGGCTAAAGAATGACATTCGAAACGTCTTGATTATATGACTGTTGATAAAAATATATATTTTTGAAGCACTATTATACAATATTTTATACAATAAAGTAAACAAGGTCAGTCGTGGCGCAGCGGCAAGAAGTGTGACTGTAAAACCAGCTGGTTGTGGGTTCGATCCCCACTCGAGGAGATGAAATATTAACTTAAATTTATATTTCCATTTCTTCGTTCTGGTGGCGAGGTTAAGCGCGGCGTTGAGTTCTGCCACTCAACAAGCAATGCCTCCAGAATTCGGCAGAAAGTGGGGAACGGAGTGTCTTAACACTAGGTTCCCTCTGCCTACCCTGCTATTTGCGGGATACAGCGTGAAGCTGATTTATTTATTTTAAGTAAACAAAATTGAATTGTTAGTAGAGATTACCTTCATAAATCGTAACAGTAAAGTTTAAATCGTAATTAATTCAACACAGAGATAAAGAACGATTTGATCTTCAAAGAAATATCAAGTAAATACATAGATTTTTTGGTTCGTTCGTTCGTTTGAAATAAATCTATATAAAAATGCCTAAAAACATCCTTTCTACGTGTACTCTGTAATAACTACATATTTACCAATTATTCATTTATCAAATTAATAATTTTACATTTAAGACTGTTTCTGAAGCAGTACAATTATTAAGTGACATCAGCACATTTAACAGAGCTTTAAAAAACATAACATAGGTAAAAAGAACGTACTGTTACAAATATATATATATATATATATATATATATATATATATATATATATATATATATATATATATATATATATATATATATATATATATATATATATATATATGAATATCAAATATCGACATTGGTCATATTTTTTAGTTCGAAACAATCAAAAATTCTTACAGAAGTTACGATAATGTCGTAAAAAAATCATAATAGAATATTACAGATTAAAGTAACAAAAAATCATATTAGAAGTCATTAGAGTTGTCTTTATATTATATATGTTGTTGTATGTTGTCTTTATATTTGTTTGTCATTCTATTATAGGGTGTGAGGCCAGTCGTGGCGCAGCGGCACGAGGTGTGACTGCAAAACCGACTGGTTGTGGGTTCGATCCCCACTCGAGGAGATGAAATATTTACTTAAATTTATATTTCCATTTCTTCGCTCTGATGTCGAGGTTAAGCGCGGCGTTGAGTTCTACCACTCAACACGCAATGCCTCCAGAATTCGGCAGAAAGTGGGGAACGGAGTGTCTTAACACTAGGTTCCCTCTGCCTACCCTGCTGTGTGCGGGATACAGCGTGAAGCTGATTTATTTATTTATTTTATTTTATTATAGTTGTCAATCAATTCTGCTTAAATCAATAATCATGTATTTAAGCGGGCGAAGCCGTGGGCGGGCCGCTAGTTCATAATATATTTGAAACTAATTAACAGCATTAAAAAGACAACGATGCTAATTTATGCTATTAAGTTGTGGACATATTCCGAGCACGCAACGTTGTAAATATTTCTTACTTACTTAAAACTCGCGTGTATATTGGAAAACTAATTGGAAATTACCAATAATCATCCGAATTGAATCGGAAATCGAGAAAGCGGTGAAAAAAAAATTTGCATCGATGTCTTCTAAGAATGTTAATAATTTACTCGCATGACTGTACCGATGTTTTTACTATACGGACTATTTACTGACACGCACTGTAGCCACGTTCATATTTAATTTATGAGTTTTCACCGGACTTGTTGACGTGACGGTTTTTTTTATAAAAAAATCATTACAAGCATTAGAGTAGATGTTTCTTGGTAGATATTAATAGCAAAAAAAAAACGAATACATATATAATCTGATATAGCAATATCGATTTAAATTTTCAAATATAACTAAACCTATCTTCTTTGACTAATGACTACAAGGATTGAAAGACCAGGATTACTGAAGAATCAATAAGGACTGGACTTTTGACTGAAAGGAAACCTTTGACAGGACTGGAATACATCGGTAGCTTAACTACATTACTTACACTAAATTTGTTCGTTCCAGCGTTGGATTGCAAAACCATCCATACCTTTACTCGCAGTATCCCATCGATTTTCCGAGCGCGTCGCAGCACGCGTACTCCGTTAGCGGAGTGAGCCAGCAGTTCGCATCTCCAGAGATGTACAGTCCAACAGCAATAAGCTCTAATGCACACTCAAACGATTTGATAGCAAACGACGCGAGTGCTCAGCAGTCGCAACAGGCGCCTTTAGTTGTAAATACAACGCAAGCAGCAGAAAGGTGGGATGGTAAGTCGAAACTGCTCAAATATCTTGAACCAGTTGTTGACAAAATAAGGAGCGTCGTTGATCCGATCGCCAATGTTTTTTACACTATGCCCACGTTCAGAGGTCTCAATTCTGAAATATCTACGGCCGTTGTAGAAACAGAAATTGAGAAACCTAAACGACCCCGGGAAATATTAATACCACAACCCAGAAATATTGCCCAAAGGAAGATGACATATAGGAAATCACCAAGGCATAGGCCAAAGAAATTTGTAGAATTCAAAGTTGATTTAGATAAGCTGAAATATAATAAGGATTTTTTAGATTATATAAAAACTAAGAAATATAAACATAATTATCCTCAAACTTATTATTATCCTCGTATAAAATATTTTATAAATCCTAATACATTTGCTCAAAAACCAAACAATAATAGATTGTTACCGTACCCAAAGCCAATTTTATGGCGAAACTTAATTCCCATTCACAATAATTTAACTGTAACGACTCCTAGTAATATAATTTCTTTAGATCCTAGTGATTGGAAGCCCATTGTTATGGTCAACAAAACTGAATCACCTAAACGCATTAATAAGAGGGACAAAAAACGTAGGAAGAAACTTAACAAAAAAAGAAGGAAGAGAGTTAGGAGGAGTGTATTTTTAAGCGACACTAAAGATGGTTTTCTAAAAAGGAGTAAAACAAATTCTCGTAAACATGATGAAGAACTAAGTATCGCGTCGCTTACTATGAACAATACAGACGATTTCATATATCAAAAAGTAATAGAATATTTCGCCCCCACAAAAAAACCAGCATATTATACGATCACATATAATATGTTAATGTCCTGTTTAGATATAATAGATGGTATCTTTGAAGTCCACGAAGTAATTTATAATTACTTTAATGATGACGTAAAGCAAATAAAGAAAACAAGGAAAAAAAATAAGAAAAAAATACCTTATAAAATATTAGCTAAGAATGTTACGTCTAAGACAAAATTTTATAGATACATATGATTTAAATACCTTATGATTTTAGGGTCTAAAATATATAAAGGTGATGGGTCATAAAAATATTTTACTGTATAATATATATTGTGTTATTGTATAATATGTAAACATTTAATTGATTTGCGTTTTGTAAATATCAATTAAAATGTATTTTTTTATATTTTGTTTCACGAGTAATTCAATAACTTTTCTTGATTTTAAAGGTCAAAATATTAAAAATCACTAAAGATAACATTTTTAACATTGATTTTAAATATGAATAAATGAATCTACCAGGAAAGTTATTGAGTGACCATCGTCCATTTGTATTGATATTTGCATCGCTTAAACTATTTATTGTTACGCAGGGTACCGGCGACGTCCAATCTTTTATGGAACCTCGCGCGCTACTTCAGAATACTATTCGGCCTTCCAGAACCCGCATTAAGTGAAACAATGACAATGCCTATGTATAGTTTACCTCAAATGCAAAATCAAATGTTTGCCCCAACAATGCAAAACCAAATGTTTGCCCCAACAATGCCGACGAATTAAAACAAGGATTTAATAATTAAGGATCAAATTTCTAATAGCTAAATGTCAGATCACCACGCGAAGTTCTTGATCCTTTACGGCACGTTCGTTTTTTACGTAAGATTTATATAAAAAACCTCCAAGTTTTTGTTAAGTTTGGATCAAAATTACGATTTTAGGTATCAAACTTACGTAATGAACGAAATGCCCTTCGTGGTGATCTGACATTTAGCATATCGTAATGCCTTAAGCTTGTCCCTTGTCTTCGAGGTTTAAGGCATTATGATTCCGCTTCAAGACTGACTAATTCTGAGGTTACGCGAGCCCGTCGACTATTAGTTACGATAATTTATTTTAGTTTAAGTTTTATTTATTCAGCACTATGTGGAAAAAGAATTAAAAGGTAAAAGATATTTGTGGTTTTATTTTTGTTTATGATGTAGTTAAAAGATACTGGAAAAAATTTTAATATCCTTAATGTAATGTTGCTTATAGTTACAAAAGTTAAGGTTTTAACGCCTTTCAAATATTTAATATTTATTTTTCGATCTAATAAAATAAATTAATTTTTCATGGCATATTGAAATTGAACAATTATGGATATTAAATCAATATAATTATTATTCGATTCTATTTATCCCGAAAAATTACATAAAAATGTGAATTTATCCTCCTGAGGTCTGGGATTTATATAAAACTATTTTTTATCGTTTTAAAAATTAAAATTAATTAAATACGCATTAAGATAACTGAAAAAATGGGAATATAAATTGTTTGGAAAACGTATTAAGATGTTTATATTAACATTTAAAGCTACCTCTAAAGTAGTTAGTTAAACTGTACAAATATATTTTGTATTTGACAAAATACATTGTTAAAGTCTTTGTTTATTTGCCTTTTCAGCACCTATTTTATTTCCAGAGTAATCGATTAACTATTTTAGCTTTATGGTTTCGTGACATTTCAGCAGGAATAGGCGAATTAAAGATGAGCGAATCATTAAAAGTCCTACTCGATTATTATTTATTAAACAATATATAAAACACAATTTTATTTTAGACAACTTTTTGCATCTCATAAATAACAGTAAATAAACCTCTGAAAACGTACTGTTTTGCTGTTTGTGTAACTTTCTAATGTTTCAGTTATTTCTTATTTACATAAGTAGCCTAGTAAAATTACCAAAAAATAATTAAACAAAGAAGCAGCATGCCAAACAAGTTAATATCATACAGATATTCTAACAGGATTCTTTTTATTCACCTAGTGATTGAGAAATCATGTAATATTTGTATGACATAAAACAATGATGAGCTGTTACTCATATGTTATGGATTTATGTTGGACATATGTTGAATATTAATAAGAATATAACAATACACAAATTCACAATAAGCAAATTATCCATTAGGTAATATAGATTATTTTAATAAAAACACTAAAATTTCAAACTACTGATCGTAGCGCCGACACTCGTTTGTAATTAAAAAAAAATCATATAATTCTGTTAATTAATTTCAGTTTAACAGGGTAGGCAGAAGAAACTTAGTGTTATGACACTCCGTTCCCCAGTTTCTGCCGAATTCTGGAGGCATTTGTTGAGTGCCAGAACTCAACGCCACGCTTTCCCTCGAGACCAGAGCGAGGAAATGGAAATAACTTAAATTTATTAAGTGAATATTTAATCTCCTCTAGTGGGGATCGAGCCCACAACCAGTTCTGACTATTCTATATTTTGTAAAACTATGTCTGATAAAAAAGAAAATAATTTCAACACTCAAATTTTAGAACATAATGAAAGTTTAATGAAATCTTCTTTGAAAACATTATTAATTCCGACGTCTATCGATTTTGATGATTCTAATCCCTATATTGAACAATTATTAGGTAATATAGAAAATTCAGAACATATTTTAGAAGCAGAAAAACAACTTCATTCTTATTTAAATATTGAATCTAATAATAAAACTTATCTCTTACTTTTTACTAGAGTTCATCACTTTGATGAAGCACGTTATAACGAAATATTCGAAACTTTGAAAAATGTTAGAAATAAAATGGTTATTTTTGGAAATGTACAAGAAATAGGAATTACAGATTTTAAGAATCCGTTCGAGAAACATAATTTTACTAAAATTTACAATATATTATGATATCTTTTCCATAATACTGGTATTAAAATTCATATATATCATAATAAAATAATTTATCCGTCTCCCTCTGAGGTAAAGAAAATATTATTAGACAATCATGATATACCGATAGCAGGACATTTAGGGTCAATACGAATGTATAATAGGATAAAAGATATGTATTACTGGAAGATATACGTAATGACATTGACAATTATGTAAAAGCCTGTAAGAAATGCCAAGAAAATAAAGCTTTACGAAAGATTAACCGAGCACCTATGATTATTACTAGTACATCAACAGCCCCATGGCAACGTCTTAGCTTAGACGTAGTAGGACCTCTTCCAGAGTCAGGAATAGCTAAGTTAAAATATATCCTCACCCTTCAAGACGATCTAACTAAGTTTTCAGTAGCATTTCCTATAAGAAGTACAACGGCAGAAGAAACTAGTGAATGTCTTCTTCATTTTATTTCTATGTTTGGAATTCCGAAAATAATTGTAACAGATCAGGGAACCAATTTTACTTCAGAATTATTCAAGAAAACGTGTCAATTTTTAAAGACCAAACAATTGTGGTCATCCCCTTATCATCCACAAACACAGGGTGCTTTGGAAAGAAGCCATTCAACCTTAAAGGAATATCTAAAATCATATGTCAATGAGGGTCAAACTGACTGGCCTCGTTATGTTTACACAGCCATGTTAGCATATAATACTTCCGTACATAGTACCACAAACTATACACCGTATGAATTAATGTATGGTCACAGACCAATAATTCCAAATTCTATATTTGAAGACACACCAGGAGCAACTTATCCTGAATATATAAAAATGCTTCAAAACCGTCTTAAATATTCAAGAGAAAAGGCTATAGAAAATATAAAACAATCGGAAAATAATTCTTTATTTATTTTTTTATTTTTTTTTATTTTATTTATTTTTAAGGGAAACATACAGTACCTTAAATATATTCTAATAACACACAAAAAATAGTACAAATACCAATCAAGTTTCCACAAACTACTTAATCATAAGTCTAAAGAACAACAATTTATGCACATACAAAAAACAAAAAAACAAAAAGTGGAAAACTTCATTCGGGACAAAAAGATATAAATAAATTACTGCTAAAAAATATCGACACCTAACCAAGTACAAAAATAAAAAACAATTCATAAAAGTTTCCTCAAACAGTCCTTGAAATTGTTGAATTTTACATTGAATAAGTCTAAGTTGTTATGCTTAACATTAAAATTTTTGCATGCACGTGACACAAAGTTATTAGACGCATATTTTGTTTTAAACTTAGGAACTGCAAACAAGGGTTTAGTTCGTGCACCCAATCTATGACACGCAAAGTTTAGTTTACTCACGAGAAGGGTAAGGGAAGGGAAATCGATCATATTGTTCACCAGCTTATACAACAACACTTGATCCCTGAGATCACGGCGCTTCTCCAGAGATATATCTTTTAAAGTCTTAATTAATGGTTCTGCTTAATTCTAAGAAATATTATGATTCACGTACTAGGCCTAGACAATATAAGGTAGGCGAATATGTTTATTTAAAAAACCATCTTAGGTTACGTAAGTCTCTTTCACCAATATGGAAAGGACCTTATAAAATAGTTAAAATTCTCGGTAATAATACCTTATCGCTTCTAATAAATAGAAGGCATGTTACTCATCATTATGATCAAGTAAAACCAGCTGAAATGCATGGAGATTCATAAATGATTTAAATTAAATATAAAATGAAAATATAATAAAGATACATATACAAAGATATATGAAATATTTTTAATTAAGTTTATGAATTTATGAAATATAAGATATAAGTCGTAAAATATAAAACAAGTATTAAAATATATAAAATAAAAATATAAAGCATTTAAAAAAAAAATCTATATGATAAGTAATTGTAATCATTAATTATAAGTATAGAAGTAAAATATGTTTAAAAGTATAATTAATATTAACTATATATTTTCAGCATATCCGCACAAACGCGTCCAGACTTCGTTGAACAAATTTCCAAAAGTCCTGGAATTTATTTTGACCACGTAGGTAGTGCTAAAATTATTGAAGGACAATTACACGTCCTTATTCCGTTAGATATATCTTTTATTAAGCCTCATATAGATAATATAAATTTAATAATTAACTCAGTAAAACAAGCTTGTAAGGAAATATGGATAGAACCGGAATGTATTAATATTTTTGAACCCCTTATGATGCGGTTCGAGGAAATTGAGAAGCAATTTTCCTCTATCTCTCATTTAATAGAATCAAAAAATAAAAGAAGTGCATGGTTTGCAGGAGTTGGATCTTTAATGAAAAATATATTTGGAACTTTAGATGAGGAAGACGCATTAGTTTATAATAGTGCTATACAATCTATTTTTAATAATGAAAATAAAATATCATCGTTAGTTAAAGAAAATATATTGGTAACAAATTCCATTATTTCAAAATTTAATGAAACTATATTAAAGCTTCAGAAAAATGAACATCAATTAAATGAAGCAATTGATAATTTTACTTTAATATTAAAGAATATATCAGTAATTACAGAACGAAATCAAATTCAATTAAGTATTAATAATATTTTTAGTAGTTTAGAAATATCTATAATTACTTTGTCTTTTAAGCTTGATGATATTATAAATGCTATAGTATTCAGTAGCATAAATAAATTGCATCCTGCAATAATAACTCCTATGCAACTTTATAAAGAGCTCATAAATAATTATCGCAATTTACCACAAGGGTTAGAATTGCCTACACCTTTAGAATTAAATATGATACACACTATGACTAACATATCAAAGGTGTTATCTTATTATATGGACAATAAATTAATATTTGTGTTACAAATTCCACTAGTATCCACTATGGAATATAATCTTTACCATAACATTCCTTTACCTATTCCACATATTTCTGAGCAACCAGATTCTTTTAGTTTAATAATACCAACCGCGAAGTATATCGCCATAACAATTGATAAAAATCATTATTTTGATCTGGATAACTTAAATAATTGTATTTTAATTAATTATAATAATTTAATTTGTAATGTTGCAAATGTTTACACATCTGAATATAAACCTGTATGTGAAAGTGAATTATTGTCGAAAGTTGTAACTAAAATGCCTAATCAATGTGAAACTAAATTTATTTATGGTAAAATAAATATATGGGAAAAAATTAATAATAATAAATGGTTATTTGTTCAGTCAGAACCTAGAAAAGTAACTATACAATGTTCAAATTTGAAATTAAATCAAGAAAAAATATTATTAGGAACAGGCATTTTAAATTTGCCTGAACTATGTATTGGTTATAGTAAAAATGTTATTCTAATAAGCAAAATTAATCGAAATATATCTATACCAACAATTAATTTCCAATTTAATTTAATACAAGACCCATGTTGTAACAGGTTAAAATTTAATAAAATTAAGGAAAGTGTTTCCCCTATCCATTTAGAAAATATAAATTTAGATAATTTAAAGCATGAGAGAAATTTATTAAGTAAACAACTTTTGGATACACAATTAGTAAAGGAAATGCCTCACATAATTAGTTATTTATCATTGTCATAATTAGATATGGGACACATTATTCAATTATAACTGTTTTAATTTTTATCATTATTATTATTGTAATCTTTTATGTACTTATCAATAAGTTTACTAAAATGTATAAGTTAAGAAAAAATAAATTACCTGTAGATGAAAGGAGTATTGAATTAAAATTGCATGTTAATAGTAATTCCACTAATGAGGAACAGAATATAGAAGGGCATAGTTCTTATCCCACTTTAAAGAGTAATTTATAAATTTTATTGTAAAACTTCGAAATGTTATCCGAAGTTTTTCCTACGGGGGGAAATGTTATATATTTATAAAGTATGTAGATTTGCTGACCGTCGCGTAACTCCCCTTACTCCTCTATGCCCCTATTAGATTTATATAGTCTTCATTGTCATGTTTAGCTTCAGTCACTATTGAGCTACAGTACCGGTTATTATATTGTAATTAGTCCTTATTGAGCTACAGTACCGGTGATTATATTGTAATTAGTCATTATTGAGCTACAGTACCGGTGATTTATATTGTAATTAGTCATTATTGAGCTACAGTACCGGTGATTATATTGTATTTAGTCATTATTGAGCTACAGTACCGGTTATTATATTGTAATTAGTCATTATTGAGCTACAGTACCGGTGATTATATTGTAATTAGTCATTATTAAACTACAGTACCGGTTATTATATTGTAATTAGTCATTATTGAGCTACAGTACCGGTTATTATATTGTAATTAGTCATTATTGAGCTACAGTACCGGTTATTATATTGTAATTAGTCCTTATTGAGCTACAGTACCGGTGATTATATTGTAATTAGTCATTATTGAGCTACAGTACCGGTTATTATATTGTAATTAGTCATTATTGAGCTACAGTACCGGTTATTATATTGTAATTAGTCCTTATTGAGCTACAGTACCGGTTATTATATTGTAATTAGTCCTTATTGAGCTACAGTACCGGTGATTATATTGTAATTAGTCATTATTGAGCTACAGTACCGGTGATTTATATTGTAATTAATCAACTTATAATTTTTGTACTATTTCTTTTAACAGTGAAATAAATAAAGTTTTTTTAAAAACTGTCTTTTCAAACATCCCATAACAGTTCGATTCCCATTCGGGGAAATAAAATATTTATTTAAATTTATGTTTTTATTTTGTCGCTCTGGTGTCGAGGGAAGCGCAGCGTTGACCTCCGCCACTCAACCCGCAATGCTTCCAGAATTCGGCAGAAAGTCGGGAACGGAGTGTCTTAAGACTAAGTTCCCTCTACCTACCCTGCTGTGTGTGGAATACAGTGTTTAATATACAAAATTAATTGTTGCCACTTGTGATTATCTAAACGTGTAACAAATAATAAACAATAACAAAAAAACTATAAAATGAAGATCAAATTAAATTTTAATTTTCTATTAGCATTTGATGCACTATTCATATTTAGATATATATTTCTAATATATTTTATGTATAATTCATAATATGTATGAAATAATTAATACCATTAATAAGACAACGATACTGATTTATACTATTAAATTATAAACATACATATTCCGAGCACGCAATGTAAGAGACTTAAAATTTATTAAAAAAAACTCTATTTTTTTCTTAAATTTGGATTAAAATAACGATTTTAGGTATTAACTTTCTATTTATCCCGAAAAATTACATAAAAGTTGTGGATTGATAAGACTACATACGTATTACCTGAGTGATTATTCAATGGAGGCAATCCATTTAACGTTTAAATTATTTTGATTTTCGTGCTTTAGTAGACTCAGCTATTTTCCGCTAGTCAATACGTAATGTCTTGGAAATTGCGCGGAAAATAGGGCATTAAGTGTCTTAACACAATTTTTTTTCGCCAACCCTACTATGCGGGAGAAAGTGTGGAGCAGAAAATAATATTCAATGTCATGTTATAGTAAATTGAGGCCAGTCGTGGTGCAGGGGCACAAAGTGTGACTGTAAAACCGACTGGTTGTGGGTTTGATCGCCACTGGAGAAGATGAAATATTTACTTAAATTTATATTTCCATTTCTTCACTCTGGTGTTGGGGACTCGGAGAATTCGGCACAAAGTGGGGAACAGAGTGTCTTAACACTAGTTTCCCTTTGGCTACCCTGCTGTGTGCGGGATACAGCGTGAAGCTGATTTATTTATTTATTTTTATGTAATAGTAAAACAAATGTAACAATAAAATCTCTATGAAATATGAATGTTTATTAGTAAACAACTCTTTTATTATTTTATTCTAGAATCACCATCAATTTAAGAGTCTCTCGCATACCGATTACACAAAGAAAGTAAGTAAGGCTGGGCATTATATTATTCAGAAAAGGCGTTGAAGAGACTAGGCTTAGAAATATGGCTTTGTTATAGGTTTTTCATTTCCATTTGATAAGATTTGTGAGAACTTAAGGAACTTTTTTTTACATTTTCTAAAACTTTATTTGGTTATCTTGTTTTAATATTTAGCATGGCATAGCAGGGCAGGCAGAGGGCGCTCTTAGTGCTTAGTGTCAAAACACTCTGTTCTCTATAATAACAGATTGAAAATCATTACATAATTATCATTAGACGCCGTCGTGGCGCAGCGTCGCAGCGTCAAGTATTAGGTTCCCAAGTACCCTCTACCTACCCTTCTAAATGTGGAATACAACGTCAAGTGAAAACACAAGAGATTAATAAAACTAAAAATAATTCTATCATATTTATTAAGTGTAATAATTATTATTTATCTTCTCCATGTCGGTATCGCGGTCGTCCCATTTCATCCAATCGTTGTGGTGTGGATCCGTGAACACTTCGTACGTAACGTTTTTTTGCTGTTCATTAAAATAATAATAATATTATTGTTACATATATTACTGAGGCCAGTCATGGCGCAGCGGCACGAGGTGTGACTGTAAAAGCGACTGGTAGTGGGTTTCGATCCCCACTCGAAGAGATATTTACTTAAATTTATATTTCCATTTCTTCGCTCTGGTGTCGAGGTTAAGTGCTGCGTTGAGTTCTGCCACTCAACACGCAATGCCTCCAGAATTCAGCAGAAAGTGGGGAACGGAGTATCCTAACACTAGGCTCCCTCTGCCTACCCTGCTGTCTGCGGAATACAGCGTGAAGCTGATAAATAAATAACTAATATTATTAAGTAGTGACACTCTCGAGGCTTCGACCACTTGAACTATATAATGATTTATTTACTAATCTGAAGTACTTTCGTGTGCTAATAACATTATCATTTTAAAGACAATATGTACATTGCAAACTATAATTTTAAACCATTCCATATTTTTATGCCAATCTTGTCGAATAAAATACTTTTTATTATTATTACTTTTTTATTTATGAACTGATTGAAATAAATTCAGGAAAGTTTGCCAAAATACAACAAAAAACTGCATTTCAATGGGTTAAGCCGTTTCTGAGAATAGCTTGCAAAGACGCTCGGACAAACGAACAAAAATGTAAGAAAATATTATTAAGAGTTTTAATACATTCATAGCTCGATTTTTTCGTATATTTTTTATGTACTGACAGCAATCATTTACATATTAATCATATGTATAGATACGAGACATATGTGGATAATATGTGTTCGATTCCCACTCGAGTAGTAAGTTATTATCATTGTCTCGCTTTAGTAAAAAGACAAATCATACTGTGGAGTTCCATCACTGAATACGAATTGTAACGACAATTCGAGGGTAAGTGGGGAACGGAGGGTCTTAGCAGAGGGTTCCTTCTGCTTACCCTGCCATATCTTGTATAGCCATATATTATTTAATAAACTCACTAACATATTCCTTTAACGTTATTTTTCCGTTGTGTATAAGCCGTGGTGGTGTAGTGGAACATAAGGAATAAATATGTTTTATATTATATTTAAATTCCCCACTCTTGTATAAGAAATGCAGCGTTTAGTTCCGCCACTTAGCGGACTCATTAAAATAGTAATAACTGGTTAATTACTAAAACTAATTTTGTTTATGTTTTAAATTTAAAATTGTATTATGAGATGTATAAAAAGGGATTTCAAGAAGCGACAGTTTGAGTCCCCCTACGTTAAAATCTTTATACCATTCTACAAATTTTAAAATAATTTATTTAATTTAGCAATGATTTTCATATAATGTCAACTAAAAAAAATAAATAACTTGACTAAAATAAGAAGGTTTTTTATACACCAGAAGTACGAAGACCATTACATTTTAGTACAATTATGAATTATTAGTATAACAACTTTTATCTAGGCTTTTTTATATCTACGAGAAATATACTATTTTATGACCGAGAAGCCATTTTTTGTATATTATAGGGAAACTTCAAACGTCCCTTGATACTTCCAAAGTAACTTTGAACTACTTTTTAAGTCGTAAACTTTAGTATATAGCAACATTTCTTTCAACTTCTTTTTAGTTTACTTAGAAGTTATTGAGGCTGTCGTGACCGAAAAATCTTCCTGTTAATGTGACGATCGTGGGTTCGATTCCCTCTGGGGATAAGGATTTTTTCATTTATTTCACGTTACCTAGACAAGACAAAGCGCGGCAGAGTTCTGCGATTTAATATGCAATTCTTAGGGTAGTAAGCGGGTTGCGGGAAAATTTTAAATGCATTTCACAGAATATTTTGGCGATATTAAAAATTACTAGGTACTCCACATAATATATGAGATTATATGGCAGTATGTAGGTATATATTTTTAGCTTCACACTTTATACCGCATATAAGGCAGGCAGAGAGATCTGAGTGTCGAGACAATCCTCTTTCTGCCTGAATTTGAGATATTGCTGAGGTCCTCGTGACGCGGGGGCACAATAGAGACACTGTAAACGCAACGGCTATAGGCTCAATTTCCACTAGGGGAAAAAAAATATTTAATATTTTCGTTTCCTGATTCGTAACGAGGCAAAGCGCGGCGTTGAGTTCTGCCACTCAAAACGCAATGCCCCAAGAATTCCGTGGAAAGTGAACAAAAACTTAATGGGAAACATAGCGTCTTAACACTAGGTTTCTACCCTGACTACCCTGCTAATTGTTGGATATAGCCTGAAGCAAAAAAAGTGTGGCAATGCTTAACGCTGCGCTTTGTTATTGTTAGAGAGAGAATCGAACTCACAACCCTTGCCTTAACAGTCACGTTTTCCACTGCCATATAGCCTCTTGATATATCTTTAAGCTAATAAATACAGGTCTATAAGTTATCATATAATTTCCTTTTCAATCTTATTTCGTAGAAGTACAATTGAACATTTCGATTGTTCGCTTGAATCGTATAGAGTCGTTTCAAGTCCATCATTAAAGAGTTCTAAGAACTCTCTCATTGTTATTTAATAAAGACGAATATCTTATATAAATATTATAGGTCTTTTTTATATTTTAGCCATTTTCTATACAAGTTTTTTTGTGATATTACATGTCATATAAATAGGCCAGTCGCGTGGCGCAGCGGCACAAAATGTGACTGTAAAAACCGACTGGTTGTGGGTTCGATTCCCACTCGAAGAGATGAAATATTTACTTAAATTTATATTTCCAATTCTCCGCTCTGGTATCGAGGCAAAGCGCGGCGTTGAGTTTTTGAGTGAGAAAGTGGGGAACGGAGTGTCTTAACACTATGTTCCCTCTGCCTACTCTGATGTGCACGGGATACAGCGTGAAGCTGTTTTTTTTTTATATAAATGGACTTAGTATATTCTTAATATAGACTTTTTTTGCTTCATTTAACTATTTTTCAGGCATAGCAGGATAATTAAAGAGATTCTAGCGTAGGTAAAATCATACAAAATAATCATAGAAAATGGAAATATATTTAAAATGTTAGTTTTAAATAGTAAGTATATGAGGTAGAAATAATTTATTACCACCGGGAATTGAACCCACAGCCCTCATGCTTACAGACAGATACTGTGCCGCGGCGGCACTACGTCAGCTTCACTGTGATTAGGTATATTAGAAGATTACATACCAAAGCAAGTTATTTATTACGTTGAAATTTAATTATTATACAAATATACTTACATTTTAGTAGTCTTTATATTATTAAAATTAATAAGGCATATATCTCATAGCTCCCTTCAATTGGCGATAATTTATATAACATTTTGTTATTAATAATAAAGCCTAAGCTTAGGTTATAATTGGATTTCTTCTAAGTCCAATTATGATTCTAATTCTACGTAGTTACTCTATATCTTTCGCCCACATGGTCGAATAGAAATTACTCAATAATTTCGAAATGAATAATGGTGGAAAAACATAGCCTATAGCCGCCCTCCAAATGTGTTAGCTTAAGTTTATAACTTATATAAGTTTAGTATCATATACCTATTTTTAAATAAAAAAAATGTTAGTGAACATTTCGTTTAATCCACAAATAAATATTTATTAGGACTAAAATAAATTAATAATATTAATAATCAAGCAAACGCTTATAAATGCGACAACAGCTGTACAAGTTAGTAAGGAAATGGAACAAATAAATATGTATGTATATAAGTTAATATTTACAATACAATCGATACCAATACGTGTACTAAGACTGAGTTAATAATAACATACTTTTTTTTAATAATAATACTTTAATTAAACTCATAGAACGTCAATTAGCGCTTATGAATGTTAGATGATATTACTGAATGCAATTTTTTTTTGCTAAAATTATTGTTTATAATGAAATTCTTGCTAAAATTATCGCAAGCAATGAATCCCTTGCGAGTTATTTCTTGCTATGTTATTATTAACTTAGTCATTATGCTGTTTATTTTGTTATGTTGAACTTTACAGCTCAAAATCTCCGTCAAGTCCCATTCACCAATATGATTTAGTCCTTTTTGATGATCGCCTGAAAAGTATTCGTATATTAGTTCTTATTATAACGAGTTAAACATAAAACCACATAATGATATTAATTAGATTATATTAGTTTTTTATAAATGAATTACCTTTTTAATTTAAGAAAAAATAGATTTTTTGTTGGATAAATAAAATTATTGATAGATAATAATAAGCAGAAGCAATTGTAGTTATATAACTGGTAAACAATACAATATAGAATATTTGGTTAGTTCATTATTTAATTTTTCAAGTAAATTATTAGTTTAGAAATATTTGAGCAGGGTGGGCATCGAATCCATGGCTCACTTAAATTAAATTAAATCTAATCTAATTTAATTTAAGTGTATTCAGAACATCCAATTATTACACCAAAAGGTTGCATTTTAAAAATAATTATGAATAGCTTACATATATATTTCTATATATTTCTACGTAAAGATGTAGGCTGATGACTAACAAGTTTAACAATTTTTGTACACTAGTAGAAATATTGACAAATCAATAAAATATGTCTTATTTGGTGGTTTTTTTTTAATGTGAAATATGTAAATTTATAAGCAAAAGCTATTTACAAAAATTTACAAAAATTTTAATTCCGTCTCTGCAAGATTTTAAAAAGTGCAAATAAGTCGTTGTTGCATTGTGAAGAAGAAACGAACTGACGAGAAAATTATAAATAACTATAGTAATTACATATGAATGTCGTGCAAAAATTTTAAATTGATATTTAATAGAAACATTATATATAAGATATGTTTTATAATTAAATTGCAGAAATTACTCAATAACGCCGCTAAATAAGATGAAAAAAGAAAATAAAAGACAGTGTGATTTAGCAATGTATTTATTCATGCTTCCATGCAGTAATAAATAAGATTCATGCATTCGACTGATATTATAAGAACATAGCTTTCTTCTAGAACATTCGGGTTATTATCATGTAAATACTAACATGGTGTTAGTAGAACATGCAATATCTAAAAACTATACAAATGAACAACCATCTCTTTCTTATTAATATAATAAGAAAAGAATGGCGATTGAGTGAGAGAAAAATAACTAATCAGTCACCTCCATTCATACTTAGATAATAACTAGAATTACAGAAAAAATAATGAAAATAAAAAAATAGAAACAAGAAATTCATTGCAAGCGCAATTAAGTAATTAAGTCTTAACATAAAAGATAATTAAATACCTAAAAGAAAGATATAAAGATTAAACATATTTCTATCTATGGCCAAGTTCCTTAACGTGTAACAACATGCAAACGCCAAAGACATGCTTAAAACATGCACATTTAATCGGTCACCTGAGGAGAGAATAACTTCTTAAGTCCGATGATTGTGGCTAGTAAGAGCGCGATTTTGGATATCAGAAGGGCCTTTCCGACCATCAGGTATAAACCTTTGAAGGTCAGAGCTCCTAGAAGACCCAATTTCATGGCCGCAGCAGCTAAGAACGGCCCCATGTTCTTGTTTCTTGCTCTACCACTCTCTATATCCTTGTGGGCTTTCATTGAAACACCTGTAAGAAGATATATATAAAATGGAATTTTTATTTACTTATCGTTTGCAAAGCAACATTAATTTTTAATATTTTCAAAGTATTGTTTCATATCAAAGATTGAAAAATATTTTAGATAACGTATAAATATTATAATGTAGCGGCATTCGAACCCGTTAATATACTGTGACCACTAAGCCCTACGTGAAACGTATATTTTTCTAGAGAATAAGTAAGCATTTACCCCACAATCGAAGGAATTGTAGGATGATAACTCTTTAGTTTTACATATCTCCCATATTAAGAGCTGGAGGCTGAGATATTGAGACTCTTCCTTCCCCTCGGTTTTTAGCTTCCGACTATTTGCCACAAATAGCAGGGTAGGCAGACGGAGCCTGAGAACCGACTGAACCGAACCGTGTTAAGACACTCCGTTCCCATTATGACACTTCAGTTTCCCTATTTCCTCCATTTTTTGAGGTATTATGATAAATGGTGAAACTCAACGCCGCGCTTATATTATTTTATATTCTCGAATGGGAGTCGAACCCACAACCAGTCGCGTTTAGTTAGTTAGTCTTGGCCTAAGTTATATCTGAATCCTACACAGCAGTGTTCCTTAAAAGAATCAGATCGAACCCACAACTATTCCGCTTAAAGTTAGTCAAACTTATTATTTGAGCCAATGTAAACTGTTCAACCTTATTGGGATTCAAGCATTTTTTCCTTAAAAGGCAATTTCTTAAATTAAATGTTCTTCCAAACAAGTATCTTGTTGTAGACCAATTAGTTGTCCTAAATTAACAATTGTCGAGACGATAATGTCTATTCTAATTAGTGAGCCCATTTGTTGCTGTCTAAACTCAGCTAATCCTTAAATTTAATACTTAAACGTTGAAATTAAATTTACAACTTAACTAAAATACTTCTTTACAATTTCCAAAAAAAATGCAGGTAAATAATTACATTCTTTCTACGACGTCTTATCATTATAATGTTTTATCATAAACGTCACTTTCGGGCACTTTTTCTTCAAAAATGTAATTTATATTGTTTGAAATGTACACAAATTCCATATTATTTTAAAATATAATCTATTGGCCATCATCATAATATTTTATTAGACATAATTTTTCATATTGTTTTCCTTAAAATTCAGGGAAAGTAAGAATTAAGGTAAAAAATCAATTTTGATAAATTGACTATGTATTTCAATAAAAAAAATCCGTATATTTCAAGTATTATGGCTATTATTACATTGGAAACGGAGTAATTTTTATGTTTGTAGCAGTGTTGGTAGGGTTCTCTATTATCCACCTTGATATGAAATTTTATGTGTTGAGTGGCGGAACTCAAAGCCATGCTTCGTCCATCAGGGCGTGATGTTGAAATCCTCCTGAATTTGAATTCCCCTAAATAGGGATTGAATCCACACCCAATTGAATCCCCCTAAGTAGGAATTGAACTCATACCCATTGCTCTTATCTGACAATCCATGGCATTAATGTATATGTGTTAATACTGAATACCGATCTTTTATCTTAAATATAGAGCAATTTCACTATATTTTCTGTCAATTTATGCCAACGTGGATCTCGGGGGACTTGTCTGCTTTAGACTAATACTTTGGATTCAAATTACACCCCGGGGATGCGTTTATATTTGTAAAGTAGGCCCAATTAAATATAGTATAGCTTTGAGAATTGTTTCCACAGAAACAAGGTGAGGGTAAATTTTATGAGTGAGTAGTGGTGGTAGAGTGTCATATCGCTGTATTTTCTATGGCAATCTTGCAAAACGTGAAAAGTATTTTTAATCTTCTTAGTGTTGTCCACAGTAAGAAAAGAAAGGAACCTTTCGTAGAAAACGTAAAAAAAATTGAGCGTTGCGGGTTTTGAGCCCCCGTTTCTTAGTAACTGTAGTAAGGAAAATTGCTGGTTGGAGTAAGGAATTTGAAACTCTCTAGGGAATCTTTACATGTCAAATTTCAGTCCAGTTCCTTCCAGTAGTGTAAGCTGTGCGCTGTGTGTAGGTAGGTCGCTCGTCTAAACCAATTTTAATATTATAGCCAAAGAATAATACTAAAAAATATTAATAAAAATGTCCTATGTCCTTTCTAATACCTCTAAGTTAATTATAATTTATTTTTGGTTCGCGTCCCGTTACGTTAAGCTTCACGCTGTATCCCGCACACGGCAAGGTAGGCAGAGCGAACTTAGTGTTAAGACACTCCATTTTGGAGGCATTGCGTGTTTCTTTCCGTCGAATATTGGAGGCATTGCGTGTTGAGTGGCGAAACTCTACGCCGCTTTTTGCCTCGACATCAGAGCGAAGAAATGAAAATATAAATGTAAATAAATATTTCATTTCCTCGAGTGGGGATCGAACCCATAACCAGTCAATCGAACAGTCACACTTTGTGCCCTTGCGCCACGACTGGCCTCAAGACATAAGTAAGTTAAGATTATAAATAAATATAATTTGCCGAATGATCATTCTTAGTAGAAATTTGTAAAAATCTTCCTACATGGATGCGAGCAACATAAGTAATTAAAAATGTTATAAATATCATAAAATAATTTTAATTAAATAATTAAGATTAAAACGTATAGGTTAGTGGTCAGAGCGCATGGGCAATTTCCAAGAGACACAGGTTCGAATCCTGTTACGTACAAATATTTGTACGTTTTCTAAAAATATCTTGTTCAAATATATACGTACTAAATGTAAAACACACGCGAGCAAGGACAACTGTTAAACTCTTAAGTTATAATTATTATATAGTGATAATGCGGATTACACTTCCCAACTCTAATAAGGCTTGGTCTCAAAGTCTTAGCTAGTTTCCCGTTATCGTAACTTGTAGTTTACTTCTAAGGACACATTAATGCTATCAAGCGTTAATATAGGGTTAACAAATAGAGATTATAAAGATTATATCGTAGCGCAAAGTTTATGGGTTCGATTCCCACTCGAGGTAATGAAAAATGTATTTTAATATCCTCGCCCTGGAAAAATTAAGTGCGGCGTTGAGATGTGCCACTTAACTAGCAATGTCTTGAAGTCGGAGAGCGGAGAACGGAGTGTCTTGATACTAGTTTCGCTTGTGCCCACCAACCACACTATGAAAAAGTGTGAACTTAAGAACTGTTAAACTCACAATTATCGCTTCTCTAGCCGGACACTGTTTCGATCTCTTTAAATATAATAACTACAAAGTAAATGAACTTCACGCTATCCCGTACACAGCTGTGTAGGCTGAGGGAACCTTTTGTTAAGACACTCCGTTCGCCACTTTCTGCCGAATTCTGGAGGCATTGCGTGTTGAGTGGCAGAACTCAACGCCTCTACAAAGTAATATATTAGTACGATCATTAATATATTATTTTGTAGTAATTATCCATAAAAATATTTTGATTTAACCTATAACATACTAATATAAAATGATAAATATTTAAGTTAAAATATATTCACTTACCCACTCCCAAGGTTCCATCTGCCTCCTTCTTGCCCGCGATGACAACATCTGCCGTGTCTAACAATCTGTACCTAATAGACCGTGTGGTGGCGAAGTTCCATAGTTTCTCGAATATTAGATTTTGTGCTTGATCCTCCAAGGAAGTGGCAGATCTGGCTAACGACTCTGATCTAATTGGTATTTCTGCTGCAGCGCCATTGCTAGAATATATAAATAGGAATATTTTTACCTTTAACTATGGCCGGTCGTGGCGCAGCGGCACGAGGTGTGGCTACAAAATCGACTGGTTGTGGGTTCGATCCCCACTCGAGGAGACGAAATATTTACTTAAATTTATATTTCCCTTTCTTCGCTCTGGTGTCGAGGACAAGCGCGGCGTTGAGTTCTGCCACTCAACACGCAATGCCTCCATAATTCGGCAGAAAGTGGGGAACGGAGTGTCTTAACCGGTTCCCTCTGCCTACCCTGCTGTGTGCGGGATACAGCGTGAAGCTGATTTATTTATTTATTTTTAACTTAGCTTCACGCTTTATCCCTTGCGGGGTAGTCAGAGAGAACGGAGCGCCAAACGCTACGGTCTCTACATAACTCTTTCGCCTCGTCCACTGTCATCAACCTCTTCATACATGCCCTTCGGGGGGTCCTCATGCTTTTTACGTGACCTTCCTCCAGTATCTTTGATACTGTGTTTTCGAAGGTCAACCGAGGTCTTCCCCTACCTCTCTTACCGCTCACTTTTCCATCATAAATCTTTTTTGCCATTCTTTCATCACTCATTCGTTCGACGTGCCCAAACCAGCTGAGCACGTTCTTCTTCATTCTCACCGTGACATCCTCGCTAGTACCTGCCATTCTGTGTACCTCTTCATTGCGGATTCGATCAGCTAAGCTGACTCCGCATATCCTACGAAGAGATCGCATCTCCACAGCATTCATCTTTCTTTCATTCTTCTTCTGTAATACCCACGTTTCGCTGCCGTATAACAAAGTCGGTACCAAAACTGCATTGTGTACGGCCAAACGCGCAGCTGTGTTGACGTTCCGCCGTCTCATCAATGCAGCTAAGGCTCCGTTAACCTTGTTACCGGCAGCAATACGCCTTTCCACATCCATCTCGTATCTTCCATCTCTACTGAACATACTTCCCAAGTATACCACTTCATTCACTTGTTCTAATATCTTATTATTTACACTGATCTTACATTCCGTCCTTTCTTCATCTCTTTCAAAAATCAGAACCTTTGTCTTATTCACATTGAGGCTTAGACCATTATATTCACACCCTTCTTTCAGAGTGGTGACCAATGCCTGCAACTCGCATTCTGATGATGTAATAAGCACTGCATCATCTGCGTACAGCAGGCAATTCACATTCAGGTCACCTACTTTCACTCCCATATCACTTTGTTTCACATAATAATCATAAAATATTTAATGTTTATTTAATTCTTTTTCTACAAGGCAGAGCGCGGCGTCGAACTCCACCACTCATCTCGCATTGCCTCCTGAATTCGTCGGAAAGTAGTGAACGGAAGTGTCATAATGGGTATGGACTGTTTTAACACTAGGTTCCCTCTACCTACCCTACGATATGCGAGATTGTGTAGCAGCAGTGTGAAGTTAAAACTAATAATATTAGCAGAGAGAGCCAAGTACACATTAAGATACTCCGTGGCTGCACTCAACGCTGCACTTCCTATACCAGAGGGAATACGAAAATCATATATTTCGAACCCACTCCCATCTTGCTTACTAAAGTAGTTCCACTGCTCCTAGATAGCCTCTTTATTCATATATTGATATAATTATTTAAGCAAAATTTATTTATAATTAGCTTTTCTGCCAGTTGTTCAACTTGAACTTGATTCAACAGATTGACATGACGCTTTTATTGAATAAACTTATTGGTTCGTTACAAATTCAACTGTTATAACGATAAAATGGCACGATTCGTTATTCTCAGTAAGTTAAATAAATGTAGAAAATTTTGTACTTTTAATATTATTATTTTTATTAGAAATGACACAATCTATGGTTAAATATATCTATAGGTTAAATTCTTTTTCTATATTTTTTTTTAAGTTATATCTCGCGTAGCAGAATAGACAGTTCAACTGACTAGAATGAAACTCACAACCCTTGCATTATAGTCAGATTCTGTTCCACTAAACCACGAAGATTTTATCATCTAAATAAATAAATAAATAAATAAATAAACAAATACAACTCTTTTTATTATCTTCAAGATAATACTCTATACGATTTTCAACATAAAACAGCCTTGTTTTTTTCCTACAACTGATAGAGTGTTATTTATTATTTAATAATTCATTTTTATAACAGAAAATATAAAGTAGCACTTACTAAGTCAATTCACGTTTACGTCGTGATAAATTGGAGGCATTTGCTACGAAAATTTGCGCAATGGAATAAACCTATATAATTTATTAATACCATTGAAAGGCAAAAATCAAAGATTTATTTTATTCAGCCCAAATACAAGCTAGATTCTAACAAAAAATGGGTCTTATTGAAAGAACTGCTGAAGTAAACTTAGTACCCGGTTTTTCTAAGCAACTACTTATTTAAGTTTGGTTTATTCAGTGAGTGTTGAGTTGATTTGAATTTTCAAAGTATTTTTATATGTGGTTATTTACATTTATTGTAGTAATATGTTAATATTATATACGACCGGCACGCTCGCGGCTTCACTAGTTTGAACTACAAAATTATTAATTTATTAAGCCGATTATTTTTTATGTTTTAATAATAATATCATTTTGAAAACTACATATACATATATCTGTGTTCAAAAGTAGTACAGAAGTAACTAAAATTGCATTTAAATCGCTTAAGACGTTTCTAAGATTAGCGTGAACAAACGTACTGACAAAATCCTAATAACAATTTTTCTTATATATCTTTCATGGACAGACACCGATCTGTTACGATTGTATTATAAATATATATTATATTATGTTATTTTCATGCATATAAATTAATAATCCTAATTTTACTCTAGTGGTAAACAATTTATGAGCCTATATTAATAAATCTAGTCTGATAGTTCTACTAAAATTAAAGTTATAAATCAGTGAATTTATTTTCCAAATAATATATAACATAGAGATCGACTAACATTTATGAATTAATTAACTGTGAGTTAAAACCAATGTAAGAGAAAGATGATAATATTCTAAAATTATATCTGTAAAGTTCCCTCTGCCTGCTATATGCGGGATACAGCGTGAAGCTGGAATAAGTCAAAGGTGATGAAATCATTATTACTAATATGGGATCCATAGCGATAACTCTATTTAGATAACTCTATTTCTACATTTGCCTCCGAACGGTAACGGTAAACGCCGTACGTTTTATTAGCAGATTAATTAAATAAAATTATTTAAAAATAAGAGTGTCGTGGCGCTGAAGGACGGCGTGTGAATTTGAATGCGATGATTGTGGTTTCGATTCCTTTTTGAATTTATTTTATTTTAATGTCTTCGCTCTTATAACAAGACAAAGCACTATATATAAATCTGCTATTCACTACACGCTATGTTTAAAATTTTGGGCGGAAAGGTAATTCCGCCCAAAATTACCTTAGTGTCTTAATACTAGATGCCTTCTGCCCTGCTATGCGTGAAACTCTACAATTGAGATTCGAACCTACAACCATCACGATCACAATTCTTAGCTAACTAAACAAAATCTATATTACTATAACATACGAACCTCTCATCAACAATCATAAGATCATCTGAAAGCTGAACAGCAGCGGTTCTAAGCATCCTGTCCACATAGCCCACCAGTTCGACGGCGATACAGGACGAAGTTTCCCGTGATATACATTTCTTTGTGAGGCCGCGTTTTAGGGTTTCTTCTGATGTTGACATCTGGAATTCAAATATTTCTAATATTTTAAACTAATAATTTTGTATCAGGCCCTCGTGACGCAGCAGCGTGTGACTGTAAACGTGACGGTTGTGGATTGGATTCCCACTTGTGAGTCGGGGTATGAAATCTTTATTATTTTTATTTACTCGCTCTGGTAATTGTGTAAGGCACGGCGTAGAGTTCTGCCTCTCAAAGCCTCAAGAATTCGGTAGAAACGGAGTGTCTTAATTCTTTTTCCCAGGGTCCTTCTGTCTACCTGCTATGTAGCATAGCAGAAAAGCTGCTATGCTGCTATGTAGTATAGCAGAAAAGAGAGAAAAGAAAGAATATATAATATTTTTGTTTAAAATATGATTTTAACGTTTTATCTTACATAAAACATTTCATTCCTTCGAGTCGAAATCAAACCCACACACATTCGCACGCTTATTTCAAGATATAACGAACGTATTATGAAATCGTAAAGTCCTTATAGAGAAGATATTTATAGAGAAGCTATTATTGCTTAGTCTATTTTAAGAACGGACAGGAATTAAGCGATAAATTCTAAATATATGTATATTTAACATTCGGTTGTAGACCACAGAATTTCTAACTATGTAGTAATATTTGAATATATATTTCCATGTAAATTTATACTAATGTAATAAAGCTGAGGCCAGTCGTGGCGCAGCGGCACGAGGTGTGACTGTAAAACCGACTGGTTGTGGGTTCGATCCCCACTCGAGAAGATGAAATATTTACTTAAAATTTATATTTCCATTTCTTCGCTCTGGTGTCGAGGTTAAGCGCGGCGTTGAGTTCTGCCACTCAACACGCAATGCCTCCAGAATTCGGCAGAAAGTGGGGAACGGAGTGTCTTAACACTAGATTCCCTCTGCCTACACCCTGCTGTGTGCGGGATACAGCGTGAAGCTGATTTAATTTTTTTGATTTATAATAAAGCTGAGGAGTTCGTTTGGTTGGACGTGCTGATCTCAGGAACTATTAACTCAAATTGTAATAAAAATAATTATTTTTATGTTGAAAAGTCTATTTATTAAGAAAGACTTAGTACGATGTACATACTACGAGACATACGAGAAGGAAGTAAGACTTGAGAATGTTATAAAAACAAAAGATCTTCCATTGCATCTTGCTTACTATCAGATATATTCATTAGACCACTCGGGCGAAACCACAGGTATAGGCTAGTATATTAATACTTATCTAAGTTAAAATATTAGGAAATCATGAAGTCGATGGTATTAGTTTGATTACATTAAATTTATTAGAAGTAAATGATAAGGTCAATCGTGGCGCAGCGGAACGAAGTGTGACTGTAAAACTGACTGGTTTTGGGTTCGATCCCCAATCGAGGAGATGAAATATTTAATTAAATTTATATTTCCATTTATTCACTTTGGTATCGAGGCAAAGCGCGACGTTGAGTTCCGCCACTCAACACGCAATACCTCCAGATTTCGGCAGAAAGTGGGGAACGGAGTGTCTTAACATTAGGTTCCCTCTGCCTACTGTGAAGCTGTGAAGCTGATTTATTTTTATTTGAAGTAAATTATGTATAGTGAACTTTCGTGTAAAAATATGTAGTAGTAGACATGATATTCTAATACAAAATTAATAAACTGGCCAATTTTGGGAAGAAAAGGCTTTTGTTCTAAATTTACCTAGAATTTCTAGATATGAGAATAATTCACTAAATTAATTAACTGTTTATGCGCAAAAAATGTGTTTCTCTATGACAATACAACTCTCGATTATTTTCTGAAGAAAGTACATAACATTATATTCATGTTGTGAACTCTCTTTGTAGGAATACAAGAAAATTCTTGTAAGTGGCGTAGTGTGAATGAGATTATTATTGTATTGTAGTAATGATTCGAACTATTACCACAATATATATCGTAGCCCACAAGTGTGTGACAATAAACGCAACGGGTTTGATTCCCATCAGTGGAATGAAATATTCCATATTTTCATTTTTTCGCTCTGGTTACGAATAAAAGTGCGGCCGGCGTCGAGTTCTGCCTCTTATCAAGCAATACTTCCAGAATTCGGCGAAAAGTAGATAACGGAAGTGTCTTAATGGGACCGGAGTGTCTTAAAACTAGGTTCCCAGGCTCGCTCCGCCTACTTGGCTATATGCAGAATACAGCGTGAAGCTAAAAGAAAATTGTACGCAAACTGTATGGAGATGCACGCATTTCACTTGAATCCAGCTAATGTACTTCAATAATTTATGGAAATTCTACAAAAAGAAGAAAAATTATCTACTAAGATTTCTATATAATATTATTTTCATTTAACTAGCTTCCAACATTGAGTTGTAAGGTAGAATTCAAATTAATAATTATTGAATTTCTTTCAACTGCAAAGCTTAAAGATATTTTTGTGAAAAAGAAGGTGTTTTTATTTTGACGTGATAACGACTTATAAGTCGATAAACGTCAGCTTCTCCCAAAAGCGTGACTCATTGTCACGTTTCGCATAAGCCAAGCGTGCAAGCGAGAGGGCCGAACAAGCGTTAGGGAGGCACGATCAGCATAAATTTGTTAATATTTTTGAACCATTCCGGAATTAAATTCTGCAACTTAACATGTAATTTTCTTAAAATTTTGTTATGAGGGAAATAGAGGGAATCTGCTTTTTTGCGATTGAATTGAATCAAAAGATAAAATTTTATATAAATCATAGTTTCCTCAGATTCAAGGTTTTCTTCTTATACCTTCATATTTTCTATCATTCGATATATATTTTTGGCATGAAATATAATTTAACTAAAACATAAATATTTTAATAATTCGTTTAAAAATTTCACTTAAGTCTTGACCACTGCCTCTTGCAGTTTAAACTGTGTAATCACCACTCGGGCATACATTCTAATTAGAAGTAACAAGTGATTAATACAAATTGGGTCGGTAAAAGCGTGTGTATCTCCTTTCAACCGTATCTAGTGTAAGGTCTTAATAATAGAAATTGATTATATCGGTGTTAGACGAGAAACTGATAATAATTATAGGAAGCTTTTTATAATTATTCTATGGAAAGTAATTAAATGTAAAAAAAACATTTAGTTTTATTACGTTTTTTAAAATGTAAAAAAATTACATAGCGGATTTGGGAAGGTTTCCAAGAGGCACGGGTTCAAATCCTAATCCCATGAGTTCATTCACCGAGGGCTCCGTATCAATTTCATCAACGAAAAGTGCACCTTATAAAAAATTACGAACTTAATGTAAAATAGAAAAATAAAATAAAATACTAGTAAAGGCATAAAGTGGAGAACGGACCCTTAAAATAACAATGTTACAATTTATTAAATTAAAAAATTAAATTAAATTAAATTCAATTTATTAAATGTAGGTCATAATTTTTTTTTATGGAAAAGACAAGGCAAACGAGCGTTTGGGTCACCTGATGGTAAGTGACTACCGCCGCCCACGGCACCGTGCAACACTAAAGGAGTTACAGGTGCGTTGCCTGCCTTTAAGGTGGGTTGGGCGCCGGAGCCAGGCATTACCTGATGCGAAACGCAGTGGCATAAAGCCACTACTTCACGCCGGTTTTAAATGCCGGGGGTGGTAATGATCCGGTCGAGTCTGCCCATGCGTGTTGCCATTGCTGGCGACGTGACTCTACCACACGTACTTTAGTCGCCTCTTACCACACCACCTGTACCAGGATGATCCTATTCTAGTCCGGGATCACACGGCACGGTAATAATATAATGTAATATTTGTACATTTTTATAAGATTATTTTTATAGTATAGTAGTTATATAGTAAATAATAGCCATAAAATATGTACATTAAATAAATTATTTTCGTATATTACTTTATATACTGCCTACAATTCACTTTATTATAGGTAATAGTAAAATTTCATAAAAGCCCTAGTATCTTCAGCCATTTTGTCTAATTATTTAATGTGGAACAATAAAGTTTCATGACATTCATAAAGAAGTAATCGTATAAATGTATTTTCTTTTATTATGATTATTTCATTATAGAGTATTTTATTTGGTTTTAGTACATTATTTTTGTTTAGTTTCAAGCTGTATCGTGCATATAGCGGGGTTTAAAAATAGAACTTACTGTTAAAAAACTCCTTTGTCATGTTACTATAGTGAGTAAATAAAAAGAATTCAATCACCTGAAGGGGAATCAAACCAACAACCGTCGTGTTTGTGCCGCTACGCCACGACGGCTCCACTAATTTGATTTTTCATATAATTACGATTACGAACCGTTCGTCTTTAATTTAAATTGTAGTCACTATTACCTAAAGTAAGCTTTGTATTAATAATTGCTTAAAAGTAGGCAAATGTACACACTTTCCACGCAATTCTGGAGGCATTGCCTGTTGAGTGACGGAACTCAACGCCGCACTTTGCCTCTACACCAGGGCGAAGAAATTAAAGTATTAAGTATTTCATTTCCTCGAGTGGGAATCAAACCTACAACCTGTCACGTTTACGGTCACACGTTTGTGCCCCTTCCCCAAGATAGGCCTTGTTTGTAAAATATTGTTTGGGCATATTTATGTAGGGCTACAAAAAACAATATTAAAATATAAATAAGCTGTTTTATTACTATTTCGATTAGTAGAGAACGGAGCTCGGACAGTGGAGGCGAGTTATATTGTGCATAAGCTCCTTAAACCTAAACTTGTATCTAGGAGATTCCCTAGGAACTGCTAGGAACTGCTCTGAGCTACTCCTGCGTTCACCACGACGAGTTTATGGAATGCCAAGTAGATTTTTCTTTTGCTGTACTTAATGCAAGATCTTCTATTCTGTTATGTATGTAATTCTGCCATTACTGAGTGTCTGACAGACGACGCACAGAGAATACTACTGAACTTAGAAAAACAATTTGAACATTATAGAATAATTTCATTTTTTTAATTAGAGGCCGGTCGTGGCGCAGCGGCACGAGGTGTGACTGCAAAACCGACTGGTTGTGGGTTCGATCCCCACTCGAGGAGATGAAATATTTACTTAAATTTATACTTCCATTTCTTCGCTCTGGTGTCGAGGTTAAGTGCGGCGTTGAGTTCTGCCACTCAACACGCAATGCCTCCAGAATTCGGCAGAAAGTGGGGAACGGAGTGTCTCAACACTAGGTTCCCTCTGCCTACCCTGCTGTGTACGGGATACAGCGTGAAGCTAATTTAATTTTATTTATTTACTTTATAAAATAATTAGTAGTTCTACGCCGCGTAATTTTTTGTCAGAAGTAATTAGTATATCAGTCAATGAGAAATGGAATATTTTTGTATACAGAGTTTCCGTAAAAGGCTGTTTATTCCTGTATACATAGACTTACACTATAAAGTGAAATAAGAAAATGGTGAAAAAACAAAACTACAATGTATTTATTAGTTCATCGATATCTAGTTGAATAGAAATCTGAGAAAGATAGCTCGTGTTCAAGCATGCGTTGTAAATCACTCATTGTTTTTACTCTACGCATAAATAAGTTCAATATTGCGTTTTTAATTAATAGACTTTTTTAAATTTAATCTTATTGTCAGTCTTTTATTAATAATCTATCAGCTTCACGCTGTATCCCGCACGCAGCAGGCTACCCTGCTACCCATAGAGGGAACCTAGTGTTAAGACACTCCGTTCCCCACTTTCTAGTAAGTGGCGGAGCTTTGACACCAGAGCAAAGAAATGAAAATATAAACAAATAAATATTTCATTTTCTCGAGGGGAGAACGAACCTACAACCCGACGATTTTACAGTCACACTTTGTGCCTCTGCGCCACGACTGGCCTCAAATTAATAATCTATGATAGTGATAATCTATAATCTATATATTTTAATTATTAATAATAAATTGGAATTTTTATTTTGGTAATATTTATATTCACAATTTATTATATTAATTGATAATATGGTGCGCTCTTAGCCATGGTGGCGTTGTGGGTCAGTTTCTGAACGTACACGCGATATTACTTAGTAGAATCGATGTCTAGTGAGATATTGAATGACAAAATTGTTATAGCTATTTTAGTGTCTATGTTTTGGTGCGCAGCGTTAAGTACCGTGAATTTTAAACTTATTTATTTGAACCTATTATATTTTCTTTTTTTCTAGGTTTTCACTGTGGTAGAAAATCATCAATTAGGTGGATAGATTAGAAAATATCACTCACACACTCTTTCTCTACTGTCTGCTTTTAAAATAAAAAAAATTATCATACATAATGTTTTTTTTTATTATTTTTAGTTTCAGACTTTATTTCACATGTAGCTGTCGAAGAGGAGAAATGAAAATTCATTCAAATAAATCCATCCATTAAAAGATTACTCAACAGTTATACTGTGATGGATAAGTTCTTGAACTTTGATAAAAAATATATTTTTCCCATTTTTTTTTCGATATACCTAAAAATCCTAAAAACCTATTTTACCATTTCTTTTGCTTTCAGCTTATCTTCTTTAAACAATAAGTAATATCGTCAAAATTAAAGTTTTAAGTGGTTACCAACAGGTAATTTAGTGCACTCTTTTCTTCTTATTTCTTAACAATTACTTCTTATTATAGTACAATTTTAAAATAGTGGTTCGATTTATTCCTGATTAAAGAGCCCTTTTGGATATTATTTTATGTATTTAAAATGTATAATATTTTAAATATATGAAATTATTCTATTATTTTAAAATTAAAAATTAAATTAGCTTCACGCTGTATCCCGCACACAGCAGGGTAGGCAGAGGGAACCTAGTGTTAAGACACTCCGTTCCCCACTTTCTGCCGAATTCTGGAGGCATTGCGTGTTGAGTGGCAGAACTCAACGCCGCGCTTAACCTCGACACCAGAGCGAAGAAATGGAAATATAAATTTAAGTAAATATTTCATCTCCTCGAGTGGGGATCGAACCCACAACCAGTCGGTTTTGCAGTCACACCTCGTGCCGCTGCGCCACGACCGGCCTCAATCTATTATTTTATTTTGTATATTATTTGTTTAGTTTCTCGCTTTTGGTTTTAAGCAGACGTTACCTAGTGTTAAGGTACTTCCTCAATCCCGCGCTTTGCTTTGTTGCCAGAGCGAGAAAGTAAAAATATTCTATATTTAATTTTCAAAAGTGAGAATCGAACCCACAGTATGTCGCGTTTATATTCGCATGCTGCACCACGACTATCCTCAGGACTATTTATAATCTACTTAAGCTATTCCATATAATAAGTGATTAAAGTATATTATAAGAACAGTAAATGGAGTGACTAAGTTCTCTGCCTTGTCCATGAGAAGAAAAGAAAGAATTGTTAGAAAATTTTAGTGCCTGTAAAAAATATTATCAGTCAGGCATTATTATGAAGTAAAATATGAATTTTAAGATATCATTATAATTTATTATATTATATTTGATTTTCAAATTCAATAGTGGACATACAAATGAACTTTTTCATTTAAAATATAATTCTACTTTTTATAATATACTAGCTTTTATCTGTGGCTATCTAAGAAAAATAAGAGTTGTGTATGCACATTTAGGTATAGGTAATATAGCTTAAGCCTTCATATATAGCCTAACAGTGTTAGGTTCCGCGTACCCTTATATAATATTTTTAATTAGAGCCTTCTATTTATCAGTCGCCTTCTGCATCAATAACTTAGGAAAATCTTAAAGTAACATCAAAAAGCTCACCACATCGTCAATTTCATCAGATCTCGCTAACCCGACAAACAGTACTATCAAAAGGAAACTTTTCATTTTAAATTTTATATCAATACACTTCACTCGGCACTGTATTACTTATTTATTATATCAACGTCCGTTGCTTCGACGGCAAATGCAGAAATGCGTGAAGGAAAACTGTTTTATAGACGGACGCATGTATGTATGGCCAAGTTAAGTGGGGTACGATATTATAACAAGATAATTTCTAGTTGAAAGAGTAAATCAAAATCAGCTTCACGCAGCTTCACGGGTAGGCAGAGGGAACCTAGTGTTAATACACTCCGTTCCCCACTTTCTGCCGAATTCTGGAGGCATTTCGTGTTGAGTGGCAGAAGTCAACGCCGCGCTTAACAAGATAAAAAAGAAAAAAGAAAAAAAAAATTAAACAGTACAAAATGCCATAATATTAGCTTTTGATTGTAATGTTACTTGGATTTGGTATATTTGAAATTTTATATTGTTCACATCGAAACTAATATTATAAAGTTGAGGAGTTAATTTGGTTGAACGCACTAATCTCGGGAACTCTGAAATTATTTTGATAATATTGGATGGTTCATGTGTTGAGGAAAGCTATTGATTGTATTACAACACTGTAATCGTTTCGACATTACTGTTACTGAAGTTGGAGTTCTCTCAGGCAATAAGAACGTACCATGTGTACGCAGCTCAGCTAGTTACGTATTTCTATTGGATTACAGAGGCAAAGCCACAGTTGAAAGATAGTGTTATATAAAATTGATTTTTAATCAAAACCTATACATAGGGCCTACTTCTCGTGGACCTACAATTATGAAGTTTGTCAAAAAGTCAAAAAACGTCCAGTACAAATTAAAGACAAAATCTAAATAAAAAGCTTTATAGATATTTCATGGAAAAAAATAATTACAAACCATACAAAACATTCATTTTGTATGCAAAGAACTACAATTATTTGTAGTTACAACACTATTTTATTCTTTGCATACATATTTGCAAAATGAATGCATGTGTCCGCCAATTGGTACAGAACCCTCGGTATGCAAATCCGACTCGATATTTGACCAATTTTTTATTTAAAAAAATATTTATTGTATCAAAGTACAAGAGTAAGATCCCGCCGGATCCCGGAGGATATGAAAATTGAAAAGGTTCATGACAGTGGCCGAAGCAAAAGAGGTATGAATCTGTTTTTTCTGGCTACCTCACTATGGATACTTTTTTTTAGCTTCGCATAGCAGGGTAGGCAGAACTAGTGTAGTAGTGTAGTGTTAAGACACTCTTTTCTTCACCAAGACTGAATTGTTAAGGCATTGCGAGTAAAGTGGCGAAATTTAACGCTACGCTGTTTCTTTTTCTCATAGCGATGAAAAGAAAATATTAAGTATTTCAGTCCTCCATATGGGAATTGAATCCAAAACCATGTCGCGCGCCTGTGCTCCTGCACTACGACGGTGTCAACATCCAAAGTGATACATCATGAAGCTAATAAGAAAAGGTACAAGAGTCCATGCATACTTTTGTATTTTTTTTTAAGAACAATTTGTCAAGCTGTATTCATTTATTATATTAGTAGTAACAAAGATTTACAATTGCTGGTTATATATTAATTTTCAATTCAATCAGACATTTAAGAAATGCGGAAAATAAAATTGCAGAAAATATTCAAGTATAAAACTTTTCATTTATTAAAACTTTTAAAATTATTGTTATTCAAGCCATCTTGCAAAAACTTTAAAATTTATTTAACATAGGAATGTTCAGCTTATTTCCGTAAACTTCATCTTTAGTCCTTATTATCCGTATATTTTATTTCAGTTATACGTTATAATGATGAGGCCGTTTTGGCGCAGCATCTGACTATAAACGTGAGGGTTTTGGGCTCGATTCCTACTTAGGGCAATGAATTATTTTAATTTTCTCGCTCTAAAGACGAGATAAAGTAGGGTGTTGTATTCAAAATGCAATGTTCTGAAAATTAGGTGTTGTGTGAGAAACGGAGTGTCTGAAGATTACATTAGATTCTCTCTGCCTACACTGCTTTACATTATCACGATACAACGTAAAGCAATCGTGGCGTATTCGATATTTACCTCTATATAATGGTCATGGGTTCGTATTAAACTATTGATTCATTTTCTATTTTTGACTTTATGCTTTACCCCACATAACAGAACAGGAGAATATAGTATTAGAACACTTTGTTTAGTGCCTTCTGCTTGAATTTGAGATGTTTTTTTTTTTTAATTTGAGTGACGCAATTTAATTTACGGTTAGACGTTGTTATACTGCGTGATTGCGCTTTCCACAGCAGTTAGTTATCAATACATATAAAATATTTTTTCGTAGTCGCAAAATCGCAATTAGGAAGCATAAAACAACAAAGAAATGTTTAATCACTTTTATTTCTCTGTTGGTAACTACAAATAGAGATTCTTTAAATATAAAAACCGGCTCAGTGTGAATCACATTAGCGCATAAAGGGTTCCGTACCGTTGTCTATAAAACATAAAAAAAAGTTTGTTGTATGTGCCTTTAAATATTACTTTTATTTCAATTCACTTAAATAATTTTAAAATAAATATATAACTATAAAATCTGTAAATATGTTTAGCATCTACCTGTTCACATTGTCTATATTGAGCAAAAAAATCTAGAAGGTTTTTTAAGGATGAGTTGTTACAGCGGTATTAGAAATATATTATCTGTAGATATTTAAACTGTCCCACTGTCATGGTTCATGAGACACAGCCTGCCTGACAGACGGACAGACAAACAGACAACGGAGTCTTAGTAACAGGGTCCCGTTTCACCCTTTGATAAAGAACCCTAAAAAAATATAAAAGACAATAATAATCGTGTTGAAGTATCATTAATTATAACAATTATGCAAGTCGTAATAATTGATTCGCTCATGAATATGGTCGACGTGATGCGTTAGAGATAACTTACACTGTCTACTTAATTCAAATATATATATTTTTTAACAAGGGGCAGTCCACAATTTCGTTAACAGAACCTAAAAAAAGAGAAAAATCTTGTTAATAAAAGAAATTACCTTTTTTTATTATATGAAAATGACGTACGCAGTCAGAACGTGCCTTACTGGGAACTGAGTGTTTTAACACTGGACTCTCAGGTTCTCTCTGCCTACCCTGATATGTGCTGGATACAGTGTGAAGCGAAAAAAAAGATATAAAAATATTTATTTCTTCAATATGGCTAATAACATTAATTTATTGAATGAAGAAATAGAAACGTTAGGTACGTCATATATATCCAGATTAAAAAATAGTCTAGTGTTACGACACTCTGTTTTCCATTTTCCTATTCAATTCGACACTGTGCGTGTGTAGTGACGGAACTCAACACCGCGTTAAGTTTTGCCATAGCGTGAGGTACATAGTGCACAGGCTTTATTTTTTTAATTTAAAAATATAATTTTAAAACACTCTATCGAAGATACTGGAGGAAGGTCACGTAAAAAGCACGAGGACCCCCCGGAGGGCGTGTATGAAGAGATTGATGACAGTGGACGAGACGGAAGAGGTATGTAGAGACCGTAGCGTTTGGCGCTCTGTTCTCTCTGATATTCTGCTAAGGATAAAGCGTGAAGCTAGTATAGTATAGTATATATCATTTTAAAGTGTAGTGTGCGATAACTCTAACATTAATAAAGCAGTCACTTATCAAGGTATTTCAAACGTATATAAAAACGAATGATTCCTCACGCGGATAATACTAAGATTTTCACTTTTTTTACTTTATATTGTAAGAAGGTGACGCTATCGCAGTTCATTTACTAGAAAAGCGTTTTACAAAACACTCGATAGTTGTGGGTTTGATTTCCGTTTGAGCATTGCTAGATATTATAATAAAATTGATATAGAATAAGAATAGAATACTACATTAAATAGTTTCAAGCTGTACTTCGCTCGATGTCTATGAAAAGCATTTACCAGAATGAGAAAAATAGCTTATTCCCCAAATAGGAATTGAACCCACTTCTAGTTTATTGTGTTTAGGCTATGCCGCTGCGCCACGATTGCCTCACTTTCTTATTATTCTTCTCTGTTTTGTTTATATTTTAACTATTTTCGATTATCCGGACTGATTGATAAAAGCGTGGCTTAATTTTTCCCAATTCAACGGATAACTACTGTGTTAAGTGCTATATTTTTTTTAACAAAGAATCTTATCAAAGTGGTCTCAAAGTTGGTCTATATGCTTCTCATGTCTTGTTAGTAAGTCGTATTATACAAGCTTTATTTAGACTGCAAGCACACTATGTTTAATTATGTTATATTCCATTTCAGGTATTTACATATATGTATATTAATACAAGAAGCAAATACGTTGCAACCCGTTTTACGAAATTACGCGGACGGAGGAGTATGAAATTTGGCATAATTATAATTTAAATGTATACATTGCTATGGCAATGTGTATTAATATAATACGCGTCAACGGGTCTCCTTCAAGCTGTATCCCGTATTAAGCCATCGATTTTCCCACTTTTTGCCGAATTCTGGAGGAACTCAACGAAGAAAGAACAGGGCGAAGAAATGATATATAAATTTAAGTAAATATTTGTCCTCAAGTTTTATTAATATTTTCAATATTCATAACTTATATGAGGCCAGTCGTAGCGCAGAGGCATAAGCTTATGACTGTAAACGCAACTGGTTGTGGTTTTGATCCCCACTCAATGAAGATAAATATTTTAATTTTTCACTCTGGTGTCTAGGCAAAGGGCGACGTTTAGTCGATCACTCAACACGCAATGCCGGCAAAAAGTCGGGAGCGGAGTTTCTTAACACTAGGCTCCATACCTCCAACAAAAAAACAAGCATCTCGGAGCATTAGGAGCTACCGAACATACAATGGATGAATGGCATTCCTGGCTGTGGTAAGTCCACATGGATGGTGAACAATTTTGTCGCTGACATTGATATAAAAACAACTACAACTACTGAGGCAGCCGAGGACTCCAGGAGTTAGAGTTATTTATTTATTATTTACTACATAGGTCGTTCACAGGACATACATACATTGTTATAAAAAAAAATAATACCAATATACACATATACTAAATGATTCCGTAATTAAAAGTAACACTGCATTCTAAGAGGACAGCATGGTTAAGAAGACCACTTTTTGTTGTACAAGGGATGTAATGGCGACTGGATTATAAAAGGCCAAGATACTTACACTTATCGGAGACATAAGGCAAATATAATTTATCGACAGATGAAACCTTTGCCAAATGCTCTATATCCATCTAAACCTCGAGACGCTCAGCACAGAGACCTGCACAGAGGTCGTACTTCTTCTTCTTCGTCGTTTTCTTCATTACTGAAGACTTGTGCCCATTCTGGTAGGTCCTGTTGTAAGAGCTAACGAAACGCTTCCATGCCTCCCTGTCCTAAAGCTTGCCTTAAAATGGTAATAATAGGGAGTACAGCAAATGCTTTGGCGTTACACCAGGCAAACAGCAAGGTTATTGGCCTCTAGATCTTCTACTGTCTACTTCACCAACAACAATCAGTTTGATGTGGTATGAGAGTATTCGTTGGTAACAGGTAGTGGAGAATCTAATTAGGATTTTCAGCTGGCTGAGAATTGACTTGTTGGTCCATTTTGCTGTCCATGGAATTTGCAGCATCCTCCTCTAACACCACATCTCAAAAGCATTAATGTAATTCATGGCACGGATCGTCCAGGACTCCGATACGTTTAAGAAAATAGAGAAGACTAGGGCTAAAACGAGTCTCATTTTGGTAGCGGTGAAGAATTTTCTATTTCACTGCCATACCATAGATGTTAAGAAGGAGAGGTGATACATACATTCTTGGCGCACTCCTTTTTTTAGTTAAAATGGCTGCAAAATACAAATCCATACTGTACTAACGTAATCCTAAAGTTTAACATAAATGAATAAACTATTTATTCATGTAATATATAACATCACTTGTATAGGATATTACCCTTTATAGTCGACGTTATAGGATTTACACAATTCTACATCTCAAAGCTCTAATTAAAACTGTAGATCCTATGGTTCAATATAGTCAGTCTTTGTCCTCAAATGTGATTACGATAGTTTGAATTTACTTCCTTGAGTTAAAATTAAGGCTTAAATTACAAAATGATGAGATACACATTGCCGAAATAATTATTTAAGTAATTTGTTTTGTTGAGGAGGCCGCCATGGTGTAGTAGATATGGGTTTGATCCTCAATTAGGGGATAGTGTGGTTTATTAATAATATGTAAATGAATTGCTATGCTTTTTTATACACTTGTTTTACTTATATGCAGGGTTTTGCAAATAAGCAGGATCAAGCATAAAGCTGAAAAAACATCATGTAGCAATAAGTATGATATTTCATTAATCTATTAGGTGCTGATGCCAAAATTTGAAGCCGCAATGTACTCAAGTAAGTAACTTTTATGACACTTGCTAACCATTGAACATAGAAAATATTCAATAAATAAAAGGAAAATCTAAGAAATCTAATACATACTTCTACAATCTCTTATATTACCTGAGATGAAAGTCCAATAAAGGGGTCAAACGGATTTGATTACTTTCCACAGTGAACTAAATTATAACAGAGTTTGCAAACGAAATTACTATTTAAACCCTTTAGTAAGTTATTAATTAAAAGAAATTTTTAAGTGTGCTTTAAAAAAAAAACAATTTTAGGTGTCTATCAAGAGACGCGCAAGTGAAAATTTCAAAAATTTAACTCAAATGGAATAACCATTTGAGTGTTAATATATTTACTTTTAAAAACTGACGTTATATTTACCAAATATATTGTAGTATTTTTAAACATTTTTATAGTGTTATTCCACACTTAGGAAAGAAAAATACTTATTTAGAAAACGTATAAAAATTTGAACGTAGAGGGGTTTGAACCCGTAACGCGTACCCCGTAACCCGTACGTTTGAGAACGTATGGCTTAGTGGTCAGAGCGCCTGGTCGGTTTCCAGGAGGCGCGGGTTCGAGTCCCGCTACGTTCAAATTTTTATACGTTTTCTAAATAAGTATATTGTGGTATTAGTTAAATATCAAGTTTCTAGATCATCTAGACGAGGGTTAGATTTTTAATGAGTGAGTGAGCCAGTTACAAAAACGTTAGTATTTAAATAGGTTTAAATAACATGTTAGTATATAATAACGTTTAATATATCAATAACCATTTAAGTTAAATGGTTCTAATTTTATATACCAAAGTACCTATTATTAATATATACAGAAAAATACTGAAAATTGTTTGTTGATAATTACTATCAAGAATGTAAAAAAAATTGAGTATGAAAGTTAGATAAAAAAACGATGGAAGATAAAGTGATTTTAAAAGTAACAAAAATATTAATGATTAAAAGTAATAATATTAACATTAAAACATAAATGTGAAATCAGAGCCAAGATTAATGGTAAAGAATACGTCGTTCTCATTTTTACCCACAAAAGAATGGGATATCTATATGGGTGCCGAGTTCTGTTTTTACTCAGAATAAAATTCAAGTTCCAAATTTAACTTAGCTATTTTTACCATCAGGTACCAAGCCAAATGTCTACTTAATAATCCAATATACAAGTTCAAAGTACACTAACTTGAAAATATAATCAAATCTGTACATAAGTACCGTACAGTAGTGAGGCCATTGTGGCGCAGGGGCACAAGGGTGTGACTATAACGCGACGGTTATAGGTTTGATCCCCCCTCGAGAGAATAAATTATTCTTTATTAATATTTCCATTTTTCACTTTGACATGAAGGCAAAAGCCTGAGCCTGACTTCCGCCACTTAACAAGCAATGTCTCGGAAAATTCGGCGAAAAGTGAGGAACTTTTTTCTGGAGGCATTGCGTGTTGAGTGGCAGAACTCAACGCCGCGCTTAACCACGACACCAGAGCGAAGAAATGGAAATATAAATTTAAGTAAATATTTTATCTCCTCGAGTGGGGATCGAACTCACAACCAGTCGGTTTTACAGTCACACTTCGTGCCGCTGCGCCACGACTGGCCTCAATGAGCACAAGAAAGGTCCTAAAACTCAATCAAAGGAATGACATCGATAAATCCACCAGAATGTAGGTTTATTTGTTTACGTGATACAAGTGATTTAAATTCATGACTCTTTATGACTCATGAATAATAAAACTTCATATAACTTAAGGAACAAATGTTTGAATAACACAAAACAATGTATAATAACGTTCTTTATAGTATTATTGATCTATTTATGATAGATGCCGTTGTGACGCAGTGGCACAGCGTTTAACTGAAAGGGTGCTAGTTGAGGGTTCGACTTTCATTTGGGAGAATGAAGTAAGTTCATATCCTCGTTCTGGTATCAATATTTCGATAATTGAATGGTACGAGAAGAACGAGAAAAGTATATCTACTCTATATTTACCCTGTCATATTTACCCTGTCATATAGATCGTAGGATCCAGCGTGAAGCCAAAAAAATGGAGATGGAAAGAGGATCTTCTTAAAAAGAATAGAAATCCGCTTTTTGGTATACTGTCAGCAAAATGCACAATACAAAGGAGGATTATGTGTTTATCAATCTATGGATGAATATATTCGACGATTCAGAAGTGCTTACAATAGTCTATTGGAACAAAGAATATTTTGAAATTGAATTTGCGTAAAAAAATGTAATCCACCATTTTTTGAAGGACATTTTAGATTAACAACAATATTAACTATATATTATTGCATAATTATAAGAGCTGAATTCGTCGTAATCGAAATTTCAATTTAATCGGAAACTGGGACATGGGTCAAAGTGAGCTTGCAAGATTTGACCCATATCAACTAAAAGGGCAAAAATAAAGCTTTGTAAAAAGCGAAAAGCTGTATATAAATAATATTTTTTCTACAATAAAAATATATAGTTTATACATTTACAACTCAAAGGTTATTGAATATCCTGCTTTATGTTTATTAGGAAGAAGAAAATAAAATTTTACATCACAATTGAGGCAATCTCATTATTAGATCAAGTTAGGAAAGTAGGTAAATCGGTTTTCGTTGAGAAATGGAAATTGTGTTGTTTGCTTACAAATTTATTACTGAAGGTTTTCATGTTTCGGTATTGGTTCTTCAGTTATGCTTAACTAGCTTTACTAAGATATATTGAAATTCTTTTCTATAAGGACAGTGACATTGTGAAATAATCTAAACCTATCTTTCCGGGACCCAGAGCAGAAATTTACGGATTCGTGTCGTGTTTTTTTTATTTAGGAGCCATTTGGGCTTTAAAAAAAATCTATTAATTAAATTTATTTGAATTATGTATTTCAGGATTTTCAGATAGTCAAATATGATACTTTGGGCCACATAAGAAAAAAAACACATCATTTTAATACTATTAATTTACTTTCACACTGGTAAATTAAAAATAATTTCAATAAATCTTAATAAATTGTAATTTTTAATTCAGTACTAGTGAAAGGTATTATAATCATTCCTAGAAGTATTGAAACACAAATATATATTAAACTACTGATATTTTATATTTTTTTATAATTTGTAGTCTGATAATTTTCACTTGAATCAGGTATTATGGATCTTAGTTATCTTTTATCTCTAACTGTTACGAGGCGTCTTTAAAGACTTGATAGATAAAAAGACTTGGTGGATAAAACTGTGGAGCTAGGCTTTGGGCTTAGTCTAAGATGGTATTATACGTAAATTTTAATGTCCACTGGTACAGTATCCTGCAATTTCAGTATGATTTTCCCCCAAGAGTAAAATTCTCCGGGTCCGCGACGAATTACGTACAAAAGTGGCGAATTGTAGTAAAATCGATGCATAAATGGTCGTACCTTTTGATAACGTTGTTTAAAAGCTTTTGTTGTTGTTTGTTATTGAGGCCAGTCGTGGCGCAGCGGCACGAGGTGTGACTGCAAAATCAACTGGTTGTGGGTTCGATCCCCACTCGAGGAGATGAAATATTTACTTAAATTTATATTTCCATTTCTTCGCTCTGGTGTCGAGGTTAAGCGCGGCGTTGAGTTCTGCCCCTCAACACGCAATGCCTCCAGAATTCGGCAGAAAGTGGGGAACGGAGTGTCTTAACACTAAATTCCCTCTGCCTACCCTGCTGTGTGCGGGATACAGCGTGAAGCTGATTAAAAGCTTGATTTTTACTGTTATTCAATGGACCATATACCTAAATATTTGATATTAATTTCGCCTTGATACTTCCACGCAATTTCGCGATAAATGGTCTTGACAAAAGGATAGACAGACAACAAAGTGATCCTATAAGAGTTTAGTTTTTACTTTTTCAAGTACGGAAACCTAAAAATGACAACACACCACCCAGCTCGCAGCTCGCAACAAGTACCAGACCAGACCAGAATAGGTACGCAAAAGGTAGGCGATAGTCGCTTTTGTCGTCGATTTCGCTCTATTGACTATTCTCTAATAAAATATACTCGTATCAACAGAGCCTAAGCGCTAGTTCATGGATGGGAATCTGCCTCTTTTACTGTAGAATATAAAAGTTTCTGGGTCATTGAATTTATAAATGATGACAACATGTCGCATATTTCTATATAACATAGATACGATATATAGCAAAGACAGATATTTGCAAAAAAGAAATTGGAAAAAATTTGCCACCAGTATATTAGTGTTAATATATTCCGCTGGAAACTGAATGTCACAATGAATGAGAATCGAACTCATAGCTACCACGCACATAGTCAAACTATATTCTACTGCGCCATAATAGCTTTAAGGTATTATTTAACTTTCCAAAACTCCACAAAGTCCAGACTATTAATAAAAGCAAATTAAGGAGCCGTTCGAGCTAATATTTGTAGAGAACTTTATTGCTTTCCTTCAAACATTCCGACGTTTCGCATGATTTAATACTTTAGTGGACGATGCTAATATATATTAGGAGGAAGATGGATCAATTCAATTAAAATGCTATTAATTTATATAGGATTATATCTATTTACCAATTTTTATTATTATATTGTATTATTGATTGTCATTATTAGTGCTATAAATTTTATTAATGGGTATTATACGATATTATTTTATTATGATAAATCTCATTTAACCTAATAAATCAATAAATGTAATGGATGTCGAAAACAACATATATTTTTATTCTTATTTGGTAAATAATGAAATAAACATTTTTAGAAAACGTCTAAGAATTTTAGGGGAATTTGAAGCTTTGTCTCTTAGAAAGTGTTCAAGAAGCGCATTTTAAAGTGTTATTTAACTTATTTAATTTCTAAAATATAAATAAGTGCGATAACACTATTGAAATGTAAAAAAAAAACATAATCGTGTAATCCTCAGGGACAAAGCCGCAAGCTAAACATTACTTTCCTTATATATATTGTCTATTATCTATAGAATAAATAAAATAAGTTTCAAATATAAAATATTAAAATCGCTTTTTTGCCTAATAATAAAAAAAAATGTCCAATTACTACTAGGATATAATATTGTGAGTGAAAATCACCTGGTATTCGTCTTCTCAATTAAGCCAATAGAATTTGTACTGAATTTATACCGGAGTACATTTATATTTCTTCTTGAATCCCAATATAAATTGTGAAATGAAATCGCAAACTAATAAATAAAATATTACCATTACTAGCATATTGAGGCCAGTCGTGGCCCAGTGGCACGAAGTGTGACTGTAAAACCGCCTGGTTGTGGGTTCGATCCCCACTCGAGGATATGAAATATTTACTTAAACTTATATTTCCATTTCTTCTGTCTGTTGTCGAGGCAAAGCGCGGCGTTGAGTCCTGCCACTCAACACGCAATGCCTTCAGAATTCGGCTGAAAATGGGGAACGGAGTATCTTAACACTAGATTCCCTCTGCCTACCCTGCTGTATGCAGGATACAGCGTAAAGCTGATAAAAAAATAGTATATTACTTTGTGGTGTTTTGAATTTACACTATTTAATTTGAATTTTGACTTGTTACACCTCTCATTTCTTCACGTTTAAAAATATATATTAACCGTTTTACTTTGTGAAATATTTCAAACATTGTCAAAGTTGCACCAAGAAGACTTAATAACTTTTTGTCAGTATCTATAATGAAGAAGAATGTGCCCAGCTGGTTTGGGCACGTCGAATGAATGAGTGAGGAAAGAATGGCAAAAAGATGTTAATAGAAAAGTGAGTGGTAAAAGAGGTAGAGGGAGACCTCGGTTGACCTCCGAAAACACAGAATCAAAGATACTGGAGGAAGGTCACGTAAAAAGCATGAGGACACCCGGAGGGCATGTATGAAGAGGTTGATGACAGTGGACGAGGCGAAAGAGGTATGTAGAGACTGTAAATTTTGGCGCTCCGTTTTCTCTGACTACCCTGCTAGGGCTTATTCTTAGCGGGGCGTAAAGTTAAGTTAAATTAAATTAAAATTTTAAATATATATACTTGAGGCCATTATGTCGTAATGGAACAGCATCAGATGATTGTGAATTTGTTGTGTGAGCTGTGAATTGTCTAAAAAGAAGTTAAAAATAATAAATCTAAATATAATTAACAAAACTTACGCCAATTCAAAGAAAAATAATAACTTTTTAGCACTTTTTAGCTTATATCAGTTCGTGTTTCCTATTCGGATATCGTATCTCGATTACCGTCTTTTATAGCAGGTGCAATTGTGAAAATAGCATTTAAATTCACTTTTATTTGACATTTTATATCTGAACGCAAAGTACTGAATGCAACGACACCTGGTCTAGCTTTATTTGATAGAGTCTTTGTTATATATTGATGTTTAGAGTAAGTATAATAATATATACATTTTTTTTAATGCTGCTCTTCTGCTAATATTACAGGTAGACAAATTCCTCTAAATGTGAATTGAACCCACAATCATCGACTTTCCGAAAGTGAAATCTCAATTTTTAAATACTAATATATTTCTTAGCTTCACGTTGTATCACGCATGTAGCAAGGTAGATAAATAGAACCTGTGAACCTAGTGTTATTACACTTCGTTCCATTAACATTTCCGTTCCGTACTTCCCGCCGAATTTTAGAGCAATTGTGCGATGAGTGGTGGAACCCAACGCTGTGCTCTGCCACTTTACGGGAGCGAGAAAATGATAATATTAAATATTCCACTCCCCCAGGTGGGAATCGAACCCCTGTACGGTCGCGTTAAAGGGACACTATTGTGTCTCTGTGCCACGACGGCCTCTCAACAAAACAAAAATATTACATAAATTAGTTTGTTATCGCATTTTGTTATGTATAAAATAATAAAATTTTATTGCGCAAATCTACATAGCGTCTGATGTGACATTAAAACATTTCATTTATAACTTAGAGCACAAGAAACAATTTTATTACCTTAATACACTGTGTTGCTGTTGTGAAATTTTAATAACTGTCTTATAAAAAGTGCGTAAAAAGTTATTAGGTACTTTGAAAAAGTGATCTTTTTTGCTCGAGTAGAGAAGCCACTTCTGTTCCTGCCCTATCGCCCAATTTTGAAGACATTGCGCATTGAGTGATGAAACTTAACACCGCGTTTTGTCGTTATTACCTAAGAAAAAAAAATTAAAACAATTCATTCCCTCCAAATATCAATTGAAATAATTCTATATACTAATTAGATTAATTAGTATAATTTTATAAGCTTTACGTTATATATCACAATGCCCTGTTGTTCCTCGACGCCAAAGCGAACAAATGAAAATATTAATATATTATTTTTTCCGAGTGCAGATCGAACCCACAACCCGTCGTGTTTATCGCCTAACGCTTGTGCCCCTGTGCCACGACTTATTATCAAATTTATAATATACCAAACATTATAAAACAATTAAAAACTAAAACCGTATTCAATACAATCATCATACATAATTCAAAGCATAACATGGGTGAAAATGACGAATAAAAAATTACTTTCGAGCCACTCCGCTTATAAACTATAAGTGGAAAGTAACACGCGCGGACACGCGATTATGTTCATAATTATCTATATATTATGTATACAGTAGCCAAATGGATATCTGCTTGAGTTGAACGAATGCATTTTTTTTATGTTATTTGGTGAGGCCAGTCGTGGCGCAGTGGCACGAAGTGTGACTGTAAAACCGACCGGTTGTGGGTTCGATGCCCACTCGAGGAAAAGAAATTTTATTTCTTCGCTTTGGTGTCGAGGCAAAGCGCGGCTTTGAGTTCCGCCACTCAACAGGCAATGCCTCCAGAACTTGGTGGAAAGTGAGGAACGGAGTGTCTTAACACTAGGTTCCCTCTGCCTACCTTGTTGTGTGCGGGATACAGCGTGAAGCTGATTTGGTTTGGGGCTGATTCGGATAGTCAGTCACTTTGTCTTAGTTAGTGTGCTTAGTAGATTTCACTTTTTTTTGGTCACTGTAATAAATGTTAATATTATTTTATTGTGTTTATTTTATTAGCTTTGTGTTTTTTGTAGCCGAAGTTTTGTTTTAAGGATCATCTGTTTCCTATATACTGTCCCATTTTGGAATATTGGTAGTCATACTAGACTATGGAAATAAAAATAATTAATTCTACGGTGGGAATCGAACTTTCAATTTCTTTCAAATCTTTCTTTAATAAGAAACATTTGAAAGTTAATTATCAAAGTACTTATTTAGAAAACGTTTAAAAATTTTAACGTAGCGGGTCTCGAACCCGCGTCCCCTGGAAACCGACCAGGTCTGGTCGGTAGTAAGTATTTTTCTATCCTAAATGTGGAATAACACTTTTATAATGTAAAAAAAATATGAAAGTATTTTACGGAAAATACTAAAATATTAATGATAAATATTAACACATCATGAACACATGTGATTGCATATACAACCTTGTGATCACCCATCCACATATTATGAGTACAAAAATGTACTACATTTACGCATGTAAATATTTTTAATTATTAAGTATTTTTTATTTAATAAAAAAATTCTTTTCGACTCTTCCGCGCTCCTTGCCTCTATGCTTCAAACTTACGTAAAAACCATATTTTTATAAAAAAAACTGATTTAGTTTAAAAACAGCTTTAAGCAAAACTGTTTTCCACCAAAGGAACGGCCAACGGCCAGGTATTTAACGAATTTTCTTTTTGCCATCTAATTTCTGATCAATGTCACGATACCGAGGTTTAACCACAAAACTTAAATATTCTAAAATTCAGCCTTCTACACATGCATTAAAAATCGTTATAAATTTTTATTTTATAATATTTCATCTCCTCGAGTAGGGATCGAACCCACAACCAGTCGATTTTACAGTCACACTTTATGCCCCTGCGCCACGACTGGGATAAAGATAATAAATACAAAAAATATTTAAAAAAATGTAATGGTATTCTTTCATTAGAAACGGGAAGACATACTTCATTACCAACCTAACGAGTCTTCAACACGATGGCTGCACATTGAGCACTGGCACAAAGTACAAAGCTTTACCGTGACTGATTCGCTGTATTTGTTAACAGTAGGCGTTTTTAATTACAACTTTTTCACTAATTGAACCTAATATTTATGTATTTATATAGATTTATTTTGCAAAAATATTTATATGTATAACTTATGAGGTTGTATGGTGAGATCGAAACTCAATCGAATTTTATTTCCCCGCTCTGGTAACGCGACAAAACGCGGTGTTGAGTTTATAGAATTCGGCGGGAAGAGAGTAATTGAAGTGTCTTAGTGGGAACGGAGTGCCTTAACACTAGGTTCCCATGTTCCCGTTGCCTATGCTATGTCACACAAGATACACACAAAAAAAAATGAGGCCCTCGTATCGCAGCGACACAATATCTAACTGTAAACGCGACATTTGTAGATCCAATTCCCACTCGAGGGAATGAATTATGTTCATTCCTCGCTCTGGTAATGAGATGAGAATATTCGCTAAGTTTATTTATATTTGTAATATTTAAAATGTACACGAAGTGAAGAACTAGAAGCCGTAATAGAATATAATATAAGTCATCATGGCGTATTCGACTCTGACTAAATCGCGATACTTGTGGGTTCGATCCTCACAGAGGCTCGAAGAATGGTGTGCTTTACCATTAGGTTTTCTAAGCTCTAAGTGAAGTTTAAATTAACAATTGTGTGAAACTGAGGTCTCAAGAATATTACAAATATTTAATTGGGAAAATTTAATCCTAAGCTTGGAAAAACTGACTAAACTTCTTGAAAAGCTGAAGAAAACTAAAACAGCTTGACTCACAGAGCAAAGAAATTTGAATTTGGAACCTACTCTAAAATTTACAATATATGTAAAACTTTAGAAAAATAATTAGATACATACAATCAAGATAAATAAAGTTACGTATACATATTATATTTGTAAATTAAACGCCTGCATAAATTATATAGCAAATATCAGATCGTGTGTGTATTTGCCTTAGAAACAAACAGTGTAGCTAATAGATTCTATTTACTCTATTTCAATTGTAGACAAGGAAGCTTGGTTTAAGTACCAATATGCTTGTGTTTGAATTATTATGACAACATCTCAACGTTTTATTTATTTACTTATACGCTTGATTATATTGTGGGAATTGTCGACAATTTTCATAAATAATAATAATTATTGTTGTTATAATAATTTTAAAAATAAATAGATTTTTACTTAATATTTAGAAGTTTGGATGCAGTTTTTCCCGCGTCACGCAGTATCCGATAGAAATTCTGGAATAAAAGTCTTATTAAAATCTGTTCAGTTAATCCGGAGATTAGTTCGAACATTCTGTTTGTTGATTTTTTTTTAAAATATTGTTTGTGTTTTAATATGCACTTAAAATATTAAAGTTCTTTTGAAATCACAGACATATACTTAATTTTTTTTATATGTATACATGAAATACATTTTATTTAAAGCAGTAATCAAATAATCGAAGATATATTTTATTACAACGAATGCGAAATGTTCTTTTAATCGATTAGTCGAGTGGTTCGTTAGTCTTTACGACAGCAGTAAAACATTATTCCACAATAGAATCTATTACTTTAATGACTTTGTTGTACGTAAAGTATTTTTTTAATTTTTTATATATTAATATATATAAAAAAAATAGTTAATAAAAAAAAAGTCATTCATATATAGGTCCCAAATTAGAATTTCTTTAGTCTGCATGTATATCTGTCTATAAATAACTTTCCGGTTCCTTATACCATTTTTCCATAGTAAATAGTTTTAAGTTGGACCGAAAGAGCGGAATGCTTCGATCATTATAGTTGATCGACGGCGGAATGACATAAAGATAATGACGCCTGTTGTTATAAAATAGCAATGATTTATTATTATTGAATGCTTTGTATTTAATATACTGTGTTAAGTATGAAGCATTTATATTGCAGAATATTATAATTATCGACATAAATAAAATCATAATAATTACATTAATAATGAAACTCACGAACCATAAAAGTAAAATATAATAGCAATTTGAATATATATATTTTAATTTACGACTGCGGCATTCATAAAAAATTATGAAACCTTACTACTTTACTTGATATGTAAATTCAGCAAATAATATATGTGACGGCACTTCGACATAATTAGTGATATATTGGATGGACGTCCGATTTTATTGATATTAATAATTTAAAACTGCAAAAAAAAAGTTAATCCACGTTGTTTAACACACTGACTGAATATCTATCTTAATAATGAATATCTATTTTATATACAGTATGTTTTTACCTTCACCACTTTAAATGAAAACACAGTTTTAACTACTAATAATATAATTATCGTTGTAAAATAAAACGCCATTTGTAAAGAATGACGCACACAGACACTAACCTATAAAAGCGACAATATCGCACACGCCTCATTCATGAAATCGAGTCGTAGGTATTGGCGGTGAAGTTGAACGTTGTGTAGGTTTATTATAGAAAATAGATAATTGCGTAATATAGAACAAGAAATATCCTTTTCTCGTTCTGGTATGTTTTTTGGGAAAGAAAATTGGCAGATCGGCAACGTTTAGTAGTATTTTTATAATAGTAAGTGTGAACGTTATTGATATCTATGCGTAAATGCGTCACACGACATACAGGTATGGATAAAATACTACGTGTAAACTGTTGAGGTATGTTGATTAATTTCTTTAGGTATGGGTTTGAAATATTTTACCCTATATGCTGTTCCCTTAATAGGATATATCTGTATGGCTGGCGACCAGCAATCAGTATAATTTCGGTATTCTATACAATACCTCGGCAATGTATGGTTTCAATTAATGTTCTCTATTTATATCCTCGTTCAGGTTAGATAAATTAGTAGAATAATATTGCCCAATTTGCTATATGCGAAAAACGAAATCTAAAAAAATATTTCATTTTGTATGTATAAACTATTGACAAATACTTATTTAGAAAACGTATAAAAAATTTGAACGCAGCGGGACTCGAACCCGCGCCTCCTGGAAACCGACCAGGCGCTCCGACCACTAAGCCATGCGTTCTCGCCAAGCTACGTCGAAATACATAAACTAACAACATAAATAAGTTGTAACAAGCGTATAAAAATTTCGACGCAATGTATCTTAATCGAATGAAAATTTTAATTATGGGTATATTTTTAGGTTTTCGGTAAGTATTTTCATGAAAAAGATTAGTTTGTAATCGCTTGTAAGATTATAGTTAACTATTCAATTGAGGCTTATGAAAATTTTAAGGAAGATGGATGCTGTGGGGTTGCGGTTTATTCGTAGGATATGCGGAGCCTCTTAAGTTGACCGAATTTGCAATGAAAAGATAATTGGCATATATTAGGGAGGATATCACTGTGAGAATGAAGAAGAACATATTTTGGTGGTATGGGCACGTCGAAAGATTGGCAAAGAAGGTACGTGAAGTAGAAGTGATTGATAAGAGAGAAGCCTCGAAGGGTAGGTATAAAATTGTAACTGTAAGCATTACTATACATATTTAGTTCTACTAAACATCTCATCAAAGCTAGCTAATCCACAATTAAGTGTCCATAGACAAAGAAGTAAAAAATGAATATGACTACTACTAAATTCTCTCTGTTTCTCCTACAAATGAAATAAAAGTCCGTCTTCATCTTAGCTTGAACAAGAAATCTTTACAAAAATAGCCACACCTTTGGCACATATTTGACTCCTGAACAAAGTTTTAATACTCGAGGAAGTCACAAATTTTAAGCTCCACGTAACTTTGTGAATTCTTTCAGCAGTCATAAATTTTATAAAAGGATTAAATATAGAAGCTTCCCACTGTTTTATGCTGAAACTGACCGACTTTTTTGATATATCACATAAGTTGTTCTTCTAAAGTTGTTTGTTTTTCCCGAAATTTATGGCATTTAAAAACTGTAAATTGCTTTCCACGACGATTTCAATGGAATTGCATTACAAAGTTAGGAATGTAAACATATTTAGTGCAATATTATTAATAGGTACCTTATATTTATAGGTTTGTCGTGCCCATGGTGGAACAAAGAATAGCGTCTGGCTGTATAACGCAATGTTCGTGGGTTCGATGTCTAACCGAGAGGAAATAATTATTTAGACTTGATTATCATGCTGTTAGATCAGATAGTTAGAATACAGTTACGTTATTAAGAGCGCGGCGTTGACTTCTACCGTTTTGAACATAGGCAGCGGAGTGTCTTAGCGTCAGTTTTCCTCAGCCTACTTTTCTATATGACTGAGAAAAAGTATAAAGCTGCTTTTAATTTTGTTTTGATCTAATTTTTACCACCAAGTACTTCCTGAAAGAAATAAATACTTTTTTTTATGCGAAATAGTCACTCTTAATCAAGCCATACATACATTGCTTTACAGAACGAGTAATGTGATCGTACCTTTGAAGCCACACTAAATGAAACAACGTTATTATAAGCTAAGATTTTAAGCTTGCCTTCTCTAGAGTAACTAGATACTTGGGTTAATGACATCAGCTTGTGTTAATATTAATTAGTATACTAAATTCGCAGTAATTTTAAGTATATAGAAAATTTACTGTATTATGATTTTACAGTAGGTTCTTCTCTGTGTGGACAATTGCATTAACTTAATATGAAACTTTTGCCTTGAAAAATTATTTAATTTAAAATGTTTTGGATTTTTTTGCGCGTTCAGAAGACATACAATTAAATTATAATCAGCTTCACTCCTTTTCCTGCATAGCCGAGCACTCCGTTCCCCATTTTGCGTCCAACTTTTGAAACACTGTGGTGGTGGTGGTGGTAGCAGGGTATGGTAGCCAGAGGGAACCTGGTGTTCAGACACTCCGTTCCCCACTTTAGGAGGCATTACGTGTTTAGTCACGGCACTCAACGCCGCACTTTGCCACGACGCTAGAGCGAAGAAATAAAAATATAGATGTAAATAAATATTTCATTTCCTCGAGTGGAGATCGAACCCACCACAAGTCAGTTTACAGGCATAGTTTGTGCCTCTGCGCCACGACTGGCCTCATTCTACAAATCCTCCAAAAACTTCAGTATATTTCGAGAGGAAGTAAACATATAAACAAATCTATTTAGGCAATATTAAAATGAAAGGTTTAATATTATTTTTTAGTTATAATATTTTTATTGAAACAACATCATAATTGTCTATACATTTATTATTTTTAGTTCTTAACTTAAAATAAATAGTTTAAATAAATAACTTAAAACTAAAGTTATGGTTAAATAAATATCAGTCTGGATGATTTTTATATGATGTCAGAAATACTAATACTAATAATAAGAAAATATTGTATCGTATCGTATAAAGTAATAAATACACGTCTTCACGTCTTTGATAAATTAAATAATATTTTTATTGTAGTCTACATAAAATGTTAAATATTTGATTTTCTCGAGTGGGACCAAATAGAATAATCGATAGTGTACATATACCTATACATACCTGTAGCTTTAGTAGTAAGTTTTCATAAATTATATTTTTTTATATAAATCTAAATATATATAAGTTGTAAGTTTATATTTATTCCAGCTATACAATTAACAAGAAAGCGTATAAAACTTATAATAGATATAAACTGATTTTTTTTTATATTCTGTTTTACTATTTTACTTTTCTTTAAAACTATTGTTTATATTAAAAATAAATAAAAACACTTGTTTTAAAAACATGAAAAAAAATAACGCAGATTTGATCATTTTTTATACGATTTCTATAAAGATATAATTGTTTTTAAAGTGTAAATTAACAATTTAAAAAAGCTTAAAATAAATAAATACATTTTAAATATCTACTGTTTATAATTTTGAGAGAAATCTCTTATATATTATATTACTTCGCGGACCCAGGAGCTGTAATATAAACTGGTGAAGCAGTGCCCCTGTTCTTGGGTAGAGTGTACGCGCGGTTAGAGGGCCAGTCTTTTCCATAACCTCCTCCAGAGGAATATGCATAATTGCTTCCATAGTCAGAGTTAAAATCTGATGAATCGCTGCCGAAGTAAGAGTAGTGGGTCATTGGGTGGTGATGCTGAAATATAATATATTTTTATATTAATCAAAATTATTATTAGCAGAGTTAAAGTCATCGTGGCGTGAGCACTAGCACGCGAATCTAAGCACGGCACCTGTGGGTTCGATTCCTACTAGAGGGAATGAAATATTTAATATTTTCATTCCTTTATTCTGGTAACAAAGCAAAAGCGCGGCAACACGCAATGCTTCAAGAATTCGATGGAAAGTAGGTAACGGTTTGTCTTAATGGGGAAGGAGTGCCTACCCTGACCTATGTGCAAATCTTTTTATTTGTTCTTTTTGAATATTTATTTTAAACGTAAAAGGTAACTTTTCAAATGAGTATGTACGGCTACTATTTATAAATAACTTTCATTACCAATATCACTTATACAGTATTTTAATGTCAAACGCTACTAGAAACTTTATCATTATCAGTAAAAGCCGTGCTCTCTCGAGTGGTTCGATAAGACTTTGGGATTATTATATATATTGATTTATATAGTGTTGGTATAACAAGTAGAATAGCTTTTCAAGTGTGTTTAGTTATTTATATTAAAAAATCTGATTATATATATAAAAAAATATTTTAAAATATATTTTTTTTTAAGAAATATATTGATTTTTCAATAAGATCAAAATTATGTTAATTAACAGCTATCATGACGTAGTGGCAGCGACGTACCGTTGTGGGTTCCGTTCCGACTCGGGGAGTGAAATATTTTAATATTTTAATTTCTTCCCTCTGGCGAGGAAGCTAAACGTGCCATTGAGATCCGCCACACAACACGCAAAGCAGTTGAATGAAAGTTTCTTATGCATATTGACATGAGGCATTACGTGTTTAGTAGCAGAATTCAACGCCGGGCTGTTATCTTGTTGTCAGAGCGAAGAAAAGAATTTAACCCACAACCGCGTTACAGTCACACCCTTGTGCTCCTGCGTCACGACCTCATAATTTAAAAAGCTCATTTAATTTTCAATGAAATGTGGTCTCTAAAGCTCCATTTCCACCACTAACGAACATCGACAGTATTCAGAAAAGCCTTTGAATATGAACTTTCCTTCATCCTTTCTAAGTCCAAATCCATTATCTGTACCAGCTGATCAAGGGAAAAGTTTACTTCCTCATAACAATGGGAATTAGATTACTGATCTGAAACTTTCTATTGTATTAAGACTGACTAACTGATGGGTAATGAGCTTAACAGTGCGCGCCAAGTTAAAGTTTTGTAACGTAGGTTTACGTTGAAACTATTAATTATATAAAATTTGAAATTGATGTATATAATATATTTATATTGAGGACGTCGTGGCGCAGGAGCACATACAAGTATGCATGTAAACGCGATAGTTATGGATTCAATTTCCGCTTGGGCTAATGCAATATTTAATACTTTCGTTCCCTTGCTCAGGTAACGAAGCAAGGCGCGGCGTTGAGTTCTGCTACTCAAAACGTCTTAATATAAACGGAGTGTCTTAACATTAGATTACTAGGTTCCATCTGCCTATCCTGCTATTTGCGAGATACAGCGTGAAACAAAAAAAAACGTGGCGTTTTGCCACCTATCATTATGTCTCTAATTTGGCTAGAAGTCGGGAACGGAATGTCTCAACTCTATTTTCTATTTTGAGTCAATTTTGTTGGGACCTGAGTATCAGGTCCCAGGCCCTACTCAGCTCTTTACCTATTAACTAAATAACGTCACCTATGTAATACTAAGGAGTTCCTTTTTTTTACCAAAATCCAAAATAGTTATAACACATTAAATTATAACATGTAATAACATAAAAAATAGAAAAAAAGGCAAAGAAGTTGTCATTCTGTTTCTACGATTATTTATTTAAAATTATTTGTAAGGGTATTTAGGGAAAAGTAATTAGTTATTTTAGTATAGTTAAAGTTAACTATACTAAAATAACTAGCCAACACGACGTTAACTCTACCTTTTCTCGTATTTAATAGAAAAAATGGTTATTACATATCCGCTTTTTCCTGCGTTTCTGCTGGTTTTTTCTGCTCCATTACCCCCCTTATATTTTAGTAAAAATTGCATAAAAATCGGTTCAGCTATTTCAACCCGGATAAACAGAAAAATAGATAAAAAAATATTTAAGTAAATTTTATAGCATATAAAATTTTGTTAGCGCTCATTTCATTTAATTTTATGTTTAAAGTTAAATTTCTTTCTTAATCCTTTCAAAGTTACTTCAAAACTTTAACTCAATTTTGTGAGTTTTAAGTCTTCGAAAGAGTTTAGTTTTTCTTAAGTTATCTCATTGAAAGTTTCTGAAAGATAGGCGATTGCTATTATATAATATTCGTTTTAAGTAACAGTTGAACAGTTGATACGTATCAATTTATAAATATATGACTTTATGTAATGTTGATACTATTACCAGTTAATGCACGTATTTTTTAGCATAGTATCAAAACAATTTGTTCTCAGCTTAACGTTCTATTCAAGATATTGATTGGAAATGAAAATAACTAAATATGAACAAAAAAATCAAATTCAAAATATACTTTTTAAAAAAGTTTTTTTATGCATTTTTAAATTGTCGAGACATAAAGCCGCCGCCAGTTCTATTGAGAAGAGCCGGTAAGAATCTCACCTACCCTAGTAATGATATGACATAGTTTAACCAATATTTCAAAATAATACAAACAAGATAGATAGAGGCCGGTCGTGGCGCAGCGGCACGAGGTGTGACTACAAAACCGACTGGTTGTGGGTTCGATCCCCACTCGAGGAGATGAAATATTTACTTAAATTTATATTTCCATTTCTTCGCTCTGGTGTCGAGGTTAAGCACGAGTTAAGGTTAAACATGAGCTCTGCCACTCAACACGCAATGCCTCCAGAATTCGGCAGAAAGTGGGGAACGGAATGTATTAAAACTAGGTTTCCTCTGCCTACCCTGCTGTGTGCGGGATACAGCGTGAAGCTAATAATAATAAAAAGATAAATAGATAAGAGAGAGACAACTTGCAACGTGGTCCCTTAAGATCTCCCCAAGAAATGGGACCGGAAGACGTTCATTTGGACACCGGACAAAAAGATAATTGTGTTTGGGACGACGTATTTACTATTATTATAAATATCTTTGTCTTGTATTATATATTAGAAGATGCGTCGATATACGTAATTTTGTTTGGGTAAGCACAAAAAATATTTATGAATGATTTATTGTATGTATACGTGACGGTTATAGGTTCGATTCCTAGGGGAATGTATTATGTTCATTTCCTCGCTCTGTTAATAAGACAAAGCGTGGTGTTGAGATCAGCCACTCAACATTTAATAAAATTGAACGGTGTGTGGAGAACAGAGTGCTAGCACACTAGGTTCCCTTTGCCTACCTTACGTATGCGAGATACAGCGTGAAGGGGTTTTGTTTAAATCATGAGTCACTACTTTTTAATTTCCGAAATACAAAAGAAAAACTCAAAGCAAGATACTACTATTTTCAATTTAATTTACAGAATCGAGTCAATTAGCGAGAAAATTAAACGATTAACGCTTGACCGTTGCTCGCTATCCGCCATCTTAGAATATTTACTTTAAATTAAACTCCTAGTATTTGCAATCAAGTTGTTCTTTCATGCATTACAACGTTCTTATCTCTTGGAAAATTATAGTTTTTGTCTACATTTTATAAATATATTACGAAAGGTATGAATTTTAATAATATATAAGTTATATTTAAGTAAATAAATGGGCATATTTTTGTTTATATTTTACGTGTAATATGAATTGAAGCGTTATCTATTTTCAAATTTTAAGTAATTTATAAAAATTATGAAAAAAAATCTATTACAAAATTCTTATACTTCATCAATTTCTGAGCTTATCAAAAGCAAACCCAATAGTTGTGGGTTCAAGTCGTCATGCAGAAATCAAATGTCAATACATTCCATTGTCCACTTTTCATCCGAATTCGAGACATTGATTGGTTGATGGCGTTTAACGCCGCGCTTTATCCTACCAAAGCGGGGAAATAAAAATAGCTGATTGGCTCCGAGTATTAATCGAACCTACAACCATCGCGTTATCAATCAATCTATATAGCCTGAATTCAACAGTTATATTAAAAAAATTTAATCAATTACCTTGCAAGCCTTCAAAGTGCTTAGTAAACTTGGTACAAGCAAAGCGGCAATCAAAAGAAGTTTTTTGATCAACATAACTGCTAATAGGATTGGTATAAGGAGCATCTTGGTCTTCATCGTAGCTAAGAGGTTTAGGAGTGGTATCATTATAGCCAGTTTCTTCTTTTTTCCGCGACCTGAAATGGAATAAAAATACTATTATTATTTTATTTGAATAAATTTTGGTAAAATTATAGATAATTATAGAATAGGATAGACAGAGGGAAGAGAGGATTAAGACACTCCGTTCCCCATTGAAGTTTATAGTTTATTTTTATCTTTTTAAATGGTTAGGCCACATACAAAAGCGAATAAAGTTATGAAATATATATCAAATTAGAAGTATTAATATCTCAATTATTTGCTGTTAGTCAGTCACAAGCCAACAGTACAACACCAATAAATTATTCAATGAAATAAAACTTCAGTTCAAAATAGAATAATAAGAAAATATTTCAAAAAAGCAAAATTTACCCTGTTTCTTTTGAAATATAGGCAGAACATGAGTACCATAATACCAACACATTCCGTTGTCCATAATATTACATATTAAAAAGCAGAACTTAACACCGCGTTTAGTCTTAACATTAAGAGAACCAAAAACCCAATAAATTAAATATAGGAATCCATAACCATTGCGTCTATATTCCAACTCCAATCCACTCAGTCACAACGACCTCAAAATAAAAAAAAATCGAGAGCATCCATAAACAAAATTAACCCAAAAACAATAGTAAAACAGAATTATGGACATCAGTTCCACAATTTACATTTGACACGTCTCTCCTGCGGTCTAGTCTCACGTTACGATCCAATTATTTTGGTCACAGCATTATAAATTTACTAGATTGCTTGTGACCGTGTTTTTTTTTAATCAAAAATTTTACGGTCGATTTAATGGTATTTACATAGAGAGTGCTACGAGTGTCTGTGGTCTGGTGGTGGTAGCTTGGTCAGTTAGTATTATTAGCGATGGATGTAGGTTCAAAGCTCAGACAATATCTATACATTAACACATGCAGCAAATTTTGTATATCTTTTTACATCAATTGTGCAGACGGAGGGAGAAGGGACGGCAGTTATAGTTTATATAGAATGCTTCTCTACAATGCAAATACTTTTTTAAATTATGCATAAGAGTGCATTAAATTAGTAAAATAAATATAAGTATAATATTGAGGCCAGTCGTGGCGCAGGTGCACAAGCCTGTGGCTGTAAACATGACGGGTTGTGGGCTCGATTCCCACTCGAGGAAAAGAAATATTTTCATTTCATCGCTCTGGGGTAGAGGCAAAACGCTGCGTTTAGTTACGCCACTGCGCACGCAATGCCTCTAGAATACGACGGAAAGCATAGAATCTTAACACTAGAATCCTTCGGCCTACTCTGCTACATGCGTGTTGCAGCTTGAAGGAGAATATAATATAAATACATAAATTACTATATATATATATATATATATATATATATATATATATATATATATATATATATATATATATATATATATATATATATATATATATATATATATATATATATATATATATATATATATATAATATTACACACTATAACTTTATATTTGAAAAGGCACATATGCACATAGCGCATGTCTGTATGTGCGATGGTAGTGGATTTGATTCCCATTCCAGATAAAGGATTGTTTTCTTCGGTCGGGAAAAATACGACACTCGTCGAGCAATGTGTTAAGAATTAGGTGGAAAGCGGGAAACGGAGTGTCTTAACACTAGGTTCCCTTTATCTATTCTGATGGTATATATCAGAATTGGTAGAGAGAGGCTGCTATATATATAAGAAATAATTATTAGAATAGGACATTAACCTGTTGATACGCGTCACGCTTATCCATATCACGTTAAATACACTATGATTATTTTATTAAATTACAAATAAATCAAAATTGTATAGCAAATTTTGATTTAATATTCGTTTTATATGTTTACCACTTAAAAGGGTAGACAAGGGAACCTAGTTACCCTCATTCCTTAATTTAAATTCAATTTTCGAGACATTGCATGTCGAGAGGTGACACACTATACCGCTATTTTTAAACCAGAGAGAGAAATGAAAATAATTTAAATGTTTTCCCTCTAATAAGGATTGAATATGGAACCATCGCGTTTACAATCAGCCACTATACCACGAGCCACGAGGCTTTCATGAATATATATACATATATAGCTATATTTATAACGTAACATAGTCTAAATCAGTTTAATTTACTCTATGAATCCTTATTCCAGTTTTATCTCTAACTCTAATCTACATAACGATTATTAAGAACAAATTTTAATTCACAAGTTTCAAGCAAAACGTAACTAGACACGTATCGTTGCACTAATGTTGTTTGTTTAAACAAATTATTATGCAAATTAAAGTTAGTTCTGTACTTAAACTACATTTTAGGTTACACTAAGTGCAATGTTTTTAGCTAGCTTTGTGTCAAAACACTCCGTTGCCCATGCTCCGTCCAATGTTTGAGACATAGCGTGTGGATTGGCGGAACTCAATGGCGTGCTTTGTCTTTTTACCAGAGCTTGGAAATGAAAATTATTATTGCCCTAAATTGGTATTGAATTCACAACTATCGCGCTTACAGTCAAACATTGTGACATTGAGCGACGACATATTTTTTTTTATTTTCACGCATATCCCGCACGTAATGGGATAGGCCGAGGGAGCATAGTGTTAAGACACTCCGCTCCCCACTTTCCGCTGAATTCTGGTGGCATTGCGTGTTCAATGGTGGAGAACGCCGTACGATATATGTAGTTTATTATTATATATATCGTTTTACATTATATAAATGGTAATTTATCTATTTATACTATGTAAAAAGCATTTTATCTCAGTGTAAAACGATAAGGAAACAACGCTTACCCGAAAATTTACTGTCATTTGTATAATACCTCGCGTCTAGGGTAATAAATCGGAGTACGAGAACGACACTTTAAAATGGATTCAACTTTATTACTTGGTTGATGTAATGAAAGTAAATTTGTGTGGGGAAAGACATTCTGTACAACTTTAATTTCTTCTTAGTGTATTTATATTTTTCATGGGTTTTTATAACGTCAATAGATTGTTTTGGGTTCGATACCCATTTCGAGGAAATGGTCATTTAATTATTAATTTTTACACTCTCTGTTAGACAAAGCGAGGTGTTGATTTCCGCTCATCAATGTCTCGCAAAGCCATGGTTCGAAAATTGGACAGTGCCTGGGGAACGGAGTGTCATATCACTGGGGTCCTGGGATCCCTCTGAGAGTGGAACGCGTGAGACTGCTATTGTTAAGTATTATTATATACAATGATATACGAAAGATATGGACTCATTATGTAAAGATTTTTTTTATATATATAAATAGCATATTCGCTTAACTCAACGCCGCGTTTTGCACCGACACCAGAGCGAAGAATTGAAAATATAAATTAAAATAAATATTTCATTTCTTAGAGTGGGGGTCGAACCCACAACCAGTCAATTTTGCAGTACACTTTGTGCTTCTGCGCCACACCTTCTTATCTTTCAGTGTAAAATAAAAATAAAAAATTAAAAATAAACCGATACTAAGAAGATTCACTCAATTCTCTTAGAGAAGAATGAAGTATAAAAGAACTAGTTTCCAAAGAAAAAAGCTCAAAAAAATTGATGTAAAACAATCTCATATATACATACGAGTAGATGTCATTCAATCGAATGGGACATCCCCTGAATGACCGATATCATACAATTGACCCTTTTTCATACGTGCTCAGAATAGAGTTGAGCTAATAACAAAAAAACTACGTACAATACATAAAAATTGCCGCCATCATGAACCCAGCGCTATAGAAACTAACTGTAAAAGCGAAGATTATAGGTTCGATTTCCATTGGAGGAATGATTTATTTATATTTCCTCGTTTTGATCAATTGGCGTTAAATTCCGTCTCCCAACACGTAATGTTTCAAAAATTGGGTAGAGGCCAGTCGTGAGGCAGGGGCACAAAGTGTGACTGTAAACGCGACTGGTTGTGGATTCGATCCCCACTCGCGGAAATTAAATATTTATTTAAATTTGTATTTCTAATTCTTCGCTCTGGTGTTGAGGCAAAAGGCGGCGTTGAGTTCCTCAACACGCAATGCCTCCAGAATTTTCCGGAAAATAGGGAACGGGGTGTCTTAACACTAGGTTCCCTCTGCTTACTCTGCTGTGTGCGGGATACAGCGTCAAGCTGATTTTATTTTATTTTTACCCTATTCAGATAAATTATAAAGCACATAGTCTCTAAACATTAAGATGTGACACTTTGTCATCGGTCGGGTTATATCCGTCATTTTTACAATCAATCGACTTGTTTTAAATGAAACTAATTTGACGTGGTCTACCCGTGACCATAGACTACTGCAAAGTGTTCGAAACGCCGGGTTTCCAAAATGTAAAATCTTAAATATACGCGATTAATCCGGCTAAATTAGTTTCATTTAAAATGTGTAATAATCGTGAAAATTACTTAATTAACTTATTAATCGACTTGTTGTTACGAGAGAACTATTTTCAGACATTTTCGTTTAATTCTTGTTATTCTGTTGTTACTTTTGTTGTTGTTTTTTTTTATTTTTTTGTTTTATTAGGGTCTTTGATCGTTTTTTTTTTGTTTATATTCATGTTTAAAACATGAGTGAAGCTTAACTAGGGAAAATTGCATTTTTTCCTCCAAAGTAAAAGCAATAAAAAAATCCTTCAATACGGACTTATTTTTGTAGTATTCTACCATGTAAAAGAAACGTGGCTGAAGGATTCGTATCCGTACAAATGTGATATTATCAATAAAAGTATGACATGCTTTATTTTGTTTGTTAATATTTTGTTTCAAGCCTAAGTTTGTTTACATTTTAATTAATTTTTTTTTTATATAAATAAAAAAATAATTTTAAATAAAAAGTCTGTATTTGGAACTTATTGTGCGCTTGATTACTACCAAGTATTATTTAATTAACAGCATAAACTAAACTTTCCAGCGCTGTGATAGGTAAGTCTCATACTAATTCTATTTCTAAACTTCAATTTATAATTGAAGTAAGCAAACTAATTAAGACTTAATAGTAATAGGGCTTCATATACAAATGACTAGTCATTGCCCGCAGTTTGCTTGCGTTTCCCCGCTTTTCGCAGGAATTTTGTAAATTCATCTCTTAGTGCTCTTAGTGTTGGCCAGTAGTGGGTTCGATTAGGTTCGAGTCCCTCAGTCACTCAGTAACGGAAAAGTTCTATATAGATATATAAAATGCAATAATTAATTCCATTCAAGTCCAGTTTAGTAAAAAAATAAGCTATAATATTGTGTGCCTTCTTTTTTCCTAAACTTAAAAAGCATTTTTATACACCTATAAAAAAGGAACCAAAATAATTCACCTCCTGCCACCAATGCACCTCTATGTATTAAAATAATCGTTCGACCAAATAAAACATCAATTATACACTTGTTATTATATTTTACTTATTTACTACTAACTCTTAAAGAAATAAAAAAACTGTTCATTAGAAGGTAAGCTAGATAATCTTGTCATCAAGTTTTCATGAAAAAATCTTTAAAATATAGTCAGTGCTTAAATAATAAACATTTAAGAGATAAATCCTAGGAAATTTTATGAAAAATAGAGTGATATACAGTGAATTTTAAATGCTTCTTAAAAAAGAAATTCGTTGAAATTTGTCGTAACAAATCTGAAGGTAATACCGATGGTATTACCTCGGTAAACATCAAGAAGCTTATAAATGAAAAGGGTTTATCGTTTCGGAAGATTTAAAAATGGCACTAATAACTTTCATCCAGAATGAACGGCGGGATTTAACGTAAACATTTTAGGCTTTAGGCGTTTTTTAGGTCGAAGTAGACAGTACTTTTTTGGAAAATGTATTAACGAAGCTTAGAATTTTTCACAAGTATTACAAATGATAAAGTAGCAGTCTTAGATAAGAACGTGGTTTTTAGTTTCCAAGAGACTTCACCGGTTGAAATCCTGCTCAAATCTTTCACGTTCAAATTCGTTTTATATATTTCAAAATAGATTTCTTATACAGCTTAGTATTTCATCTTAACATTTTAAAATGAACTTTCGATCACAATAACAAGTCTTTTACAACTTTTTCCATTTAAATAGCTATGTAGCACATGTTTACACTAAGATTTGTCTATAAAATGATCACTACTCACCATCATCTGCTTCTTGATCCTCAATAGTCCTCGCACCTTCAGGCAAATTGATTTTCAGTCCTTTCATAGCGAAAAACTCTTTCACTAAATGCACAAAATATTTAGCGATTTCAGTCCATTCTGATATAAAACTTCTATGTTCATTTGGTAACAGGTCCACCTCGTCTTGTACTTGTGTTAGATTCTTGATGGTATCATCATCAAGAGGCACTAGACTTATCATCGAATTCGGTGATAGTGTCTCATTATTTACATCACCGAAGAAAGTCTTTTTTGCAATTTTTAATGCTTTGTACTTGATACAGGAGAAAGCTTCGCCTTTTAAGAAACAGCTATCTTTTACTTGACGTATGTATCTATCTTCGGTACTAAATGTTGGATGTACAGATATCACGACTATGATGATTATGGCAGTTTGGATATTCATTTTGCTGTTTTCTGAAACAATCGTATGAATAGAGATATTTAGTTAAATAATAAGATATTACATTTTTCCCCTGAGTGGGGTCGAAGCCGCAACTACGGGTTTAAAGCCGTTTAGGTACCTCCTCATTGAGTGGCAAACTACGCCGTATTTTACCCGTAATTAGATCAGAGGCAAACGAACTATTCCTCAAATTTAAAGCCATATAATATTACTTATTTTTATAGCTAGAAAGTGTGTCCTGCATTTCGGAAGATAGGCAGAGAAAACTTAGTGTTAAGACCCTCCTTTCACCACACAACTCCCAATTTTCGAGACATTGCGATCTGATATCTGCCTTGTTACTAGAATGAGAAAATGAAAATAATTTGTTTGCCAGAGTGAAAATCAAACCTATACATCGCGTTTTCAATCACACGCGATACCACTGCGTCATGACGGTATCCGACCCCTTAAATAACTTAAAATATTATACAATTCATTTTAAATAGCAAGTAATTTATATTAAAAAAAATCTTTCTTTTATGTTTTAAACAATGTTACAAACATGAGGAAACTCCTTAACGAAAGTAGAAATCAAATAACGGCATATTTTCCATAATAAATTAAAGACAAAAAAAGATAAAACGCTCTAATACACAAATTCAAATATAAATTAAAACGTATAATGCTTTATTTACACGCCAAATCAAATATCTTCAGTAAAGGTAAAACCAGAAGTATCGAAAGCTTAATATTTATTTAAGCTAAACTGAACTCTATTATTTAAAATCTACAGTTCAATATTGAGTGTAACAAATTTATATTTGCGGATAAATTTCATAGAGAAGAGGCAGGTAAGGACTTCACTAATTAAATATGAAGTACTGTGAAACAAAATTTCGGGAGTGTGAATTTCAAATGATTGTTATTTGTTTGAATTAAATATTCTATTCTATTAATTTCAGTTGTTTTGTAGAATTTATTAAACACTTGAGTGGACTGTATGATAAAATCAGCTTCACGCTGTATCCCGCACACAGCAGGGTAGGCAGAGGGAACCTAGTGTTATGACACACCGTCGTCCACTTACCGCCGAGTTCTGAAGGCATCGCATGTTGAGTGGCGGAACTCAACACCGCGCTTTGCCTCAACACCAGAGCGAAGAAATGAAAATATAAATGTAAATAAATATTTCATTTCCTCGAGTGGGGATCGAAGCCACAACCAGTCGATTTTACAATCGCACTTTGTGCCCCTGCGCCATCGATCTTCAGATATCGAAAGCTTTTGTATTTTCCATATGTGTTTTTGATTGTTTTGGAAATAAAAAGTAATATAAGTTCAACTTATATTTATACTTTAACTTTACATAAAATTTCTAATAATTAAATAATTTTGATTCCTATTCATATGTATGTTACAAAAGATTATACTTTTAATAATGTTCAAAAGACATTTCCCTCTGTATATGTAAATAAGATTGACAAAAATTTAAATAAGATTGTGGGTTCGATTCCTTTTTTTGGAGAATAAATTGTTTATTTTCTCGCTCTGTAACAAGATAAAGCGCGGCGTTGAGTTTTGCCAACGATGTGTAACAACGTTAGTGGGTTCGATATCCCACTCGGGGGAAAAAAATATTATTTAATAATATTTTCATTTCTGAAACTGAACTGAACATTCTCTGGCTCTGGCTTGAATTCTACCACTCAATACGCAATGGCTTGAAAACTTCGGTGGTAAGTGGGGAAGGGAGTGTCTTAACACTAGGTTCCCTTGCAGGATGCACAGCTAGCTAGCAGGGAAGCTAAATTAATAATAAAGTACTTAGCATAAAATAAATCAATTTCTATTTGGAGGCATTGTCCGTAAAGATGGCGCTCCAAAACTTCGATATAAACATTCTTACGGAACAAATAAAACTTTGGAACAAGTTAAATTTCAATTAAAGTAATTTCTAAATAGCTTACACAAACATTTTGGTTTATCCTAACAATTTAATATAACAATTATGCTCTTAATGAAATCGTTACACAGGAAAGTTGTCCTTTTTGGATAAATTATTATCAATATCAATATTATTCAATGTAATATACAGCTTCACGCCTTATCCCGCATGTAGTAGGGTAGACAAAGAGAGCTTAGTGTTAAGACACTCCGCTTCTTAATTTTCACCGAATTCTGAAGGCATTGTGTGTCGAGAAGAGGAAATTAACAAAGCCTCTCGACATAAGAGCGATGAAATGCAAAAATAAATATATTTAATATATTCGATTGGGAATCAAACCCACAACCTTGTGTACCATGAGGGCCTCAATTAATGTGTTCTATATGTTTTTATTTAATTTTAAAACTAATTCAGTTCTTCTCTTATCGTGTTTCGAGCTTGTTTGTTAAGCATAACTCACTTCACCAATGTCCCGTTGTATGGAGGAAAAATTAAAAAAAAACTAGATACTTGATTTCTATTGATTAACTATCACACTATTTTTTTTAATAATGTCGCTCTGTAAACAATTATAAATCATAATATTATGTCAATAAAAAAACTGTTTTCTTAATGAAATTTGAATGTATAGCCATCGTGCTCAGGTAGTGTTAGAGACACAACAGAACTAAAATAAGATCGTAATGCCCAATTTTAAAATGTAAGTGATCTATAGGTACCAAATTTAGACAGGTAATGAATGAGCAGATGGTGCCTAGTGTTAAGACATTCCGTTCTCCACTTTCCCTCTAATTTTCGAGACATTGTATGTTTATTGGCGTGGCTCAACGCTGTGATTTATCTATTCATTTCCAATTATGAACAAAAACAATTATGTTCTATTACATGAAAGTGCACTCTAAATTTAAGGTGTAAGTAATTAAAAATATATCAGATTTTAATAATTTTAGGAGTAACTATAGAATAGAGGTGAAATCGAATACATTTAACAAAAAAGCTTTTAACTCTAAATCCTCGTATGTGCGTGAAAATACACAAGAAAATGTAATAAAAAATTATATCTCTATTTTTTAAAAGTTTTAATTATAAAAATGATTTTAAATCTGTTTATTTTGTAAGTTTAAAATACAACGCCTTTATAATTTACTATGGATGAGTTTAACTATTCTCGTCGTTATTAGTTCAAATTTAAATGAAGTAAGCTTCACATCATATCCCACATATAGCAGGGCAAGCACAAAGCACAGCGTAATCTATTATTAAGCACTTCGTTTCACACTTTGAACCTAATAAACAAAGAAGAAAGGGAAACGGAGTGTCTTAACACTATGTTTCTTGGTTGCACTATTTAAAAAAACAAATATAATATACGAAAAGACTATTTACACACTTTGAATGCTATTCCTACAATTTTACAAACAATTGCAAATACGTCATTGTTGCTCCAAGCGAGCCATACATTATATTGAAATTTCACTAAATTATTGTCGTTAGTTAATATTAAACTAAATATATATATAACTAAAACTTACATTTTTCAAAATAATTTACACTAATCACAGATTTTCCAAAAAACAAACTTTTAATAATATAATTAAATAAGAAAAAAAAATACAGTTAGCCCGCCAAGAGTCCACTACTCAATGACAAGATCGAAATTGAAACGCTATTTAAATGTTCCGTAATCATTGGAACATAACACGGTCTTGGTTTCAAAACTGACTGTACGATATACTGCGGCGATGTCTACTTTTATTTGTAATTGTATATAATTTCAATATGAACTGAGCAAAAGTGATATGAGGCACAGTGGGTCGTCTGATTATAAAATTGTGGCTATAAACGCGATGATTATAGGTTCAATTACCACTTATGGGAACTTATTTTTATTTTTCCACTCTCGCAAAACAAATCGCGGCTTTGAATTTCGCTACTTAATACGTATTGTCTCGAATTGGAGCGGAAAGCAGAGAATGGAGTGTCTTGATACCCGGATCACTCTGCCAACCCTGCTATGTGGAATTAAGAGTGATGTTGAGGAAAATGTGTATTTTGAATTTATATATTTCTGTTTAAATAACATTTTTTCTATATTTTATAAACAACAACCCACTGTTTGTTGAAACAAAAAATGTGTTTTACTTGAACCTGTGACCACGGCACTAACTACATTAACAATCAGGCATGCCTTACAACGGTTGTAACCATAAAAATAAATGTGACTGTAAGGTAATTTTTGGATTAAAGTAGGAAATTGAAACTTACCTTGTGAAACACAGTGAATATATGAGAAAGGCGGCGTTAAGTTCCGCCACTCAACACGCAATGCCTCGAGAATTCGGAAAGTGAGAAACTGCGGCCTCTCAATGGGAACGGAGTGTCTTAATACTGGATTTTCGTGTTCTTTCTGCCCTGCTTTGTAGGGGATGGGATGAGAAACGATTTGAGCCAAAATTACGTATTATGTATTTGGCTCCTATGACTCATATATACTTCTAAATATTGATTATTGGTGATAGAAATTTTGAATTTGTTCACATTTGTCCCTACAAGAACTAAGGAAATCAAAAGGAAAAAGGCTGACATATTTATAATAGTAATATGGAACGCCCCTGCTCGCTTCACTTGGCAACCCTCGCTTGTTTCGCTTTTCGTAATATTACTAAAATACCTTTACCAATCCACGTAATGTAATATTTTTTAATATCATTCTTATACAAAATATTCTTAATTTCACAGATAACAGAAATTATAAAAAATACAATATCTTGTTATATTATAGAAATATTATAGTATTTGTATTATTCGCGGCGTTGAGTTCTGCCGCTCAACACGCAATGCCTTACAATCCGGCGGAAATTGGGGAATGGAGTGTCTTAACACTAGGTTCCCTCTGCCTACCCTGCTGTATGCGGGATACAGCGTGAAGCTGATTTATTATAGAAATATTATTTTATTAAATTTTATTATTTAAAGTAACATACAGACAAAACGATATGTTGATCAGTAGAAGTTTCCCTCGTTATAGTAATATTATCCTAAGTTTCTATTCCTATAGTGTTGCACTTTCGCTCTCTGTTTCGTATCAGTGGTATTGAAAAGGTAAATGTCCTTTACTAACGAGTTATACATATAGATTAAATAAATATTAATAAAATAATAAATATTAATAAAATAATTATTAATATGTAGTAAAATTTCGCGTTTGTTTTAATATAAAAAATAAAACAAATCGGCTTCACGCTGTATCCCGCACACAACAGAGTATGCAAAGGGTTTCTATTTTTAAGAATGCCTCCAAAATTCGGCGAAAAATGGGGAACAGAGTGTCTTAACACTAGAGTTCCTCTGCCTACCCTACTGTGTGCGGGATACAGCGTGAAGCTGATTTATTTAGATTTTTTCAATTAAAACTTCCACTATGTAAGAATTTTTAGGCTGTCGCGGCACAACGGCATATCATCTGATTGCAAATCCGACGGTTGTGGGTTTGGTCATCACTCGCAATATCTCATGGGGAAGTAGGTGTCTTAACACCAGGTGCCCTCGGCCTAATCTGTTAAGCTTAGCATTAAAAATAAAAAGTTAAATAATAATAAGAATAAATAAAATACTCTTAACATTTGAAAAATTCCTTTTTGCTAATAGCAAAATGTTTGACAAAACAATAAATAACGTTTCAAATTACTCCTTCTTATTGAAAATAATATTTCTTTAATATTAAAATGGTTCTTGTACATTTCAATATTAAAAGTGCTTTATAGAAATGCATTTCATTTTTAATTATTTTTTATTTTTTATTGAATATAAGTGCTGTATTGAATAGAAAATCTTAATGAAAGAATATGATGTAATATAAATACCATTTAAATATATAATTTTTTGTTATTTTTTTTTTAAGTTTACATTGTAACCTGAATATGGCAGGGTAGGCCGAGGGAACCTAGGTACCTAATAATAAAACACTGTGTCTATTAAAAAAAATACGTTTCCCTACTTTCCGCCGTATACTGGAGGTTTTGCATGTTGACTTGTGGAACTCAACGCCGCGCTTTGCTTAGTTATCACAGTCAGGATATGAAAATATTATAGACGTTTACACATCTTGGGCCTACAAAATTTACAGATGAACTCATTTTAAACGTATTTAGGTCTTTTCAGGTTTTGAATCTACAAATATCGAGGGCTTAACGTCAGTTCCCCAAATTTAAACTGCACACCCCTCATTTATTCAAATTTCTATCATTTCCTTTGAACACGAATACTCTATTTTAGCTATGTTTATGGACACATCAAAGGGTTCTCTCGAAATTTATTATATACGTTGAACAATTTTGTTCTGGTAAAGGTGAATAGCTATCGTAAATTGAACTAACAAGCCACTGATATTATAAAGTTATTAGGCAATTATTAATTTATTTCCCAACTATACTATTATTTTTTTTCAGCTTCACGCTGTATTCCGCATATAGTCTGAGTGTTACGACACTCCGTTCTTACACACGATATATTATATATAATTGAAAAATATGAATCTTTTGAACAAATTATAAATGAGACTAAAATCTACTTCTTAGAAACGTTGAAGCTATTTTGCAAATTTTCAATTTATTAGTCAAAAGTGTAGCCACTCTGCTTTCACTGTATGTTAATCTGTGTTCAATTTTTTCTCGAGGATATGATTTAAATTTAATTTTAGTCTTTCAATTTCATTTAATTTTCTCGGTCTGGTAAGAAAAAGTGCAACTTTGTATTTCACCACTCACTACGTGATGTTTTGAATAGAGTGAAAAGTGGAGAATGGAATGTTTTGGCACTAGGTCTCTCTGCTTATCCTTTATGCCCAATAAAGCATGAAGTTACAAGTACTACTAATAAAACGTAGCTCCACGCTTTTCTCAGCAGAACAGGGCCTTGAGATCTTGCCTTCTCTTAAGTCTATATTCCGTCAAAGTAAAGGAAAATTAAGACACTACGTTTTGATTTTTTACCAAAATTTTGAGACTGTATTAAGAAAAGGGTCTCAACGTCGCGTGTTGTCTTCTTACTAGCGAGCAAGAAAAAAAAACCACTCCCCCGAGAGGAAATCGAACCCACGACCATCCCGCTTACAGTCAAATAGAAATCAGTTGTAAAAGAAAAAGAAATTGAAAATTATTTTAATATATTTTTTTAACATTACAGCTATAATTATTTCTTTCTCCAAGCCAAGATCTAAATTATATATCTAATATAACGCACGTGTATCGGCGGACGGTAATTTTCCAACATCCAGCGAGCTAATCAGAGAAAACTGCTATTTTTGTATTTACATAGACATGCTTTTCCATTTCATTTTCTAAACTTTCGACAAATTGTTTAAGTATAAGACGAAAAATATTAGACAACCTATTAATAAATTTATTAAGTATAGTTTTTTAAACATTGTGTTTGTTGAGCCTATACTGTATTTATACAATCCTAATAATGTATAGATTAACATGTTTTTTTTTTAAATTAAATATCAATTATTTGCAAACCTAATCATTCATAATAATTCATATTAACTTTTTTTAAAATTTACTTCTCACGTCACGTTATTAGCGTTTGTCAATGTTGAAGTTGCATCTAAAAAATGTTAACTTACGAGTACGAGAATATGAGTGAAAATTAAAAATAAATTTTGTTTTTATTTCTGTTTCAATAAACTTTCACAAAAATACTTTAACATATTTATTAGTATGTTATAAATGTTACATTTTTATATAAATATTTTAAAAATAAACCACAACAAAAAATCGTCCAAATCCTATGCGCAGAAAATTAAAAATAATTTATATTATACAACTAAATCTTAATAGAATAACATAACATAAGTAACATTTATAAGAATATTTAAATTTCTAGCACCATCGTAAAGAAAAATGCGTCAACTTATAAAATATAACAATAACATTACATTCGGCATTGTAAAAACTATTAAATTTTCATAAAAAAATATTGATTCGCGGCAGTGGTACAAAATATTTGGTATTTTTTATGAGAAATATAAGTTTATTCTATGGTTTATTTTTATTAGAATTATTTTGTCCATACTAAATCCTCTACTGAACTCGCAATGTTTTGTATATTAAGAGGACAGTACGGAGTGTCTGTGTGTGAATGCTTATGAAGATATAAAATCTTGTTAAGACACTGTATTTTCTACTTTATGCCTTATTTATTTATACATATCAGCTTCACGCTGTATCCCGTACACAGCATTGCAGGTAGGCAGAGGGAACCCAGTGTTAAGACACTTCGTTCCCCACTTACTGCCGAATTCTGGATGCATTGCGTGTTGAGTGGCAGAACTCAACGCCACGCTTAGTTTTGAAACCAGAGCAAAGAAATGGAAATATAAATTTAAATAAATATTTAATTTCCTAGAGTGGGAATCGAACCCACAACCAGTTGATTTTAAAGTCACAATTCGTGCCGCTGCGCCACGACTGGCCTCATTTATTTGTATAATAATAACATAGCACTTTTCATAATATATTTTTAAACATTCGTAGAAAATAACATATAAATCATAAACACTAAACTAAAGATAGAAAGATTTATTAAAAAACATACATATTATTTACCCAAAACTGTCCATGGAGCACCTACCAAAACTAAAAGTATTCGATAGCCAAGTAACTGCCCCATAAATCTTTTGATATGACGTCTCCACCCTCATAAAAGATAAATATAATTATGTAATAGAAAGCGCTTTTTGGTATTTATGAAGAAAAATAGTCGAGCAGTTGGTGTTTGCCAAAAAATAAACGGGGCTTGGCATACTGTGGGGCCTTCATGTATACGTAATATTTGGCATAGTGGCCAATATGAAGGTAGGTCATGTTCTGTGAAGTGTTGATTTTTAACTTTAATTATTATCTTGTTTTGAATTGTATATTTAAAACAAAATGTTTATTTTGATTGTAAAATAAGAAGGAGGTTTCTTTTTCACGTATAGAAAGTAGACAGAGGTAGCACAATGTAGGTAACATTGTTGTTCCGTCCAATTTTCGAGACGTTGCGTGTCGATTGGAATTCAATGCTGGCCTTTGAGAGACACATAATACTCTTCCGGCCGTGGGACAGCTCCACGTCATCTCTGGCTAGGGCTCCAGAGAGAGGAATCTCCTCACAATACGCGCTGCCTCAAGTTAAACTACCTTCTACATCAGGTTCTTGATCATCGGCCATCACGGGATTGTCATCATATGGGATAGTAAAGTCAACAACCACTGTGCGGCGCACCACTTGGTCTACTAGTACTATATCAGATCTTTTGGCAACAATATACCAGTTACTAATAATAGACCGATCCAAGTACAGCAAAGCACAGCTACTTTCAAAAACAAACGTTTGATTATACCTATAGTAAACTTTATTCTCTACTATAATTATATAACATTTTGTAGGAGTCCCATCAAATTTAGTTACCAAAAAAATTAACAAAGCCTAAATATATAAAATAGCAACGTCTAGTTTATAAGAATATAATTTGATTTAAATATGTTTTTTGTAATTTAAATTACTATATTAAAATTTACTTTCACAAATTTCCACTGAAAATAAAATTGTGTGCCAAAAATATAGAGCACAGCGATTGAGAGGATATAAAATATATAAATGTACAATTAAGCAAATTATATCATTAATTTTACAAACTCAGCTGCTTCCCGAGGAATCGTTAAGGGCTGAGATTTATTACATTATAGATCAATCCATCAATGTCAATCTATACAGGATTCAATCCTGTTAGAACTATACTTACTTTTAAATATATTTTTGAAGCTTCACGCTGTATCCCGCACGTTGCAAGCAGAGGGAACCTGGATGTCTAGTGTTAAGATATTCTGTTCCCATTAAGACACTTCCATTCTCCACTTTACGCTGAATTGTGGAGGGTTTCGTGTTGCTGCAAATGAGGCGGAATTTAAAACCACTCTTTTTTTCGTTACCAGAGCGAGGAAATGAAAATATGTAATAGTTCATTTAACAGAGTGGAAATCAAACCCACTACCAATGCCTGCGCCACACAACATCTAAAATGCTTAATATTATCATCACATACCTATGCCTCTTTAGTGGTAAAATTACAATAATAGTTACACTGGCGAGATCTTTTTCTTCCAGCCAACTAAGAATATGATGCTTTTAATTGGATACGTGACCAATTTACGTATAAATCTCTTATAATATTTCTCTTTTAAAAACTCTATTACTGCACTTGGGTAATGACATTAACTTTCCGTGATTTTCAGTAACGATTTGACAGTAAACGTGATGGTCGTAGATTCGATTCGTTCGCAGGAGAATGTATCATTTTCGTATATTTAAAGTATTATTAAAAATACTCTTTTAAAAAACATTTAAAAAATTACGTACTTCGATTGGAACCCGCGCCTCTTGGAAGCTTGATTTTTTATACGCTAGTAACAACTTATTTATTTTTAATGTTAGTTTAATTGTAGAAGACGGTTTGTTGACGGTTTTCAAAAGGCCTTCTTAAAAGTTTAAAGAGGTTAAAGAATTTAATTTTAAAAGTATAATAAAAGCAGTTGAAGCATCTCTGACTATAAAGGATGATGATACTTATCTGGGTTTAACTAGGTTGTCTCTACATTCTTTATTAGAAGAAGACGGGACAAAAATAATATAAATTAAGTAAAAATTACAACAAATTATTACCGAAACGTAGAAAAAAAAACAAATATTATAAATTTTTCCATATTCCTTGAATAACAAAAGTACACGCAACAAAATGGTTTCCAACAGCTGTTTCAAAGAACTTGTCTCGAAATAAACTTTTATATCCATTCAGATTGGCGATATGCGTAGGAGTCTTGGTGAGGTGTTTATTTAATCACTGATATAAATAAGTACTGGAAAATCACTTTATTTCCACGTTGTGTTGAGAAATTAGATTTTGAAAGTCAGAAATTTCGATTTTTTTAACACTAAGTAAATATTATAAAATTATTTGTTTTAGCTTCACGCTGACATATAGTAGGGTACACAGAGGGAACCTTTGAACCTAGTGTCAAGACTATCCGTTCCTCATTAATAATTCCGTTCCCCACTTTCCGCAATTCTGAGATAATGTAGGTAAAATTACACTTAATCAGGCATGTTATATGCAGGAAAAAACGTAAATAAAAAAACTTCTTTACGTTTTTTCCTGCATATAACAAGCCTGAGAAAAGGAATATGGGAATATTGAGTGGTGGACCTTGAAGCCGTATCTTGACTACATTTATTTTCCTGAGTGGGGATGAAACTCACAACCATCATACAGTCAGGCGCTGTGGTTGCGAGCTGTAACTATTTATACGAAAAATTGTAAACACGACAGTTTGTGGATTTCATTCCCACCCGAGGAAGTTAAATATTAATGAAATATTATTTTTCTCCGATAACGAGCCAAAACGCGGAGTTGTGTTTCGTCACAATGCTCAAAATTCACCGAAACAGGGAAATGGAAATCTATCTCAATGGGAACGGAGTGTCTTAACATTAAGTTCCTAGGTTTTCTCTGTCAAAAACGCGCAAATAAGTTCTATAAAGTATTTATTGCAATAAAAAATATAATCTCCTGATGAGTAGTTTGAAATTGTGCCAAGAAAGCCAAAACTCTTGTTATTGTTTTAACAATAATGTATCAATTTATATCGAGAAAAGGAAAATGGGATGCCTTATAGACGTATTTTGGTTGTAGAGATGTATGATTATGGGTCGTTATGATATTTCTTTAGACAAAGTGCGGCGTTGTTTGTTAGTTTGTGTGTATTTCTTCCAGATTCAAACAAAAGCTAGAATCCCGTTGACTCTATATCAGGCTACGATATAGAACCTACTGTATTATGTCTCGATTCTATACTTACAGCCTAAATTAAAGATTCGGAGAAAAATATTTCAGAACTTTATGCCCTGTTTTGTCCGCGGAAATAAAAACAATTTACTCCTCGTGTGGTGGTCGCAGTGATATATCTTAATACTAATATATATATTTTTTGTTCCATCTTTATTAAGATAAATAAATAAAAATAATGACAAATAAAATAATTGAAAAATATGAAATAAGTATACTTAATTCGTTACTTTGTTCATATTTCAGTTATCATAATATTCCTCATGTTTTCAATAATACGTTCAAAATGCTCTAAATATAGGAAACCAATTATAAGATATCCTAAGGACACAATTTTTTGGGCAACAGATTTTTTTGTGAAAGGCTGCAGAAATTTCTTGCAGAAATGCCCTGCTACATATAAGTAAGTAAAAAAAATCTTTACACATTTTTTATTACTAACAAGGCTATATAAAAAGCGTATGCTGTAAGCGTATTTTTAATGATTTACAAAATGTTTATTCCTTTATTTTAACTTGGCTGGACACGCTATCGCGTGTCTAGATTAATTGTCATTAGAAATTGATATATGTACTTAATAAAATAAAAAGTAAACAATACAAGTATAAATGTATAGAAAAATCACGTCCAAAATCCGAGAGAGTTACTGAGAGACTCTCATAGTGATAATAAATCGTTCGATATCTACCTTATTAGTCACAAAAGTCATAACAGTGCGCCTATAAAGCTAATATTATAGTCATTTTCACATGTTTTATTGGAGAGTAGGAGAAAACTAAGAGATTATATCCCGTAATTCACACGGGAACGGACAAAATGGGATTTCGTGATTATTAGTTATAAAGTTGCGAGCTCACTCGTAGAATCTATATTATATTTGAGAGTAACTCTGCATACCTTTAGGTAAATATTGTAAAAACACTTTGACCATAACCCATGCACCACCCAAAATTTTTGGGATGTTGTCAAATCAAATCAGCCTCACACTGTATCCCGCACACAGCAGGGTAGGCAGAGGGAATCTAGTGTTAAGACACTCCGTTCCCCACGGAAAACGGAGTGTCGTGGATCCCCACGTGGGATGATTTTAAGTGACATACATTAACATAAATTAAGTTATTACCAGAGCAAGAATAATAAATAAAATTAATTCGAACCCACTACTGCCGCGCTTACAATTTAACGCGTACTTCATTGACTACGTTACTCCTGTCTAGACATGTTTTTTTAAATTCTAATATTAAATGTTACAAATTTTTCAGAATCCAACGTATTTGTGCTAGAAATTACAACGGCGACTACAAAAACTTTCCCAATTATTGTGAAATGCAATATGAAAATTGTAATTCGTGGCGAAGTAAGTTATAAAATTGAAACTTTTACTTTATATATACCTAGTGAGGTACAGATAAATCATATACTGTAAGGATGCGCATCCTAGTGTCCTGACACTTCGTTGTTATGATGTGTGTCGGAACTCTACAAATTTAATCTCTTGGAATCTCTATATTAGTCTATTTTTTTTTAATTTTTATATTGTGTTGTTTTATTTATTGAACCAAAAAAAATTAAAAAGTCACTCTGTTTCTCATTTCGTTCGAATAAAAAAATGTATTCGATTATTTGAGTACTTTACGAACAATTAAATATTATAATTACAAATATTAGAATGTAAAATCGAAAACAAATTTACAAAAACCTTTTAAAATATAAAATTATAAACTCTTTCTTCAAATACTTTGGAAAACAACGTATACAATGTTTCGGTTTTCTACAGTCATAAAATATAGTTTGTAACGTCGTCGTTTGACAGAACGAAACTGTTACTTATATTTATGGTTATTTGAAAGTTTTTGCTCCAATACTCATAAATTTAATAAATTAAAATAAATTTATAAAATATAGCTTCACGATGTCCCGAACACTGAAAGGTACATGCAGCAGAGAGGACCTGGGAACCTAGTGTCAAGGCACTAATTTCTTTTTATTCTATTTTTCATATAGAGGGACTTCCATTCTCCATTTTCCATTGCATTCGAGCGGGTGAAACATAAAAATATGTAATATTTTATCCCTCCGAGTGGGAATCGAACCCAGATTCGTCACGTTTACAGTCACAAGCATGTGCCCCTGCGCCTTGACAAAATGAAAAACATTTTTTAAAAAACAAAATTTTTAACTTGAACCCGCGGCTCTAGTAAAGAGTCCAACCGCTCTGACCAACTAAGCCAATTTGTAAAAATCTCCCTGCAGGGAGGCTAGCAACATAAATAAATTGTAACCGGCATGTAAGAAATTAAAAAAACGCTTAGACGATTTCCAAGAGGCGTGGATTCAAAGCTACGTTGTACGTATGTTGTACATACTCGTAATTAATCGCTGCGCCATCGTGGCGCAGAAGCGCAAGTGCTTGGCCGGAAACATGAAGGTTTTGGTTTCGATTCTACTCGAAGGAGCGAAAATTTTATTTGTTTATATCTTCGCTGCGGTAACGAGCCACTCTGCACCTATTATTAATATTATGATCAGTATTTTTTATTTTTTTAAAAAATTAAATTAAATTAGCTTCACGCTGTATCCCGCACACAGCAGGGTAGGCAGAGGGAACCTAGTGTTAAGACACTCCGTTCCCCACTTTCTGCCGAATTCTGGAGGCATTGCGTGTTGAGTGGCAGAACTCAACGCCGCGCTTAACCTCGACACCAGAGCGAAGAAATGGAAATATAAATTTAAGTAAATATTTCATCTCCTCGAGTGGGGATCGAACCCACAACCAGTCGGTTTTGCAGTCAAACCTCGTGCCGCTGCGCCACGACCGGCATCAATTATATTATCAATATTTTTTTATATTTAAATATAAAAATAAAATACACAAATAGTTCATAATCCGTAACCACAATATAAATGATCCTTGAATATTTATTAGAATTAATTAAGATAACCCTTTTACTCAATATCAACATTTTGATTAAACACTGACCTCACCCTGTTGCCCATAATTATTATTCCCTATAAGGAACCTTAGATACCTTAGGGATTAATATCCCTTCAGAATCCAACATTAAGCAAGCAATTAATTAACTCCTAACAAGAAGATGCTATTGGTTAGATATTTTTTTGTTTATTTCTTATATCTACATAGTAGTAGTAATATCCAGATCGATTCCAGCCACGGCAACTGCTTCTTCTCCTCTGGTGTCTGACTTATGTAGTCAATCTTTTTGCATTTATCCTCGCGCATTGTGGGCATATAAAAACTCCATTTACATAGTTATAATCGACGGCCTCGTGTGAACGGACCTTGAAGTCGTCGTGTCATCGAGCTCCGAGCGCCGATAGTTCTCAAAATTGTTGACTCTGGCACGAAATAAAGCCCTTCATTCTGTCTGTCGGGCGGCCTGGTGCTCCCATTGTGCCGGATCTACGTTGCACTTCTTCAAATCATGCTTCAATACATCTTTAAGTTGTCCGCCAGAATTAAATAATATCTTCTTCCTTTTCTTCTTGGCATCCATTCCCGTTTTTTGGCATCCTGCTATAGACATCGTGATCGATGTCTCCAGACTCGTGCATAACGGATCCAAAGTACCTGAATTTTTTGACGAAACGGTTTGTTCAAAGCGTATATGAGGATATTCGGCTCGAGTTCGGGCTTCCGCAAGCCATATACTGCATATATGTACTCGGTCTTCGACACATTTATTTCTCAAGCGTATCCGTCACTTAACGTTTCAGCATCACTAGGTTCTCGTCAATGAGTCATACATTATCAACCATGGAGACTGGTCTTGGATGTGAGCCGAGACCGTATCCAGCACCACACTGAATAAGAACGGACTAAGAGCCAAGCTGGTGAACCCCTACTGTAATCTGGAAGAGTTTAGTGTCGCCAACAGTAGTCCTAACCATAGAAGCAGAGTCGAGGTGCATGTCTCTGATAATCTCAATATAAACCTCAAGGATTCCTTTGGATCGCAATGCCCGCCAGATACACTGACGAGGCACACAGTCATAGGCCTTCTGCACATCTAAAAAGCCACATACATGGTTCTTTTTTCCCTGTATGCCTTCATGCCTGAGTATAGAGCAACTTCTGGAAATAGCTTCTCCATCTCTCCTTTACAGAGGCATAACTACAGCGTACTCTGGGGATCTTTGACGCAAATACATTTTGCGATATCTTGCGTCATTTTATTTCGAAAACATGCTAGCTTGTAAATGAGCTTCTTCCCCTCCAAAGTTTCAAGTTTATGATATAGCGGTGATAAACTCTCACTGTAGGCTGGCTACAGCTCTTTTACTGCCACTCTTCGCTACTATGTAGCGAAGTAGCTACTATGTACTTCAGGAGAATTGGATTACTGCAACTTTTTAAAGGCAGCTTTTTGATGAGTCACGAGACACACTCGCCGAGAGCTCGATACACGACGACATTTAGTGGAGTCAATTCCAACTTGAGGACATTAAAACACAATACCTCCAGAACTCGGTAGATAGTGGGGAACGGAAGTGTCTTAATGGGAACAGAGTGTCTTAACGCTAGACTCCCAGGTTCCCTCTGTCTCTGCTTGCTATGCTATACGGGATGCTGTATCCCGCATAGCAAAGTGAAGTAAGGCAAAAAAACTAATAACATTTGCAACGTTGCGTGGTCTTTATGAGAATCTCCATACTACTTCTATTTACTGTTCGTTATTATTGCAATTTAAATAAAATGTTAGAGACATTGCTTGTATTGAACGGTGAAATTTAACCCCGCGCTTTGTTATATCAGAGTGGAAAAATTTAATTACCTGGTTATTGTTTGCTTAGTTGTATGTTTTCCCTGAGAATAAATATAATATATATCCCTGAGAATAAATAAATGATTTTTAGTCGCTCTGGTACCAAGAAATAAGCGTGTTCTGTTTCTTCTCTCTCTATAAAATGTCAAGTGTAGGAGCGTAAAGCATTATACATATAAATATATACAAATAACAGAAAAAAAAATAAGAAAAGCAAAGAAAATGCTAAGTAAGTCTGCCGTCATTTGTATGAAAATAAATAAAATCTCAAGAGATTTAGACATTTTTTCCATCTGAGCTCGAGGGTGTTATAAATAACTGTTGAGAGACTCTTATTATGTTTTGTAACCGAATCTCCGCGTTACATTTAAATTCAAAATGAACTTTTAAGAAATTCAACTGTTTGTACGATTTACATTTAGAGATATTTTTTAGTTTTACACTGTATACAGCGTATAGCAGGGTAGACAGAGTGAACGTAGTTTTCATACATTTAAAACATTGAGTATTGAGTTGCGGAACTCTACGCTGCACTTTATCTTGTTACCAGAGTGGAAAAATGAACATAATTTTATATATGAAAAACGACTCCACGACTATGAGCAAAAGTATGAAGGATTGATTATAATTGCATGTTTCTAGAATAGCAAATTATAAAATATAAATAATAAACTTATTTTGTTTTCATTTCACAGATTGGCGAGTGTTTAAGCGGGAAAAATGTTAAATAAAAACAAAATGAAAGAAATATAAGTTTTCTGTATTCTTATATATTCAGATTTATTTATTGGCAAAGATATCTACTGTTAACTGACACTCATTTTAAACATTGAAAATCCATATTTATCCCGTAACTAAAAACTAGTTATTTTTAAAAATTTGCTTATTTAAAATTTGAAAATTTGTTTCTTTTTGCTTATAGTTGTAAAACTATAATATATTGTTTTATTTTCCTTGAAAAAAATTAAAAGTGGCTTGTTCAAATACAACTATCTTCTCCGTATTCTGTTTTATTGGATATGGCGTATTTAAAAGTTGAAAAAGTATTTTATAAAAAAAAAATACTGCAAATATTTATAAAATTCCACAAAGAGGTCCAATATTTATTTCTGTCGACATCTAAGTTTCCGTATGTAATCATTCTGAAATAAATTCTCGACTTGAATGACATCTAAAGACATGTCAAAGCTTCTTACGACGTAAAGAAATCGGTGAAAAACATTGTGACAGCAATTGAACCATAGAAATACACGTTTTATTGAATCGAAATCTGCTTCAATTCAAATACTGCTTTTTACATATATTAGGCATTATGTGATTTTGTTACTGTGGAGAATTAATTGATTCTTAATATTTTTTATTCAAAATAATGTGTTTTGATTAGAATTCAATAAATAATATTCAAAAATATTTCATTCTCCCTGGCTGGCCTAAATCTACTTCCAATATAATCTACAAGTCTCCATTAAGTAATTTTTTGTATATTTTTTAATGTTATATAGTTTGATATTTTTTTTTTCAAAGTTAAATAAATTAAAAAAATAGTTGAAAGTGGTCTGTTGATAAACGAATCCTTTCATAATTTTTTACTTTATATGGACGCAGCGTTTTTAGTAATTGAATAAAGTTAATTCAGGGCAGTCGTGGCGCAGGGGCACAAAGTGTGACTGCAAAATCGACTGGTTGTGGGTTCGATCCCCACTCGAGGAGATGAAATATTTACTTACATTATTATTTTCATTTCTTCGCTCTGTTGTCGAGGCAAAGCGCGGCGTTGAGTTCCGCCACTCAACACGCAATGCCTCCAGAACTTGGCGGAAAGTGGGGAACGGAGTGTCTTAGGTGGTGGTTCCCTCTGACTACCCTCCTGTGTACGGGATACAGCGTGTAGCTGATTTGATTTGATTTTTGAATATAGTTATGCTTCATTTGAAAGGACCTATCTGGATTGAATTGAATTTTTGCAGCTAAATCACACAAATTCATATGTACATGAAATTAAATTTCTATTTTATAAATTATTTTACTTTCCTCGCTCTGGCAATACTAAAGTGGGGGAAGGAAGACTTAACACTTGGTTATACCCTGCTATATGTGGAATACAGTATGAAGCTTAAAAAATACAAATATAAAAAAAAGAAAGCAAGTAAAGAATATATAATATAAATAAAGCATAAAATGCGCAAAATGAAAATTTATAAGTTTCTTAAAAGTAATCTAATATTCTGTTTTGATCAAAACACATTTTTGAACACAAACTCAGAATTTTCTAATACTAAATTCCTCCTTGTGACATTTAAACTAGGTTTAAGCTCCACGTGTACGATCCAAGGCCATAACCTGCAGTTATCATAACTCTTTACTACTACGTAGCTACCAGGTCATCTTCATGATATCATCGATTGTAATGCTGCATCACCTGAAATTTGAAATGTGGCATGAGACTCGATAAGCTACTAAGATTGATAAATAGTGTTTTAATCAATAAATATGGAGAAAAAAATATTTAAAATAATATTTTCTTTTCTTCGAACTGGTGTCGAGGCAAAACGCGGCGTTCAGTCCCGCTACTCAACACACAATGTTTCCAGAATTCGGCAGAATTAAAATTAAAACTCGACTATTAAAAAAATGAAATTAAAAGCGACTACTGATAATCACGCTTTAAAATGTATAAAAGTAGAAAATTATTCTCACCTAAAATTGTTACGTAAAGTTATTCAATTTATATTTATGATGTATTAAATAAATAAAATATATATAATATTGTTATTTTCAATACGAGGCCAGTCGTGGCGCAGAGGCACAAAGTGTGACTGTAAAACTGTTTGGTTGTGGGTTCGATCCCCACTCGGAGAGATGAAATATTTACTTAAATTTATATTTCCATTTCTTCGCTCTGGTCGACACCAGAACTTCTGAGTTGAGTTCTGCCACTCAACACACAATGTTTCCAGAATTCAGCAGAAAGTGGGGAACGGAGTGTCTTAACACTAGGTTGCCTCTACCTACCCTGCTGTGTGCGGATACAGCGTGAAGCTGATTTTTTGTTATTTTCAGTAGATAAATGCAGTCTTGAGAGATGAAACTCGATTAAAAATTTTAAAATAACATATCTTTTTAAAACACAATTTTAATTACTTTTGTTTTAATTACGTTAATTCTTTAGCTAAGAGATATTTCAATTAGTATTATTGGAAATCACTTTGATACATAAAAGTTAATTCAATATGACATTGTTCTTTAATTTCGATTCTTTATTTATAAAATGTATAAAAGAACCTTTTCTTAACTTCTAAAAAACTCGTTTTTGTAACTATTGTATTTAAAAATATATAATGTTTTATTCTTGGAAATTGAGTAAAAACACAAAAAATATTTTTTGCTTCATGGAAATTAAAAAGTATATATAATATTTTTTTTTAGTCTGAAAGCCTTTAGTTATAATTTTGTTAAATATTTTAAGATTCACAATATCGTCTTTACGCATTTGTTGGTTTTATTTTCACTCTATAAATATTTTCACTTGGCACCCTTATAATAGTATATAGTAAGCTAAAATATACCATCACCGGGCTCTGAAATGGACAAAAAGTGGAAATTGATTTTACCCATCACGCTGATGGGGTTCTCACCATATTTATATATATTTGATGATGAAATAAAAAAAAAATAGATACATTTTACATTTTTTAACTTCACGCATATACAAGGGTAGTCAAAGTGAACTTGCGTGTTGAGATATTCAACACGCACTACTCTATTTATGAGACTGCTTGTTGTATACATATTAAAATAATTATTTCCTTAAGTGGGAATCAAACCCACAATCGTTACATTTACAATCAGACAACCACACTTTGCATGCAAATGTGGAATTCACTATTATTTATGAACAATTTACCTACTATTTCTCAAAACATAAATTTAAATAGTTACATAGAATCAGTATTTGTATTAAAGATTATCTCTTTATTTATTCAATGTAAACGAAGGCCTCAAGCTGTCAGGTCTAGTCTAAACCGTCGCTCCGGGGATGGCTACTAATTGAGGTGCCAATCAATTTGTTGTTAAATGTTCTTGTAATATAGAGGCCTTGAGGCGATCTTCACCTCTCTCATCTCAGTGGGACAACGTCTGACTTATGGTTATGAAGTCGATTCCCATTTGAGGACATGGAAAATTTAATATTTGCATTTTCTCGAGTAAGGTTTGGTAACAAGGTAAATGTGGCCTTGAGTTTCACCACTGTACACGCAATACATCCGGAATTCAGCGAAAACTAGGGAATGGAAGTGTCTTAATGAGTACGTAGTGTCTTTACACTATTCATAGATTTCCTCTGGCTACACTGATATGTGCTGAATACAACATATAAAATACAATACAAGCAAAAATTAATAAATAGGAAGCGTGTCCGTTGAAGTTTCACTTCTACCATATGTCCCAGCACATAAGAAAATTCTTATTCTTTATACTTACAAGACAAAGTGCGACGTTGAGTTCCATCACTTAACAAAAAAAGTTTTCAATTCCGGCGACAAGCGAAGCTAAATAACAATAACTTAGCTTAAAATTTTTACGGATCGATTGCACGTGCTTCCCGGACTCGAGAGAGATTTAAAATTTATACCGCCATCTGCTCCTTGTTTACTAAACAAAAATGTATACTTGATCTTGATTGCTTCTAGACGTTTATATTAATTTCAAACTAAAAGTTCAAAAACCGTGTCTGTATTGATTGTAAATAACAATCCGAAATTAGCTCACATGTATGTGTGTTTGTTTGTTCTTATATATGTCTGATATGAGATCTGGTGTCAAATCCTGTCAAATGCAAAAATATTTTGTTCTATTTTGTATATAATTTATAAACTGTGGAACATAAATAATTTCAAATATTTGTTTCTTTTTCTTATTTTGAGTGGAGGATTTTAAGACACCACGCCTTGAATTATACGAGTGAATAAATGCGAATAGTTAATACCTTCGAATGGTAACCGAACCCACAATCATCATACATACAGTCAGACACTGTATAATATGTGTATTCACCCTTTTCCCCGCTAAGCAGGGTAACCACTTCACGCAAATTCTAGGAAATCTATTTCTTTACAAATAAATATAAAACCTTATATAACTACTCAGAAAGCCAAGTCTTCAGTGTATTATATAAGATACTTTTTAAGAACATCCAGGTTCAGTTAAAATTTAAGCTTTTAAAAGAAATAAAAATATACTAAGCTTTAAATTCAAAGACATACCATTTCCTCCGCTTTAAAGTAAATGCAATATATGAAAAGTACTCCAGAGAATATTGACTCATCGTACAAAAGTTGGAAATGTAAATGCAACGAATTGTAATAAACCTTTAGTAGGTATAGTGTATGGAATTTAATTTCTTTTGTTGGTAAACTTGTGTAATATAGCTCACAGTGTTCAGCAGTGGCTATTGTTGTGGATTCGATTCTTACTTAAGGTATTTTTTAGCTTCACATTATATTCGCAGCGGAATAACTCCGTCCTTCACTTCCTACCATTCTGGACAAGGCGTGTTGGGTGACGGTCCCCTACCCTGATATACTACTGAAAAAATATTGCAATAGCTCGCAAGGACTATACATATATATATATATATATATATATATATATATATATATATATATATATATATATATATATATATATATATATATATATATATATATATATATATATATTTATGTATAACTAGACAAGTCTCACATAGCACGAACAATTAGGCTAAGTTCCGCTACTTAAGTATTCATTGCTTCAGATTAATAGTGATTAGCACTTCATCTCATATATTATATGATATTATAAGAAAATGTTAATAATCTACGAATTGTGGCCGTCGTGACGCAGGCGAGTGACTGCAATACGGCGGTACTAGCGAGGATGTCACGGTGAGAATGAAGAAGAACGTGCTCAGCTGGTTTGGGCACGTTGAACGAATGAGTGATAAAAGAATGGCAAAAATTTATGATGGAAAAGTGAGCGGTAAGAGAGGTAGGGGGAGACCTCGGTTGACCTTCGAAAACACAGTATCGAAGATACTGGAGGAAGGTCACGTACAAAGCATGAGGACCCCCCGGAGGGCATGTATGAAGAGGTTGATGACAGTGGACGAGGCGAAAGAGGTATGTAAAGACCGTAGCGTTTGGCGCTCCGTTCTCTCTGACTACCCCGCTAGGGATAAAGCGTGAAGTTTGTAGTAGTAGTAGTACTGTATTCTACACGTATCAGGGTAGGCAAAAGGAACCTTGTAACCTAGTTTTAAGACGCTATGTTCCCATTAAAACACTTCCGTTCCCCACATTCCCACGAATTCTTGAGCCATTGCGTACTGGGTGGCAGAACTCAACGCCACGCTTCGACTCATTATCAGAGCGAGGAAGTGAAATTATTTTTTTTTATTTCCTCAAGTGGGAATCGAACACACAACATATCGCGCTTACCCCTGCACCACGACTGGCCTCGCTGGTAATATAATTTAATATGAGTTTCCATTTAATTCTAATCCAAGTCAAAATACACACGTTCACGTTTAATACTACAATTACTATCAGAATTTATCTTTCAAAGTTTTTGTTTATTGGATTGATAAGATAATAGAGTTAAAACAAGCAACATCAGAACTCCGAAACATATTAACGTAAATGAGATAACGTCTTCACGTCATTTGCAGATTAGGTAAGGGGCATTTATCAGTAAATCTCTGTCTATAGGGATATTTATATATATAAAAAATGACAGCCAGAATTACGCGGCGTAGGACGCTGAAACTTAGGTTCCTTAGGGAGTATAGGGACGTCCTAAAATACGACTTCTCGAATTTGAACTCGAACAACGGGAACGAGAAAAAAACAAGATTTTTCGGCGGAAAGGGACACACGAAATACTAGGTTCACTCTGCCTACATTGCTGCAAGCTACAAAATAAAAGAAAATAAACATATTGCAAACGAGGCGCCGTCGTATCTTCATAGAGCAATGTTATGCGTAAGATTGTTCTATCTAAATAAAATAAAACACAAAAAAAATATGTATTAAATTATAGAAATGAAATGAGGCCGGTCGCGGCGCAGCGGCACGAGGTGTGACTGCAAAACCGACTGGTTGTGGGTTCGATCCTCACTCGAGGAGATGAAATATTTACTTAAATTTATATTTCCATTTCTTCGCTCTGGTGTCGAGGTTAAGCGCGACGTTGAGCTCTGCCACTCAACACGCAATGCCTCCAGAATCCGGCAGAATGTGGGGAACGGAGGGTCTTGACACTAGGTTCCCTCTGCCTACCCTGCTGTGTGCGGGATACAGCGTGAAGCTAATTTATTTTTTAAATTATAGAAATGCGTGGATACTCCTATCTATAAAGTATAAACAAACATACATTTAAGAAATTTAATACACGTGCTTGAAAGCCCAAATAGATAACCATTTTGCAAATTTCGCCCCTTTGTGTAAGTCAGTCAGTCAAAAATTTTTTTAACATTCGAAAGAAAACATAAAATAAAATAATTCTTTTATGTTTTCTTAAAATATATAAAGTATCTTTCACCCTATAAGGCTATTTCAAGAAGCCCTCCATCGTCTATCTATATACAAACATAACACAGTATATTATTTTACTGTCTCTTCCTACGTTGTAACAAATTAATCTTTCATTATTGAACAAGTCGAGGCAGTTATATGTTAATAAGATATACACGAGTACACAGCTAGACGGAGATGGGGAATTTAAATGAAGCTTTTCAATGAGCTTTTCTTAGTTATTCGAAGAATGCTTTAGAAATTGTAATATAGGATGATTTTGTAGTTGCGAAATGATAAAATAAATGAATTAGTGATTGTTTCTATCTGTAAACGACGGTTGTGGGTTTGATTCTCAATTGTAGTAATTATTTATATTTCGTTGAGTTTCACTACACAAAACGCAATGATTTGGAAATTGGATAGTGTGTGAGGCACAGAGTGTCTTTCACAAGGTTCCCTCTTCCACGCATCTTGCATATAAAAGGTCTCCCCTTTATATGCGAGATTCAGCGTGAAGCTAAACAGGAATTAGAATGGTGGTTGTGTATTGGAATATTTGTATATTCACAATAAACTTTGATATGTTTCTTTTGTTTGTTTTTAAGCTTAAGCTTTCTCTCAGCTTTACAAGTTTCGCGCTGCAACCTGGGAACCTAATGTTCACATATTTCTAATTAACGATGTGTTCTAATTAAACTTAGAAATTCAAATATATATCTTTCTTATATATAATAATAATTATTTTTAAAGAATCATTTGTCAAGATTTATGTTTCATTTTTTTTGTAAGCTTTGCGCAGAAGGTACCTTATATTGAAATACGTTGGGATGGGCTGCGCATCGTTTTGTTCCCAAAGCGAAGTAGTAAGAGGATTCATTCTCCCGCATGGGAATCGAACCCACAAAAGTGTTTATAACTTAACACCGTTACTTATAAGAAGAAAGTGTAAAACAAAGAGACTATTACCTACCCTTTAACATTTAAAATTCTGAAGATGTATTCAAATTTTAAAGACCTCGGCTACAAATTTAAAGTGCATTTTCATAATAACGATCCTAGCAAAAATGGTCCTCGCGAGTCCTCTTCAAAAAGACGTTAAACTTTCTAAGGTTAACTCATACTGAGACGATAGTGAAATATAAAAGTTTATAAACTACAATCTTTGGCTAATCTTATTTTGTTTAGGGATTTTATTCCAAATTTTATATTAATAATATGTTATAAAATATTTTGGAATAAGTAACTGTATATTGTAAATATGTTTTAATAATAATTCATATTTCAAGGTCGTCGTGGCACAGTGGTATATCGTCCGATTGTAAACGCGATGGTTATGAGTTCGATCAGCACCCGGGAAAATGGGTTCATTATTTATTTACTAGCGACCCGCTCGCGGCTTCTCTTACTAAAACTTAACAATTTTTTATTTACTAATCTAAATTACTTTCATGTTCTAATATCATTATTATTTTAAAGAAAACACACATTTACATTGAAAATTATAGTTTCAGCCAATTCAATAAAACAATTGTTTTGTATCAATTTTGTCAGATCAAATATTATTTTGATATAAATGGAACGCTCGTGTCTTAAGAGGAACGGTGTGTTTTAACACGATGTTCCCAGGTTCGCTCTGCTTAAACTACTATGTGCGGGTTCCAGTGTCAACTTAAAAAAAAAAGAAAAAAAATAATAATTTTCTTTAATATTTAGCATCTTATATTTCATTTCTCCACACGCAACGAGCCGGCATTTTAATAAAAGTCTTCATTTTAAAAAATATAACTCAGACTGGACCGTAGGAAATTAAATAAGTAATTCACATAGCTTGAAACGTATCTAGAAGAATTTGTTGGCACACAAAGGACCACTGAAAGTTGAATTCCTGAGGTTATTACAATTAAAACGCTTTTGTCGCCACAGATATATATAATAATTGTGCTAATATAAGCAAAAAAAATATGTTTGTCCCTTTGAAATTTTATCAAACAACCGGCCTCAAACGTTGTGACGCAGCGGGTGTCTTAAACACGACGGTTGAGGGTACAATTCCCACACGGGGGAATGTATTATTTTATCACTAAATGCACCACAATGACGTTATAAAATTATTGATAATAGCTGCACGCTGTATCCCGCATATAGAAAGGAAAGCAGGGGGAACCTAGCGTTAAGTCACTCAGTACTCTACTTTCCGCCCAATTTTAAGATAATATGTGAAGAGTGGCTGGGCTCAATGCCTCGATATGTCTTGTTCCCAGAGAGAGGTAAGCAAAATAATTCAATCCCTCGAGTAGATTCGAACCCATAACAGTAGTGTATACCGTTTTACAAATTGTATTTCTAATGTTTTCCATCTGGAGTAAGGCGGCAGTTAGTTACTAGCTTTTTAATTACTTCTATTATATATACAACTACGTTCTTGCATAGTTTCTGCATGCTTAGATTAAAATGGTCTATTTTTTTTTTTTTTTTATGGAAAAGACAAGGCAAACGAGCGTTCGGGTCACCTGATGGTAAGTGATCACCGCCGCCCACGACCCCGTGCAACACCAGAGGAGCTGCAGGTGCGTTGCCTGCCTGTAAGGTGGTTTGGGCTCCGGAACCCGGCATTACCTGATGCGAAACGCAGTGGTATAAAGCCACTGCTTCACGCCGGTTTTAAATGCCGGGGGTGGTAATGATCCGGTCGAGTCTGCCCTTGCGTGTTGCCATTGCTGGCGACGTGACTCTACCACACGTACTTTAGTCGCCTCTTACGACACCACCAGTACCAGGATGATCCTATTCTAGGCCGGGATCACACGGCACATCACATTGGTCTAGAAAAAATGATATAAAATGATAATTAAATAAAACAGAATGGGTGAAGTCAATGGTGAATGTTAAAGAATGAATTACTGCCGTGGAATAATAACAGCATTTTTTTTCTTTATACATATATGAAGAAATGTACTCGTTAAGAATGTCAAAACAATTGAAATATATTATTTGCTTTGAGTGGAAATCAAACCCATGATTAAAGACTTACGCCCAATATTAATAACCTATCTCCAACGTCATACTTCATAATTAAAATTTTCTCACTCGGGCAAGACAAATCGCGGTGTTAAATGCTGCAAGCAACGAAATGAAATGACGGAAAGTGAAGAAGGAATAACTTGCTACTAACATCTCTCCCTTGTCTCAAAAAAAATAAAAATGAAACAACGATTTACTTTATCTCCATCGTGGCGCAGCAATTATCTGACTAACGCCCAATATTAATAACCTATCTCCAACGTCAATCTTAGATTGTTTCATATATCTATCCGATCTAGAGATTGGATAGATGTAGGAAACAATCTAATGTTGAGATGTTAGTAGCAAGTTATTCCTTCTTCACTTTCCGTCATTTCATTTCGTTGCTTGCAGCATTTAACACCGCGATTTGTCTTGCCCGAGTGAGAAAATTTAAATTATTTAAAGATAATCTTATTTCCCAATGAGAAACGAACTCACAACCATCGATTTTCAATCATTCATTTACTATCACTATGTATATTATATGCGAGTGTATCTCTTAAATAATAATGTAGACAATTTATTTATTTTTTTTTTTGCACATTTTAACTAAAAATTTAAATTTATTTTAATTTAAATACGTTATTTTTCTTTCTTCTTTTCTTAGATAAGCGCAATTCACATTATGCAAGTTGGATATCTCCTTCTCAAATAACGGGAATACTTAAACGGTCTAGTTTAAATAAGCTAAATGTTTATGTTTATTTATTGTTGAACTTATCTCAATATTATTATTTATTTGCCAGTTATGAATTCAAATACAGAAGATAAAAGCGAAAAAATACTACAAAGATAGTTAAAGCTAGTCTTTAAGTTTTTATTTATCTGGTATTCATTGCTATAAAGAGTAGTCTTGTGAAAAAGAAATCATTTTCATAATTTTTTAATTATTTTTTTCTGATAACATTCAAAATTAAACTATTTGGTTTTTGGTTATCTTTCATAAACTATAAAATAAAACTATATTTGTGGACGTCGTGGCCCAAGAGTAAAGCATCTGACTTTATTCTCGACGATTGTGAGTTCGATTTACACTCGGAGGAATAAGCCATTTATGTTTCTTCGCTCTGGTAACAAAAGAAAGCACGGTGTTGAGTTCCGCCACTTATGCAATGTCTACTGTCTGTCTCTATAATTGAACGAAAAACAGAGAACGGCGCAGCATAATATTATTATTTATATGTTTATTTTAAATAATCTCCAAAATTTGATAAATTTGAACTCACTCACCCTTTCAATATGAGTTAAGCTTTTATGAATGGGCGTTAAATATTGTAAAAAAAACTAGTTAAGTGCGAGTCGGACTCGCCCACCGAGGCTTCCGTATCTATTTCAGGATTCTAGGTCAACAGAAAGTAAAACTTGTAAAAGTTGCCAAAACTAAGTTTGCGGATATTGCACTCTTGTATAGAAAAAAATTCAATTATAAATTTGTGCTTATTTTTTCTATGAAATATCAATACATTTTTACTTTTTAACATTTTTTCTTTATTTGTATTGTAAATTCTGGCACGAAGTGACAATTTACTAATTTCATAAGTATAGATCAACGGGAAGTGCCCTATAGGATATATTTTGAATACGCGACGAATTGCATACAAAATGCAGGATAATCGATGCATAAATGCTCGTACTTTCTGATTGTGTTGACTTAGAAGCTTAATTTTTTCTGTGCTCTAAGAAACTATAGACTTCAATATTTGATATTAATTTCAGCTTTTACGCTACGCAAGATCTCGCGACAAATGGTCTTGACAGACGGACAGACGGGTAACAAATTGATCTTATAAAGATATAAGTATTATTTTGTTTTTTTAGGTATGGAACCCTAAAAAAGTAAATATATCTTCATACTGACCCTTTTCAAGATTTTTCATTAACTGATATTAAAATAGTTCAAACAAACCCTCAACCAACCTTCGATATTGACGATAAAATCATAACGGCGTTCTTAACGAGTATTGAGTTGAAAAAAGTTGTCGGAAATTCGAATTCCAGTATTAATATAGCAGAAAAGTGATATATAACTATTAATGATTGATTTATTATTAAAACTAGAAGAGAAAATAATTAAAGATAAATAAAAATAATGTTTATAAAAAAATACAGTTTTAAAGGCGAAAGGTCATAAAGGTAAGTATTAATTATTAGATGCTATAAAATACATCGTTATCTTACAAAGAGGTTATTTTAACGTAACAGCGAACTAAAAGAGTAACTCTAAATATTTCCAAAAACATGAATTCAGTATTTAGAAAAGTAATGGTATAATATGTTATTTTAACACATTTATGTATTGCCGTATACTACCATATATTTAGCAAGTAGTTACACACTTTTTCAAAATAGCAGGGCAAAAAGAACCTAATATTAAGGAACTCAGTTCCCCAGCTACCGCCCAATATTACAAAAAAAAATCTTTCAAAATTTATCAAATCACCAAAATTTATCAATGCGACAAAAGTTTTTAGATCTGAGATCGATCTTGTAAGCGACTTTGCGATGCCGTTATAATAATCTATGAGTAAACCCAGCATCTAAAATTACTCTCAAGATCGATCTCAGAGAGAGAGAGCGATTTATAAATACGGATCACAGATACATTGCGTGTTGCGTAGAGGAAAATCAAAATTTGTAAATGGGAAAAAAATCTTACTTTCTCAATTCTTTTTCCATTTTATTTCTTTTTTAAATATAACTCACAAAGTATAAGTCATATAATAAACAATATATAAACTGTCAAATCGGACAGGATGTAACTTTTTAAGGACCAATCAAGACGAATGGTCCGGGAAGGTGATTGATCGATAATGACGTAGGTTTTAAATTGACCACGATTCAGATAAGTGTTTATATCGTCATTCTTCTTACGCGTTTATTCAAATAAGATATTGAAAATTTTGTGGTAAGCAATTCCACTTTTTACTTTTCTTATATGTATTTTTTTTATTATTTTAACATAAATTACGAGTCATGGCCGTTTTAAAATTGGGTTTTCTGAAGTTTTCTGCATTATTCACTCGGAAAGAAAATTAATCAAAATTTTAAAAAATCCTAAGCTCAAATCTGCGCAGTCATCTATAATTATTTTTAAAGCTGTCGTGACTCGTCTATTATACTGTATTAAGAGAACATCATAACGCTGTTGGACAGCGTTTCGTTATAATCTTGTTTATCTGTTGTGGGTTCGATAGTTGGGTATCGAACCCACAACCGACAAGGAAATTAATAACTCATTTTTATTTCTCAACTCCGGTAATAACAGACAGGCGTAGAGTTCCGCCAACTTTACTAATAGTGTCTCAAATTCAGACAGGAAGAACTGAGTGTTTTGACTCTAAATTGTCTCTGCTTACCTGCTATATGCAAGATACAGCGTAAAAATTTGGAAAATCTTACATACAAATTCCTCAAGTTGAATTTGAAACCATTATCAACGTCTTGAGGTTGTTGGGGCACAAGGGTGTCACTGTAACACGACAGTTGTGGGTTCGATACACACTCGGTGGAATGACTTATTATTTGTTAGTATTTTTAATTTCTTCGCTCTGGCACCTAGGCAAAAGCCCGACGTGTAGTTCCATGATTCAACACGCAATGCTTCGAAAAAATCGGCAGAAAGTAGAAAACGGAAGTGTTTAATGGGAACGGAGTGCTATTTTTCAGGTTCCCAGGCCCCCTTCGTCTACCCTGCAGTAAGCGGGATACAGCATGAAGCGGAAAAAAAAATAAAAAAAATCATAAGTGGCCGTACGTGATAACCTTATAACCTTGTAATACAATTACATAGATATACCTCAGCCGCATTATATAACAACAAAAAAATCTGTCTATTTTCCTAGCAAACTCCAAATTTGTTTATTTTCACATACATACATTATTTACATACAAAATCTTATATATCGTATGTCCTTGTAATAAGGTTCCTTTTGCAATATCCAAAGATTGCCCCATAATTGATCGTTAGGTTAGAATTATGAGTCTAACCTCGCGCACATTTCTGGTAACTCAATATAATACAGCAATAATAGATTTATCCTACAAAAATAGATGCCTTGGTTCATTTTGTATACTAGAACTTTTGCCTGCTTCTTTAGCGATGAGTGAATTTTATTATGGTCTTCGCAAGTTCGATTCCCACTTAAGATATATTTTTACAGAATATAAGTACACAAGTTCTTAATTTCCTATGTGTAAGTCTTTAATAATAAAAAAATGAGAATGGAGACTTTTAGCACTTCGTTTTCTGCCCAAACGAGTGGAAGACGTATTAAAGCAAAATAATATAAGATGTATGTTAATATTAGTAGTTAAGTGTGTTAGTGTAGGTATTTTTTTTTAGATCCACGCTGTAGCATACAAGAGTAGGCAGTGCGACTCCAGTGACAAAACATTTCATGTAGAGTAGAGTCTGTCCCTTGCCTTGCTACCAGAGAAAGGAGGAAATAAAAATGAATCGTTCCACCGAATGGAAAATCGAACCCACAACCGTCAATTTTACAGTTAAACGCTGTGCTACTATTCCACGACAGCCTTTTCTTTACTTTACTTTTGTTTACTAAAAAACAATCATTCTTTTTATCAATAACATTAGAACTTTTTCTTGTATTTTTAAAAGAATCTTTTTAACCGTTTGATCGTGTATTTTTAATATCATACATTTTTGTCGTATGCCGTGGTTATAGAGCTAATTTCATATTTGCTTATTACTAGAAACTGAAGTGGCATGGCACTCCGCTATCCTCTTTGCGTCCTAGTTCAAGATATTGCGTGTTGAGTGGTGGAACTCTCCGCATTAACGTAATACGATGAAGAGGAAATTATAATTAAAATTTTCTTATGTCTATAGAGTTTAAATAAACGATATAAGTGTAACACAAATATAAACATTATTGGTCATCTGTACAATACATATTTTGCGTGTCAGTTAGAAGAACCCAAAGCTACAATAATTCAATGCTGTTAACCAGAGTGAACTATAAATAAGAAAAAGCAGCTTAGTAGACAGTAATAGTTTACACCATCATCATCATCAGCAGCTCTATCGTCACCATCATCAATCATCATCAGCCCGAAGATAGGCCTCACCAATGGTAAGCCTATCTACAATACTGTAAAGTGTTCAAAAAGAGAGATCTAATATCAGAAGTGTACCACCTACGACTGACCACTATTAACTATATTTGAATTCTATATTTAAAAACACAATCTTATCACCCCAACGTAATTTTTTTTAAATTAATTTAACGTTAAAAATGAAAAAAATAATACAAAAAAAGCTAAAGCATCCTAAAGAAAAAAAATGGAATATTCGCAAAATATATTCGCTATAAACTAACTTCGTAATACTTTAAAAGAGTAGCTTAAAAAAATTTTTACAGGTGTTAGGTAGAGACCTAAAGCCAAAATACTCCATTCCTCACTTTACTCCCAGTTTCAGTTATATTATGTGTTGATTAGCGGAACTCAACGCTGCGCTTTGTGTGGCGTGGAGAGAGAAAACAAATTAAATAAAATAAATAACCCAAGTGGAGATCGAACCCACAACTATTGTATTTTTACAGTCAACTGCGACATAAACTAATAACTAAATTTATTAACTTATAAAGTAAAAAAACACTTAAATACACAAAAAAAACATTATCTTATACTCAATTAAGTAAATAAAACAATTCACATTGAAAATTATAAAGTCACTATAAAAAAATACGCCTCTATGAATTATCGTACATGAAATTCAACAACTCAGTTGTATTTCAGACGTAGAGTAGAGCGCACGTCCCTTTCCTCCGCGTACTGTAAAACTTCGCGATATAAATAAAATATATATTATTTCTATACAAAATATATATTAATTTCTTGCTTTTATTTATTTTATGTATATATGATATACTGTATAAATAATAGTTGTGAAATTGTGTTTTTTTAAGTGCATGTCAAATATTTCAAATTGGCGATCAATTTTCATAATAATCATGAAAAATGGAATACTTGTAGTGGTGTCAGAGTAAACTGGACGTTATGTTACTTTCACGTCAAGAGGATTTTGAACATACTGATGCCTTTTTATGATGATATGGTGAGATTTTTTTACTTTTTCCTAAAAAAAATTTAAAAGAAACTAATCAAAATAAAATTAATGAAAAATCGTTTGAAGATATTTATTGGGAATGTAGATTACAGACAGACACAAACCACTTACATAAAAAAACGATTAAATAAAAAAAAAATTGATCCTCGATCATTCATTTGTTCTACATATTTATTTACCGATTTAATACACGTCTTTTTATTATTTTAATTTCTTAAGTTTTGATCTTTTATTTTTTGAAACAGATTATAAATTATTATTAAATATTACTTTGATGAATTTATATGTTTATATACCTTTTAATATTATTTGTACAATTTTTAATATATTTGTATATTTTTTTTGTAAAAACTTAAGAATATTTTTTGTTAATAAATTAGGTTTAAAAAAATTATTTACATAATTAAAAAATATTTTTAAAATAATGATATGAGTATGTGCTCAACTGGCACGCTCAGAACGGAACCAAAATAAACCAAACCATATTTTGTGCGTCATACTTTTGAAATTATTTTAATATTGAACATTAGTTTAATATTTTAAAGTTATTAATATAAATATAATAAGAATATATTTAATAAAATAAAGTTGTTTCCCTCTACATATATATGTTTATCTTTATATATAATCGAGCTATAACTCGTCGCTGAAGAGATATGAGAAAATCTATTATTTGTGGGTATATGTTAATGTAATAGAACCCAAAGAAACTGCTTTACCGATTTAAATGCAGTTTTCGCTAATGTATTTTGCCTTACTTAATATTTCGTGTTCATTTTATTTCAATCGGTTCATAAATAAAAAAGTTATATCAATATAAACAATTTAATGAAATTTCATTTTCATAATATTACTAAAAAAGTTTGAGTTGTGGAATTATTTGAAATTTTAGCTATCGAAGTATTGCTGTTGTCTTTGAAATGATAATTTTATTAGATCACGAAAGCAATTCAGATGAGAAAATAAATGATGGTGTAGTGCATTCGGGCGAAGCCGCGAGCGGGTTGCTAGTATACAATAAAAGTCTTTCTCTACTATGTTATTAAAAAATTAAATTTAGCTGGAATTATTAACTGTAGTAAGCTCGAATTTAGTATGTTTCTCCCGTTTTTTAGCTTCACATTATATCTCTATTTAGTATAATACTAGTGTTACGATTTTCGAAACATAGCATCTTAAGAAGCGGAACTCAATCGAACTCACAACCGTCGCACGTTACAGTCTTACTCATAATTTCATAATATTATTATTACATGTCAATATATTATATTTAGTATTTACGTCCTAGCCAACAACATATACGATTAGATATGTCCATAGTGTCCTCAAAGGCTTAGTTAGAGATAAACACTAAGCTATCCTCTAACATCTTTCTTAGAAGATTAAATTGACAAATATTTTTATTTTCCTTAAAAGAAAATAAAACATCGTATTTTTTCTTAGTGTTATATTTGGGAGTCATTTCGTTAATTAGAAAAGATTACTGAAACAGTCCAATTGTGTAGACATTGCTTTATTCTGTACTAATCACGAAAACAATAAATTAATTATAATATATGAAAATAAATGAAATCAAAAAATAAATCAGCTTCATGCTATATCCCGCACTCAGCAGGGTAGGCAGAGGGAAACTAATGTTAAGGCACTCCGTTCCAAACTTTCTGCCGAATTCTGGAGGAATTTCGTGTTGAGTAGCAGAACTCAACGCCGCGCTTTTCCTCGACACCAGAGCGAAGAAATGGAAATTTAAATTTAAGTAAATATTTCATCTCATCGAGTGGGGATCGAACCCATAATCAGTCGATTTTATAGTCTCATTTTGTGCCCCCAATTTTTTTTTATATATAAGAAAAAAATATAGTAGCTAAAATATATAAAAAATAATGATAGTATGTAGCTCTATAAGATTAATAAACTCTCTTCTAATCAACGAATCTTTTAAATTTCGACAGAAAGTGTAGAATGAAATGTTTTGACATTAGGTCGTTTCTGCTTACCTTGCTATATGCGGGATACAGTGTGAGGCTAAAAATATATTCTTTTTTACTTCTACAATTAAACTTATTTATAGGAAAAATAAAAATGAAACAACACAACGGCAAATAAATAGAACCGGCACAACATTCATTCCCGTTGCTTCAGATAGAATATAATATTATTAGAAGTAGTTTCAAATAGAAGAGTGGCCAGTCGTGGCGCAAACGTACGAAGTGTGACTGTAAACACGATTGGTTGTGGGTTGGAGCCCCATCCGAGGAAATTAAATAATTATTTATATTTTAAGTCCTTCTCTCTGGTGTCAAGGCAAAGCGTGGCGCTGAGTTCCACCACGGCGGAAAGTGGGGAGCGGAGTGTCTTAACACTAGGTTCCATCTGCCCACTTTGCAGTTTGCGGGATACAGCGTGAAGCTGATTTAGTTTCAAATACCCTTCGTAAGAGCCGAGATTAAAAAAAATACAGTTACAGTCTACAAACAAAACTATATTATAATATTATATTTTCGTTTATTCCGGTATCTAAATGCAAACGTGACAGTGTACGTGACTTTGCGACGATAGAGCGTCTTTGATGCTTAGATTCTTGTAAAAATCAGAATTTTATCTGAAATATGTAAATGTAGATATGTACGAGTATGTACCTATCCTTTATACTTTAGATCGTTGAGAAAATCTACGTGTTTTGCATACATTTGGACAAAGGTTTAAATTTAAAGGTTTTTCTTTTATTTTTATTTTTTATCAGCTTCACGCTATATCCCACTGCAGCGCTATAGCACACTCCAGGGTAGGCAGAAGGAACCTAGCGTTATGACACCCCGTTCCCTACTTTCTGCCGAATTCTGGAGGCATTGCGTGTTGAGTGGCAGAACTCAACGCCGCACTTGTCCTCGACACCAGAGCGAAGAAATGGAAATATAAATTTAAGTAAATATTTCATCTCCCCGAGTTGGAATCGAACCCACAACCGAAGTCGATTTTACAATCACACTTAGTAGCCCCTGCGCCACGACTGGCCTCTTTTTCTTTTATAAATGTAAAATTTTCGTATTTCCATAAATTTGTTTATTATTATTATTCTTTGTAATTCATAAAATTATTCTGATATTATCATTTATAGACCTGTACATGCTATAGTCATTACGGATTATTTGTAATTCCCAAGTTTAGCAGGACCGCAGGACCACCGTAGCTTTTGAGCTTAAACTAACTTCACGCTATATCCCTCACATAGATATAGGGAACCTGGGAACCTATTCATAAGACTCTTCGATTCTCCACTTTCCGCCAAATTTTGGAGGCACCACGTGTTAAATGACAGACCTAAACATTATAAAACAAAATGATTTTTGATATGGTCTTCATGTAAAAGTGGACTCAAGACATTTAGTATGGGAGTGTTCTTTAAGCAGAATTTGAATTTATATAATTATCTATATGTAAAACTTTTCTATTACTGAGTGATTGACAGACAACGCACAAGGGAATGTACGCGAAGTAGAATGTTGAATGCTAAGAGAGGATTTCAAGAATTTCCTGTAAGTATGTGAAAAAAATCGTTTTTACACACACTGTGCAAACCAAGAGACGCGAGTTCAAATCTCGCTGTACATTCAAATGTTTATAATTTTGTATAAAAAAATGAAGTGGGGAACGGAGTATCTTAACAGGAGGTTCCCTCTGTCTACCCTGCAATGTGCGGGATGCAGCGTGTAGCTGATTTATAAAAAAATATGTCTCTAAAAGATAAAATAATATATGTTATATAGATTGTAGGTATATATCAACCATTATTACATCACAGTACAGCGACCTTTAATAAAACAGTCTATTGTTTATAGCGGCACTAACGATAACGTATACAATAAAATTGATATCGACGACGCCATTGTACCTCCGTAGTCAGTACCGTACTGTACCTGGGTGTAAAATAAACCATTTTATATATCGATATTGTGTTGCTGGCAACTTTATTTTCTATTTGTATAAAGAAAAAGTTTTATGTACTAGATATTTTTTGTTCTTTTTTTTAGCTTCACGTTTTATTCCTGACGGAGTGTCCAGAGATAACGCGACGGTGCGGTCTCTGCATACCTCTTTCACCTCGTCCACTGTCATCAACCTCTTCATACATGTCCTCTGGGGAATCTTCATGCTTTTAACGTGACATCCCTTCAGTATCATCCATACTGTGTTCTCGAGGGTCAACCTAGGTCACCTAGTGATATTTTATATATAAATGAAATAAAAGTTATATATATTTTTGAGTAGTTTTGATTTAATGTGGGGTGGACAGAGTAAATACAATGATATGCTTGTTCAATCTCCACTTTTTTCTGTATTAATTTCAATAATAAACCTGAAATAGACTGAATAGAGAAAATATTATTATAAATTTATTGTTTTTAATATTAATTTGAGAATAAAAAAAATAAATAATGATCTTTCTTATAAATATATTTCGGCGTTGAGTTTCGCAACTCGACACGCAATGCCTTAGAATTCGGCAAAAAGTGCGGAACGGAAGTGTCTTAAAGAGAATAAATCCTAATCTAAATGAGAACGGAGTGACTGAACTTTAGCGTTCTCGGGTTCCCTCTGCCTAACCTACAATGTGCGAAATACAGTGTGAAGTTAAAAAAATAATAACATAAAAAAATTTCATAATTTACTCGGAAAAAAAATAACAGTTTTTTATTATGTATCACCAATATCATATTAATTGCTCTCTCAGCTATAGTAGGCACGTTTAGTAGTTCCTTGTTTGTGATAGTTAAAAGAATTATGAATGTTTAACAAGTAGTTTCAGTTATGATTTTTCTTTTCCTCGTTCCAGTAACAAGTCGAAACGCGGTGTTCATTTCCGCCACTCAGCACGTGCTATTACGAAAATGGGCGGAGTGTCTTAACACTAGGTTTTCTCCCCCTTTGGAATATAGCGTGAAGCTAAAAACCATAATTGATGAACACGACCTTAATTTGAATTCAAATCGTCATAAATCGATTGGAATTTGTAGAATTAATCGATGTCTCGATTAGATGTCGAAGTTGACGCTGCATTGCGTCTAGCAATAAAAATTAAAAATGCATCAGTATTTATATTTGTTTTAAAATATTGATAAATACCCCCGTGACGCAGTGGCACAAAGTCGGACTGTAAACACGACGACTGTGAGTTCGATTTCTTCTCGAAGGAATAAATTAAATTATTTATTTATAGATAAGAGGTTAAGTTAAAAAAATGTTGTACAAGATATTTATCACAAACGAAATGTTCATAAAAAAGTTAGCGTCACAAACTTTTTTATTCAGATAAAAAGGAATAAATAATGAAAAAGACGGGACCTTGCAAAAGGTCGCTGAAAGATAAATTGAACATGTCCATATATGGATAAATCCCGGGGGAAACCTTATTTGGAAGTCTGATGGGATTCCCATCACTAGACTTAGGGCTAATATAATATATTAATATATTTTATATCAGTGACTACGGCCTAACTTTCTTATCGCTTAACAACTACTGGTTAAGAAATACAATAAAATAATAATATAATAGTTTTTTTTTCACATTTACTGTCGTAATTTTTTTTAGCTCACGCTGTATCCAGCATTAGAAGGAAAGGCAAAAGGAAATTGGGAACTTAGTGTTAAGAAGGGAACTGAAGTGGCTTAATGGCAATTGAGAGCGTTTCCATTAAAACACTTCACTACTCCACTAACCGCCGATTTCTCGAGGTATTGCGTGTTGAGTGGCGGAACTCAACGCCACGCTTTGCCTTGTTACTAGAGCAAGGAAATGACAATTTTAAATATTTCAATACCCAAGTGGGAATCGATCTTAGAACTGTCGCGTCTACAGTCACACGCTTGTGTCCCTGCGCCACGTCGTTCTTTGTAAACAATCAAAATTTAATAGGGTCGTCGTGATGCAGGACCACAAGCTTGCGACTGTAAACCTGACGTTAGTTGGTTCGATCCCATTCACAGGAATGAAATAATTAATATTTTTTGCTCTAGTAAGAGGGCGAAGCATGGCGTTGAGTTCCGCTACTTAATACGCAATGCCGGAAGAATTCGGAGAATACTGGTGTTTTAACTCTAAAATTCTAAGATTTTCCATTTATTAGTATAGTAGTGTATAGTAAAATACCATAAATAGACACCCACAACGAATATATTGTAACAAAGCTATTTTAAAGCTAAAAATAAAAGCTCCTAGAATTAACAACTCTAACGTTTCGCGGAACACAACCTTTATAATACATTCGTCTATTTGCAGATTACGTTGGCGAAGTCATTTATGCTCAACTGGCTCGCTTGACACGCCGCAAATGAACAATATAGGCGGTCATACTAGTCTAGGTTCGATACCCAGTAGAAGGAATTCAATATTTATTTAACATTATTATCCTTAAATACTTATTTAGAAAAAGTATAAAAATTTGACCGACCTGGTCGGTTTCCAAGAGGCGCGGGTTCGAGTCCCGCTACGTTCAAATTTTTATACGTTTTCTAAATAAGTATTTTCCTTTCCTAAGTGTGGAATAACACTTTAAAAATGTTTAAAAAAAATATATTATCCTTCTCTGATATCGAGGCAAAGCGCGGCGTTAAGTTCCGCCACTTAACAAACAATGCCTCCGAAATTTGGTGGAAAGTGGCGAACGAAAGTATCTTAATGGGAACGGAGTGTCTTAATACTAGGTTCCCAGGATTTTTTAACTTCACGCTGTATGTACGAGATACAGCGTGAGGCTAGAAATTGTGACTAACGAAGTCATTAAATATCAAAGGGGCTTAAAATGGCAATTACTGAACTTAAAAGCTCAAAATTTATATTGAAATTAAAATATGTCGCCCCTAAATATTTCATAATTTAATTAAGATACATAAATTGGCTATCCTTTGTTCGCGTTCGAAAGACTTGAGGATCTTATACAATTTTGATTGGATGACAATGTTTTTTTATACCACTAAAATATCTAGTTAATTTGCTTTTTGCTTTATCATTATCATTGTATTAATTAAGAAAAATCTAATAGATGAAGAACTAATTTAAATTAATTTTCATTATGTTTTACTTACTCTTTGTACTGTTTTCTTCTGTTACCATTTTCGGGGTAGGGAACGGAACTCAACGCCGCTTTTAGTCTATTTAGTCTAACAGAGCGGGGTAAAAAAAATATTTGTTAAATATCCGGTGAAGTCAAACTTTACTACACATTTTTTTTAATGCACTGTGAAATCAAAATTAATTCAAACGACGAGATACGAATCTACACCCGCCTCGGTTATAGTCAGACGTTGCTACCTTTTTTCTAATCATATAAAACACGCATTGTCCACAACAGGTCGAAGTAGCAAAGTGTTAAGACTCTCCGTTCTCATTTTGTGCCCAAACTAAAACATTGCATTAAGTGTAATATTTCCCAGACTGTACAAGATAAATTATATTAAATGTATAACATAAGACAATCGACAGCAATGTCAACACATTTCGTGTCTAGATAAGATATAAAGACATAATCGTGTTGCTTGAAGATTTGACAGATTGGTCACAGAACTCTTATTGTTATGTTTCATTGATAATAATTTGACCTAGCGTCTCAGTGTTAAGAGGTCTTATTTTCTATTTTTTTGTTATAATTAAAGCTATATAAGTATTTAGTCTGAGGCCAGGGGTGTGACTGTAAATCCGACTGGTTGTGGGTTCGATCCCACTCGAGGAGATGAAATATTTACTTAAATTTATATTCCCATTTCTTCGCTCTGGTGTCGAGGTTAAGCGCGGCGTTGAGTTCTGCCACTCAACACGCAATGCCTCCAGAATTCGGCAGAAAGTGGGGAACGGAGTGTCTTAACACTAGGTTCCCTCTGCCTACCCTGCTGTGTGCGGGATACAGCGTGAAGTTGATTTTATATAAGTATTTACATAAAATCTTTAAAAATCATAAAAACAACACAAATAACACATTCTTGTACTTATAATAATTTATATAGATATTATAAATAAGGTCAATAAGTACAATTATTCGGTGAGTGTTATTAGGTACACCAAAGAAACTTTTATTTTCTTTTTTTCGCATTTAACAGTGCAGTGTTGAAACACTCCTATCTTTATTAACATAAGAGTGCCCAATCACTATATTTTCTTCGTTCAATATAGTTTTTTTCAAATTATCTTCTTTACAAATGACCTCTATAATAACATTGAAGCTAACCCCAATATCCATTTAACCCAAGATAACTTTAATCAATTCTCTAAAAAATTAATATAAACATAATTAAAATATTTCATAAATACATTAGTTTATCAACATATATTTTGATAGCTATTTTCGGTAGACGATGTGGGTGGCAAATTAAATTTGTAAAAAAAAAACCAATTTAATTCATACCTACTGTGTGGTCTGATAACTGAAGAGATATGAGCGACACTTGCCGTTTACGCCCACTCTTGAATTAAAAATATTGTATTATTATTTTTTCCATATTTTTGCCAGAAAAATCTTGTTTTGTTTTCGATAACAATATATATAGTGCTATGTAGTATATATGTAATGTTTCATAAACATTATGTTTTGGATAATTTATTACATATGAGAACAGTCGTGGCGCATGGGCACAAAGTGTGACTGTAAACGCGACTGGTTGTGGGTTCGATGGAATCGACTCGAGGAAATGAAATATTTATTTCAATTTATATTTTCATTTATTCAGTCTAGTGTCGAGGTTTGCCTGATCTGCCACCAGAGCGAAGACGCGTTTTGACGCGGCGTTGAGTTTCGCCACTCTGGAGTCTCTTAACACTAGGTTACCTTTGCCTACCCTGCTGTATGCGGAATACATTGTGAAGATGATTTTTATTATGTTTTATAAATATAATATTTTAGTTAATTTGAACACGCATTTTTGATTATACAGCCAGTATATATCATCTTTACGTCTATTGTATATTTGTCTGTGCTAATATTATAAAGCTAAATACTTTGTTTGGTTGAACGCACTCATCTTAGTGTAACTGATATCCCAACCTCGTTTGATAATATTATTTAATAAATAATGCCTTGGCTCGTGATGTGTCTAGTGGTTAGAACCGTTTATAGTTGTGATCGTGAAGAACCCAAAATCTTTTAGTGATTCAGAGGAAACAGTGTTGAGAATTTTATTTATGCCATTAGAAGGTATCGCTTTAATAATATATTTGCCATCAGAAGTTTATTAATATAACTGAAACTCGACAATATAACATTGTCATAACTCGAAGCTCGTCCGAAGATAAGCCAAGAGTGCGTCCTATCTTCCTCTCCACTATAACTGCGAACTAGTTATAATAAAAGGAAGAAAGAGTACGGGCACCGCCCCGCCCCTACACCGTGAGTTCCTACCCGACTGCGGCTGCTACAGTCTTATTGAACTCTTCGGGACGTTTGTGTGTGATCTTTCCGAAGGTACTTGTTACGCTTGTTTATATTAAGATTGTATTAGAATAGTGATTCGTGATGTTGATTGATTTGTGAGATCAATATAAGTCGTTGGAACGAACGCACTACCGCAAGGCGGCCCATATGTTATATAAACGCACGGCACACACCCCACAGTCGTGTCTCGAACCGTAGGCGGACACTACTACATACACCAGAGTTCCAGGACATAAAATAGCACCACACACCTGTATGAGACAGGCGGACACTACTACATACACCGGAACTGGGACATAAAATAGTACCACACAACTACTAGTCGTATACCAAGTCGTAGAAGTGGTATACAATATATCAATGACCAACGCCATACAAGCATAGCTTACGTATCGCGAGCGTACTGCGAGACGGCATCAGCCACGACATAGTTAATGTCGCTATAACAGTTCGCATAAGCCCATCAAGTCAGCCTACGCGACGTCAATCAAAATTCAATATTATAATGATGTTCAAAGATCACTTTGAACCACAATATGTGTCGCTCCTACACATATATTGCCTTTATAAGAAATTTGATCCTAAAAGATCGTGCCATCATAGACTTCGAATTATTATAGTATATTTATAATATACTTGGTACGAGTCTTTATGTGCATCATATTTATTTGTACCGTAGTACTTGATAGTTCGACTCGACCGCTGCCTTCCAGCATCACCACCACCTATATAGACAGAACGACGGTCGCGACACTCGGGACGACAATACACGAACTCGTCTCGATTAATATTTTATTAAAAATATATAGTTTGTATTATTCATAATTAACTATGTTATTTATGTGTATTGCCATGCAAATTTTATTTTATTTATTTATTTATTTTTAACTTATATCAAGGTATTGTTACATTAGGAACTTAAATTGATTCCAGAATATTGATACAAGCTACATGTAATTTATTATAGGAAAATCGTTTAAAAAATACTTTTCGAAGTTCCTTAAAAGCTATCAACGTCTTCCTTATTGAATTTTTGATTTGGCCTTCCATTAAATACTGCAGGGGCAGGTTTAATACAATATTGAATATTTACTCAGCTTCGATGCGAGACCGCATATTTTTTATAAAATATTACAATATAGGAATCCAGAGGCTTTTGATCTTTTGAAGGTAATTTTGTAATTTACCAACAAAATATGACTATATTAATTGGATACCATATTATTATCATAGAGTACCAATTCATTTTTATTTTCTTATTTTTTCAAAAAAACGTGACTGTAAACGTGACAGGTTGTGTGTTCGATTTCCACACGAGGAAATGAAATATGAAATATTTTCGTTTCCTTGTTCTTGTAACGAGACAAAGCGTGGCATTGAGTTCCGCCCCTCAAAATGCAATGCTTCCAGAATTCGAATGAAAGTGAATAACGGAAGTGCCTTAATGAAAATATAGCATCTTAACATTAGGTTCCCAGGATCCTCTTCCTACCCTGGTGTGTACGCAATACTGTGTGAATTGGTTATCACTAGTAGAAATATATAATATTTGATTTATTTACAGGTTTATCTCAAATTCGGGAACAAACGAAGAACAGAGTACCTTGACTTAACTTGACATTACTGTATATCATAGTAAACTCATATTCAATTACACTTATTTAGTAAACGTTTAAAAATTTGAGCGTAACAGGACTCGAACCCGCGTCTCCTGGAAATCAACCAATTATTTATATAAAAAAAAACTCTATTTTTAACTACATTTATTTGTCTAATATTATCCAACCAGTCTTAGCACACACAAATACACATTCATTATAAATATATTACTATTCTAGGAAAACTTAAAAATACACATTCATTATAAATATGTTATTCTAGCAAAACTTAAAATTATTAAGCAATAATATCACGAAGTGACCAGTCACTACGTTTTTTCTATAGTTGTAAAATTTGTAAGAAAACTGCAAATTCTAATTCTGATCGTGACAAACTAGTATTTGTAGATAATGACTTGTTTTGTGCAACGGAAGAGCAATTTGTTCTGTTTATTTGATGTGTAAATGAAGTATTTGTTTTGCTAGGTCAGTCTAATCGCAGTCATTCAGTGTGCTATATGACAATAGCTATTAAATTAAAAAAAAAAAATTAAATTAACTTCACGCTATATCCCGCACACAGCAGGGTAGGCAGAGGGAACCTAGTGTTAAGACACTCCGTTCCCCACTTTCTGCCGGATTCTGGAGGCATTGTGTGTTGAGTGGCAGAACTCAACGCCGCGCTTAACCGCGACACCAGAGCGAAGAAATGGAAATATAAATTTAAGTAAATATTTCATCTCCTCGAGTGGGGATCGAACCCACAACCAGTCGGTTTTGCAGTCACACCTCGTGCCGCTGCGCCACGACCGGCCTCGACAATCGACAATAGCTATAATAGAAATATATCTAGTAAATAAAAAATAAATCAGCTTCACGCTGTATCCCGCACACTGCAGAGTAGGCAGAGGGAACCTAGTGTTAAGACACTCCGTTTCCAACTTTCTGCCGAATTGTGGAGGCATTGCATGTTGAGTGGCAGAACTCAACGCCTCATATATCTAGTAATAATATAATATATAGAACAGACCCTTAGGGATTGTATTAAGGGAGCAGCGATAGTGGTATGTGGTAAAGAGAAAAAAGGCTTTAATAAGAGGCGAAAGAAGTATGTAGATACTGTAGCGTTTGCTTTTTGTTGCGCGTGATAAAGCGTGAAGTTAAGTTATAATATATATGTATTTTTTGTTTATTATCCTGCCGTCGTCACACAAGTGCAAGCGTGCGACGTAGCGTGCGTGTAATCAACAGTTTCTGCTGAAACTCAACACCGCGGATCTCAACACCGTGCTTTGCCTTGTTACCAGGGCGACCAAATGGAAGTAATAAATATTTCATTCCACCGAGTAAGGATCGAATCCACAACCGTCGCGTTCACACCATTGAGCCACCAAGCCACGACGGCCTTACTATATCATGGCCTGATATTAAATCATTCTTAATTTATTATGGTGTCTCAGGTGGCATTAATAAAACACGTGTTTACATACGGGAAATGTAAACACATTTTCATGAATACGCCAGTTGCTGGTAAATTATAAGAGTTTAATGTTCTTCTAACATGCTCTTTGTCTCCATTTCCGGAACGGACGAGGGTCAATTTTTTTCGTGTTATATTTATAATACGAAAATGAAAGAGGCCGTCGTGGCGCAGCGGCACAGCGCCCGATTGTACACTACGATTGTCGGTTCGATTATCATTCTGAGGAATTAATCATTTTAATAAACTTGCTATGGTAACCAAACAAAGTGCAACGTTGTGTTTCGCTACTAAACATTCAGTATCTCAAAAAATAGGCGAAAATAGAGATTCAGAATGTCTTCTTTCACTGTCTTGCTTAATAATATATTAGATAAAATATTAAGTAAAGTAGTTGTACTGTATGAATATTAAAATAATAAATTATTCTACCCATATTCAAATGAGCTTATAGAAAATTAAGATCCTGAATATTCCATATTAATAACTAAACAAATTTACAGGTGTTAGGTAATAATAATATAAACTATCTGTAAACTGATATATTTTAAAGAGCGTGATTTTCGAATACATCATTTCTGGTTTCAATCATCTTATTTATTAATATATTTCTCTTTTTTTATTTTTTTTTATTATATATGGTGGTTAGAGATAGCAGAACTTATACTTATAATAAAGTAGTAACGGATCGGTGTCTGTAAATGGAAGATATATAAGAAAAAAATGTTATTATGGCTCTTTATTAATGTAATAGAACCCAAAACAATGAATTTTAAAATGTTTGTCTGTTTGTCTAAGCGTTTGTTTATGCTAATCTCAGAAAAGACTTAACCGATTTAAATGCAGTTTTCATTATTTGCTTCAGGCAAGCTTCACTTATAGTAATAAACAATTTAAAAATTTCAGATCTTATGAAAAATTCAAAGTTTATTTTCTTATAATTTATGTCTTTCACATTATCTCAAGGTACTTTTTCAACTATGCATAACTTTGCATTATAATAGTTTGAATGACACCAGGCTTATTTGTAAAATGCTGACGTATTTTTTTACCTTTTTATTACGTAATTGTTCTTTTTTATCTGCATATTTTTTATCTACAATCTTTAAAAAAATAAAATATTATATACATCCCAATACGTTATTTTTTTTTATATTTTTCGCATGAAATTTGAACGTAGCGGGGCTTGAACCTGTGCCAATTATCAATTTAATTATTGACGTATAGCTTCTTTTATAGTAAAATTAATAAAATAAATATTTTTTGTGCATCTGGAAAAATGTATTTAAGAATGTAAAAATTGAAATGAAAATATTAATAAAAAAACTTATTTATTGAATACTTTGATTTAGCAAGAAAAAGAAAATATAATTTAGTAGGAACGTAGAGCAAAAACGCGTAGAACTCGGTAATGAAGACTTTGAATTTCTTTTTTAAATTAAAAAGTCAAATCAGTTTCACGCTGTATCCCGCACACAGGAGGGAAGGTAGAGGGAACCTAGTGTCAAGACACTCCATTCCACTCCAATGTTTGAGACATAGTCTGTTTAGTGACTCCTCGCCGGGCTTTATTTGGCCTATTGCCGGTACGAGGAAACGAAAATAATTAATTTCCTCAACTGAAAATCGAACCCAAAACCGCTGCGTATAAAGTCAGACGTTGTACCACTGTGTCACGATGGTACTTGTGTTAAAAGTGTACGATTTTTATTCCCAATTCCAAATGGTAATCACACAGAACGGATAAGGGTTCCCTGCTAATGGATTACACGGAGTCAATGCATACCGAATTTCACTTCACTGATAAAAGGGAACGAGATTATTGTCTCGCATAAAACAAGTACCTTTATGGAACGACAAGGAAACTAAGAATAGTAAATACATTTTTTCCACTTTGTATGGCTATTTAACTAAAAGTACTAACTTTATTTTATGCCAAATTCAATTTATAAATAAAAAAAAAGTTTTTTATTTCTTAAAAATAAATCTTTCTTCATAATTCTACATACCTACTGTATACGAGAAACTTTTAATCTCCAAAAGTTTTCCTTTTTAGCAATGATAAACAGCTTAAACTTTTTCACGAGTCTTTTACAGAAAATGCCTACTACTTCTTACTACTTATATTTTTACTTCCCAACTTGCCTCCTTCTGGTTTCAAAATTCTTTTTTGATAATCTTTAGATGTTTAAATTTTTTGTATGTATGATAATCTTTAGATTTTTTAGATTTTTTGTTTCTATTCAACAGCCTTTTATAATACAAAGGTCGTCGTTGAATTCCTCCACTCATCATGCACTGTCTCGAATTCACACGGAGTGATGTCTTGATTTATCACTACTGTCCTACCTATTTTTTTAAACGTACAATATATTAAATTATAAATTGGAATATAATTTTTTTAACGAATCTGACTTGAAAACACAGATTGTTAAAATAAAAATTATTCTGTAGTATTATTTTATAATAATTCTATATTTGATAAAAGATGAAATACTCGATATTACATATAAGATTTATTCACGAAATAACAAAGAAATTTGTAAATGTATTTTGCATGTAAGAGTAAAGGCATCCATTTTGTAGATTTTACATTTTCGTGAATGTAAGATATTTGATCCTCTAAGTTCTGATATCAAAGAATTCGTACCGTATGTCGTGTCATATGTCGAATGAGCTTGACAAATGTTGCCCTATATATAACGAAAGTAATCTATAGCAAGGTAATATTTAGATTTTCAATGCGAATCATTATTTTTTTTATATATTTCATACAAATTATTGAGGCCAGTCATGGCGCAGGAGCACAAGCTCACAGTCACACTGTAAACGCGACAGGTTGAGGGTTTGATTCCTACTCGAGGAAATGAAATATTTTATGTTTTAATTCCCTTTTGCTCTGGTGTCGAGACAAAGCGCGGCGTTGTATTCCGCCACTAAACATGCAATGCGTCCAGAATTCGGGGAACACAGGGAATCGAGTGTCTTGTTGTCGTTAATCTGGTTAAAAAGTTTCATTTCAAGCTCCACGATCTATAAATTTGTCTATCTATCTAATCTATCTGAAATATTTTAAGCCAAGTTTTTACTATTAAACTATTTTTATATGCATATTATGTCTTAACAATTAAATCTTTTTTATAATATTTTTATTCTACTTAATGCAGTAAAATGAAACAACAAAAATTTTCTTAATTTAATTAAGAAAAAAAAATTAAAGTCTATTACCGTTTTATCCTAAGATAAAATATTAGATAACAAAAAAAAAATATAAATACAAATATAAAAAATGAAATACAAAAACACTAAAAAGAATCTTCGTCTACAGCGCTGTTTTTCAGCCTCATTCTTTTTTTTTGCATTTCTGAATTTTGTTTGCAAATTTCTTTACAATGCTAATCTGACATTTTTTTTTCGTAAATGTGGTTAATAGTCTAATCTAAGGTCTGGTCTGAAGCCAGTCGTGACGTAGGGATACAAACAAGCGTGTGATTTAACTTAAGCGCATCAGGTTGTGGGTTTGACTTCCACTAGAGGAAATGAAATATTTATCATTATCATTTCTTCACTCTGGAACCACACATAAGCGCGGCGTTTAGTTCCGCCACTCAATACGCAATGCCCAAAATTCGGTGAACAGTAGTAGTAGTAGTAGTAATAGTAGAAAGGTAAGAAACTAAAACAAATCAGGTCAAAAAAAATCTTATAATATACTTTAATAAAAACACACCGATCAGTTGACAAACACTGATACATTTACATCATGTTAATTTACTTCCTATTTATTTTACGCATATTCTGCATGTTGCAGGGTAAACAGGCCTAATAAGGCTTTTTATATGTTAATTAATGTATTTTTTTATATCAAGTTGTTTTTTGCTTGTGGGCTGGGGAAGAAACAAGTGATTTACATACTTAATACGTTTTATCCAATTTTAAAAAAGGGAGTTATAAATTTGAAATTTTGTAATATTCTTGGAATAAGATAATATTCGTTTATGATGATCTATTTGGGTTTTTTCACGTGTACTAAATTTCATAAGTGTATGTACGTTTGTTTACAAACATAAACTAATAATCCGATCTCAGAACATAATAATTGTATCTAACTAACTGCAATATGGTATTTTATATGATAAATAGTATTTATTAAATACGGTATATAACCTTGTCTATTCAAATATATAATTGAGGCCAGTCGTGGCGCAGGAGCACAAAGTGTGACTGTAAATCGACTGGTTGTGGGTTCGATCCCCACTCGAGGAGATGAAATATTTACTTAAATTTATATTTCCATTTCTTCGCTCTGGTGTCGAGGCAAAGCGCGGCGTTAAGTTCTACCACTCAACACGCAATGCCTCCAGAATTCGGCAGAAAGTGCGGAACGAAATGTCTTAACACTAGGTTCCCTCTGCCTACCTTGCTGTGTACGGGATACAGCGTGAAGCTGATTTATTCAATTATAATTTGAATATCACTCCCTTACGGGGTTCCATTCCATTAATGAAGAGTATATAAGAACAGTGAAAAAAATCTCATAAGCAATATGTTGTAACGGTCGCTTTTAACGAAATAAGAATATCTTCTAATAAAAGACATTCCTTCTACGCCTTAGGCAATGTGATAATAGGACATAATATAACGAAATATGGCTTCAGGATATAAAAGTAACAAGCATTGTAAAAGAACTTATTATTAAAATATATTAAAAATATATATAAAAATGTATTAAATAATAGGTAATGTTAATAAGATATACTCGTATATATTATTTATTTTTTCACCTTCACACTGTATGCCACACACAGCAGAGTAGACAGAGGGACCCTGTATTAAGACACTCTGTTCTGAATTTTCCGCCATATTCTGAAGGCATTGTATGTTGAGTGGCGGAACTTAACACCGCGCTTTTCCTCTAAAAGAAAGCAAGGAAATGAAAATATAAATTTAAATAAATTAATCATTTCCTCGAGTGAGGATTGAACCCACAACCTATCGCATTTATAGACACACTGTGCCACAACTGGCCTTAATGTGAATCATATATGTTTTTAAAAGTTCACATAATTACGTAACGTAATTTCGCAAACAATATTAAACAAGGCAAGGTCAGTCGTGGCGCAGGGGCACAAAGTGTGACTGTAAAATCGACTGGTTGTGGGTTCGATCCCCACTCGAGGAAATTATAATATATATTTATTTATGTTTATATTTTCATTTCTTCGCTCTGGTGTCAAGGCAAAGCGTGGCGTCAAGTTCCGCCACTAAACTCCGTCTTAACACTAAGTTCTCTGCTTACCCTGCTGTGTGCGGGATACGGCGTGAAGCTGATTTAATTTAATTTTAATATTAAACAACTAATAGTCTCGCAGTCTATTCTTATACAACGCAACACATTAATTTATTAGTATCGGACACAAAAAAAGTATACATAAGAGCAAAATATCTCGATTACGCTAAGAGCTCGGCAACGGCTAACGAAAGCCAGAATCTGGTAATTTTCATTGTTTCTCATTTGTTTTGTATAATATTATTAAAACATGCTATAGAGATAGATGAATGGATGGTTGTTTGAAAGACGTATTTATACATTAATTTTAAGTCCTAATAATAAAATGGTTTTTTATTTATATAATTTTTATTTAAAAGAATTTGGAAATCGTCTATGGTTTTTAAAAGGCAAATACAAAAGCCCTTATGTTAATTTTTTTATAAGTTTCTAATAAAAAAAGTATGTTTCTTTCCTGCGTATGGAGTAACAGTAACAAAATATTCAAATATTATAATATTGGTGTTATTTTTTTTTCTTATTTTTCGAACAATTCGCAAAAAAACAGAAGTTCCCCAGAAAATTACTAAATTTTAAAAATTTTTTTTTTCATTTTTTTAGAAAAAGGCTGACTTCTGCTACTTACCACTCAGTATCTCCTATGACTTGTGGAAAATGTAAAACAAAGCTGGAAATGTGAAATGTGAAAATGGAAAACAACCTTTAGGCATTTTACCGAGTTGCTTGCTATATTCATGACGAAAAAAAAAATACTTACAAAAGATACTTTTATAACCTTACTAACTCTTAAAAGCAACTGAATGCAGTGCAGTGGTTTACATTGAAACGATTAATGTAATGTAGAACCATTTTTGATAAATGAACTATTCAGGAAAAAAATATTCTTTTCTATTCAAGCCAGTAGTTCCTGAGATTAACGCGTTCAACCAACTAACGATTTAACTATTTTTAATAAAAGAAATTTAAATTTCTATCCAGAACTACTGATGTCTATACAATCTGTAGACGCAAACATCTCAACTGTCATTAAGATCAGACGATCGTTTGTTAAACAAACAATGATTTAGTAATAAAGCTATTTCTAGTGCAGTCTAACCATTTTAGCCATGTTGATAGAACTGCCTTGGAAAACACACTATCGTGTCTTCATACACCTATCTCGATGGTAATTTAAATAAATTTAAAATGTAACTATTATTATATCAGATGACCTTCGAGAACATTAATACTGGAGGGACGCTGGGGGATAGGTCGAATAGGTTGTTGGTAATAGGACGAGGCGAAGGAGGTGTGCAGAGACCGTAGTTTTGGGCACTCGCTCTTGTTATCCCGCTAGGAATAAAGCGTGAAACTAAGAGAAGCTACGATATATTATATTGTATTCTAGATTATCTTTCTATTATAATTGTAAAATTTAATTAAACGTACAAACTTTTTTTTAGATTCATGTTGTATCCGCATACAGCAGCAATACCTAGTAATAAGACACACAGTTAAGAGTTCCAGAGGCATTCCGTGTTGAGGCGGAACTCTACGCCGCGGCTTGCCTCGATACCAGAGCGAAGAAATGAAAATGTTAAATATTTAATTTCTTTGAATGGGAATCGAACCACGATCGCCAATCGCCACGACTGGCCTAAATATTCAAATTTGTTTACGAAATTTTAGTATGTATAGTTAACATCCGCTGTCCACTACAATATAATTTACAAAAGAAAGTATATTGTAGCTTGCAATATAAATAAAATAAACTTTAACTGTCGAAACTGTAAATTACAGTTAAAAAGTGTCAACAGGGCTCAAAAGCTCCAAATGGCTCAAATAAAAGCGGATGTTAAGTGTAGGCATAAAGTTAGGCCGCATTAAGTACCGAGTATTCGTACAGATAACAAATTTAGTTATTACGTAACCGGATGCCACATGGGCCCGATAAGCTGAGAGGCTTGTATTCATATACATATATCATCATATACGTGGCTCAATAAGATACAACTCAGTTTTGAAGTCATTTTAGAAATCGAAATGAAGTTATTTAAAGAAAATGTAGCAGCTTCACGCTGTTTCCCGGATAGCAGGTTAGGCAGAGGGATCTAAGTGTCGAGCTACTCTGTTCTACTTTCTGTTCAATTTTTTAAACATTGCGCGTTGGTTGGTGGAACTCAACGTCGCGTTTTGTCTTTTGACCAAAGCTGAGGGAGGAATTTGAACTAATTGATTCCCCTAATTGAAAATCGAACCCACAACCGTGGCGTGTACAATCAAATGATACCTCACTTAGCGCTTAACAATGCAACAATTTATTTTGCAAATTATATTTTTTTGCATCTTGCAAGTTTTTATTCGAAGGGATTTCAAACCCAAAATCTTCATGACCTTAGTCAAGTACATCCCAAAATTATGTCCAATTTAACAATAAAATGATTTATAGTTACCTTATTGTTCACAATAGGTCGGTTATTGTATGAGCTAGTCTGAAATTCAGTTTTTTGCATGAAATAGCAACATATGTATGGACGATGGCGATTAATCATCCAAGTCATGGACAGATGTTTTAGTTTCAGATTAATATTAGGTTGTTTTATTCTTATAGCCAAATATTTATACAGCCCATTTTCGTATAGCAGAGTACGCAGAGGGAGAGAGGGAACGGAGTGTCTTAACACTAGGTTATCTAGGTTCCTCCTGCCTACCCTATGTACGGGCAGTGTGAAGCCAAAAAAAGATAGAGAAAACTTAGTGTCAGGACATTTCGTTTTCTACTCCATTAGTTTACAAATATCTTTTATGTTAGAAAACGAAAACAAAATTTTCCAATTTCAAATAACTGAGTTATGAATATAAATCGTCCTCTGAGTGTAGTTTTATATGAAACCAGTATTATTAGCTTCTTCAGTATATTCAAACTGTGCCATGATTACTGTTAAACAAATGATAATGTCGATATTAGGTATGTATATTTTGCGGTGTTGAATTCCGCCACTCAACACGAAATGTATCCAATTGAGATAGAAAGCGGGGATGAAATATCTTGATATTAGTTTCTTTCTGTCCGCTCTGTTATATGCGAGGTTGAAAAAATAAGTATTTCTGTCTTAACAACTTATTACAATATTATATATTTTTTTAGTATTTTAGAATATTCAAATTCCGAAACAAATAATATAATAAAAACCTTCTAAAAAAAACCAAAAAACAATAATATATGAAAACATTTTTTCTAAGACCCGTATTTTCAACCTCAAGTCCACATTCAGAGCTATTAAGTATGAACTAGGTCAAACGCTCTTGGACCCGACGCCGTCAACGATCACTGTTCTGACATCGCGAATATTTATTTTGTACTAGCGACCCGCTCGCGGCTTCGCCCGCTTATACCACAGAATTAAAACTGTAGGTAGCATTTTTGTATCTCCTATAAGAATCTTCAATTGAATGTTTGAAATAAAAACATAACTTATCGATACTTACAATAAAATCCTAACTCATCAGTGTCTGTACATAGAAGATATTACAATTAACAATGTAATAAAACTTGGTCAGTTGGTCTGTTTGTCTGTGCGTTTCTTCACGATAATCTCAGAAACTGCTTAACCGATTTAAATACTTTTTTTGTTTGTATTTTGGCAAACTGCCCTTAAATATCGAGTATTAGTTTTATTTTAATCAGCTTCACGCTGTATCCCGCACACAGCAGGTTAGGCAAAGGGAACCTAGTGTTAAGACACTCCATTCCCCACTTTCTGCCGAATTCTGGAGGCGTGGCAGAACTCAACGCCGTGCTTAACCTCGACCAGTGCGACGAAATGGAAATATAAATTTAAGTAAATATTTCATCTCCTCGAGTAGGGGTCGAACCCACAAACAGTCAGTTTCACAGTCACACTTCGTGCCGCTGCGACACGACTGGCCTCAACTGGACTGGACTTTATTTTAATCGGCTTACACAAAGTTAAAACCAGAAACACGCTTTATCCCGCCTTTAGCAGGGCAACTTAGTGTTAAGATATTGCGTGTAATGTGTGACTGATGTACGAACTGAAAATATTATTAAACGAAATGAAAATATTATTAAATTATAATTCAATCCTCCAAGTGGGGATCGGACCCACAACAGTCGCGTTACAGCCACAACTTTGTGCCCCTGTGCCGCGACGGCCTTTAACAAAGAAGAGATGGGAAGCGTCAGCGCTCCTTTTACGGAAACAGCATATAGGGTAAAATATTTTAAAGACATTAAGCAATATACATCAACAGTGAAGACGTAGGTTTTTTTGTTAATTTCACGATGTTTATTCATATCTATATTTCGTGTGACGCGGTTACTCTTAGATACCAATAACGTAAACACATACTACTACTAAAATCTTTAGAACTTTTAACTTTGCCGCCAATATCTACGACTCGATTTCGGAATGAGGCGTATGCGGCGGTTTCCCTTTGATAGGTTTATGTGTGCGTGCGTCGTTCTCGACAAATTAAATTTTATTTTACAACGATAATTTTATTATGTATTTTGTTTGAAAACATAACTTTTTTATTATTTGGTTTTTTATAGAGTAGTTAAAACTGTGGTTTTATTTAAAGTGGTGCTGACAAAAAAACTTTGTATAATTGAGCATATTTAATATTTATAGTATTTTTTTGGTTAATTAATACCAGTAATTATTACAACACTTGCAAAGGAAGCATATTTTAGGCAATTTTTAATTCTTATACCTTTTGAAAAACTGCCAATATTCTAATAGTTAATAAATTATTTTTTCAAATTAAAAATAGTCTGTTTTTCATTATAATAACGGGAAAATATTCAAAATGTTCAAAATTACACTATAATACCAAATAGTATTGACATTGTAATGTTGATAGTAATTGAAAATAGTTATACTACAGGAGGATACCTTCATATGCACTGTTTAAACCTGTTTTTATGATATAATGTAGAATAATATATTCTATAGAGAAATCACACATTCTTTTTATTCTTTAACTATAACACGTAATTACATTTTTTAGAGGTTACTTTGTATTAAGATGGCAGCTCTGTTCCCGCATTTACGTCCCTGGTATATTGATATAAATAATAGAAATATAAAATATTAGAAAAAAAAAGGAGAAGAAACGCAATTATATTGCATTTTTTTTTCATACTTGAAACGTATTAATAAATTTACATACAATTAATTTGTTTTGAATATAGCATTAAGTTTAGTCAGCTTCACGTTACTTTAACAGATGACAAAAAATATTTGTATACTTCCTTAACATGATTATTAAATGTATCTATTTTTATATATAAAGTCTTGAGAAAGTTCTCTTGAGAAATGTATCTACTGTAAATGAATGCAACTTTATATATATATATATATAACGCCAATGATTAAAATGTATTGACATTACCTCGTCATCTAAACACAATATAAAGTTTTATAAACTATGAACTCACAATCAGAATTTACTTTTCAAATACATATACAGTAACCCGGACTTACGCGGTAGGTGGGACCGAGCGATTGCCGTGTAAGTCGAATTCGCGTAAGTCGGTGTTCAACTTTGCATATAAAGTTTCTTTAATCAGGACCAGAGTTTAAAAAAAGAAACATAATTTAGAAGAAAAATGTTTAATAAAGTGTAGGATAATAAAAAAAATACATTGTTATAAATAAAGTAACCTAAACCGGAATTATTTTGAGCTGGAAGGCTTCATATATTCTAACAATGTTGCCTGCCGAGTTAAATTTTTCTTCTTTTCCAATTCACAAATTTTCATTTTTACTTCAGTCTTTAATTATATTTAGTTTTCACTCCAAAGACAGTGTTTTCTTTTCTTGTTATGCTCAAATGACTCATTTATCGTTCTTTTAGACGTTATAATTAGAGATTGTAAGTAAAACGCACTGCGCACGTAAAACAATTTCACGCGGAACATGTTTAAACCTGTCGCAAACTGAACACTGAGTGGACAGAGCGAGAGAGCCGATGCGCGGCAATCAAAATGAAAAACCGCGTATCTCCGAATTCGCGTAAAACGGGGTAGCGTAAGTCGGGGTATTACTGTACTTTTTATTGCAGATATCGCCATTTGAGCTAGTCCCGAAAAATATACCTACTTTATTATTTTTGTTAATGTCACCAACGTTGACGTTTAAAATAATAATTATGGTAGACTAAACAACTATTAATTGTTCTTCTTTTTTCAGCTTCACGCTGTATCCCGCACGCAGCAGGGTAGGCAGAGGGAACCTAGTGTTAAGACACTACTTCCTGTTTCCTATTTTCCGCGGAATTATGTAGGCATTGCGTGCTGAGTAGTGAAACTCAACGCTGCACTTTGCCTCGACACCAGAGCGATGAAATGGAAATATAAATTTAAATAAATATTTAATTTCCTCAAGTGAGAATAGAACCCACAACCAGTTTATGCTTTGTGCCCCTGTGCCACGAACGGCCTCAATTTACTTTCTTCTTTTAAATTGTGGTTAAATACAATAATCGTAATTTAATTATAAAAAATTTCTATTAACCGACTTCTTAAAAGAGGAGGTCATCAATTCGACTGTATTTTTTATCCTTGTTACCTCAGAACTTTTGACTATGTGAACCGATTTTGATGATTCTTTTTTTACTTGGAAGCTAGTGCGTCCTGTGTAGTCCTATTTTAATTTAGTTCATTTCCGACAAGGGTATCTATGAAAAAATCATATAAATCTCAAATTTACATTATGTATGTGCGCGACAAATGGACTAATATCTCAATATCAACTCAACCGATTTTAATGATTCTTTTTTTATTAGAAAGCGTACACATAAAGGCTAGTTTGGTGAAAGTTTGGTTAAGTTCGGAGTATAAAATCCGATTGAAATTGAAGAAGTCGATTTTTTTTATAAAAAAATATAATTATGTTATTTTTTCTGGTAAAATTTCTTTGTACTCTATGATAAAAACTATTCTATAAGTTGCATTAGGTTTTGAACTATTACCATGCTAAAAATAAATTAATTTCATACAGTAGTTATCGGTATTTTAAGTAATTTACATTTTTCAGTTTTTATTTTTTTTAAATAAAACTATAATGAAATTCGGAATAAAACCCAAAAAAAATGTACCTTAAGATCCTAGGCTAATACCATGCAAAAATTCATCAATTTCTGTCCAGTAGTTTTTGCGTGATTGACGAACAAACAAACAGACAGACAGACAGACAGACAGACAGACAGACAGACGGACAGACAGACAGACAGACAAGAATTCTGTTGAATGGTTTTTTAGGTTCTATAAACGACATATAAACCGACCTAATTTTTATTTTTTTTATATCTTTCATGTACAGAATTGACTTTTCTATCCTTTTCTCTATATATAATAAGACAGTAAAAAATATTTTGTCTGTACATTTAGTAATTTTGACTGAAATGGATAGAGGGACACTTAAAAAGACTAATAGAAAGCAAAAAGATTTTTTTTGAATTTCTTGTCTGTCTGTCTGTCTGTCTGTCTGTCTGTCTGTCTGTCTGTCTGTCTGTCGACATATTGTTGTCCGCATTTTTCTCTGAAACTACTGAACCGATTTACTTGAAAATTTTACCAATTGCTTTGTTTTAACTCAATCTAGGTTCTAAAGTTTGTTTCATCAAAATCGGTTCATTAAAAAAAAAGTTATCGTCATTTGAATGAACTCAAGGCATTAGCTTGCCAGCGAATGTTATATAGAAATCGCGCTGGTATGACCCTGGCTAAAGAATGACATTCGAAACGTCTTGATTATATGAATGTTGATAAAAATATATATTTTTGAAGCACTATTATACAATATTTTATACAATAAAGTACACAAGGCCAGTCGTGGCGCAGCGGCAAGAAGTGTGACTGTAAAACCAACTGGTTGTGGGTTCGATCCCCACTCGAGGAGATGAAATATTAACTTAAATTTATATTTCCATTTCTTCGCTCTGATGTCGAGGTTAAGCGCGGCGTTGAGTTCTGCCACTCAACACGCAATGCCTCCAGAATTGGGCAGAAAGTGGGGAACGGAGTGTCTTAACACTAGGTTCCCTCTGCCTACCCTGCTGTGTGCGGGATACAGCGTGAAGCTGATTTATTTATTTATTTTATTTTATTATAGTTGTCAATCAATTCTGCTTACATCAATAATCATGTATTTTAAGCGGGCGAAGCCGTGGGCGGGCCGCTAGTATTATATATAGAGATTGGATTGAATTTTATTTTTGATTATTAAGAGGCATATAATTTTGTCAAAGAATAAAAAAAAAATCTTATTATATTTATAAGTAAATCAATATTAAGTATTTGCTTAATATTGAGTCCATGGTAAGAGTGGTGGTTATTGGTTAGATTCCCGCTTGGGGGAATGAGTTCTCTTTTTTTAAAAATTCTTTATTGCACGAAATTTAATACATAAAAATATACAAATACAATAGAACGCTAAAAAGTATTAAAAAAAGCTGGCTACCAGCCTAAATAAATTATAGTAAAAAAATAAAATTCTATTAATTTTATCGTCTCCGTAATGAAACAGCAAGGCGTTGGATTTTGCCCTCCCCCATTTTTCACTTTTTCCATATACAAGGTACCTAAGGTACCTTTATACGAAATACTACTAAAAAAAATCAAAATGTTATACACATATATGCGTAATATCCTAGTCATATACCAACAATAAGCAAGCTTACTTATATACGAGCTTATAAGTGTATTAAATTATAGTATATTTATATAATATTAACATAATATTATAGAATAGAATAGAATTTCAGAGACAAACTACTACCATACAAATATTGTATCAAATTGTGAAACTATACCACGTAGGTACACTTATTATTGTATGTATGTTTTACTAGCATGTTTTTTTAAGATTACGTTGTATATAGCAGGCTAGGCTGAGGGAACCTAAGAATCGGTTAACTTCATTATTAAGACAGTAATCATTTAAAATAAGATGTGAGGTCATCTTGCAACGAGACAGCGTCTGACAGTAAACGTGGAGGTTGTGGGTTCAATCTCCACTCAGAAGTATGATTTTTTTGATATTATATATAACATTTTATCGCGAGAAAATTAAATGAGCAAGCGGATAGCAGATAGCTACTCATTTCATACTATAGAAACTAAACAAATAAATAAATCTGATGATATTCTCTATTGTTCGACGTTACGTGAATAAGAAATAATGTCAAATATTCAATTTTTTATCAGCTAGGACGCACTCGTGGATTATTTTAGTTTGAATTGCAAAAGGATTTACACGTATCTTTCTATTGGCTATTGGTAGGACGTCACTTTTATTTGTAAATAAAACAATATAATTCCACATATAGTATCTCAAATATGGCTCAAATATCAGAATAGCTAATGGCCAGTCGTGGCGCAAGGGCAAAAGCTTGCAATTTTGAACGTGACAGGTCACAGGTTCAATTCCCACTCGAAGAAAGTGAAATATTTTCCATTTCCTCTCTCTGGTAACCGTGAACGAATTCCGTTTCCATATTCCCTTCCCCCTTGTCACGGTCATCTAGTAATACAACAAAGGCTGCGTTGTGAAAGCGGTGGTCAGGTGGGTTTAATAGAAACGGATTGTCTAAACATAAGGTTCCTTCTGACTATCCTGCTAGAAACAATATTTTAAAAATAGTAATGTGAATATATGCCCTTTACATATCATCTACCTTCATAAACATTCTGGAGGAATTCAAAGGGAAGTTACTAAGTAATTCATAACTAAGTTTCCAATTTCCGACCATTTTAGAGATACTTCGCTCACGTGCCCGAAGCCCGACGCCGCACTCTGTCCAAACTAACCGATATATATATATATATATATATATATATATATATATATATATATATATGTATGTATGTACATATAGATATATTTCTCATATACACATTTACTTGAGTGAAGCTACATACTGCTTCTACTACTTCGAATATATTGTATATGGCTGTCATGGCGCAACGGCACAACATCTGGCTATAAGCGTGACGGTTGTGGCTACGAATCCCGTAGGCGAAGTTAATTATTTTCATTACTTAAATCTGATTATAAAGAATAGGCAAAAATAAAGGATCACGTTGAGTTCTGCCACCTAACAGGTAATGTCTCGAAAATGTTACGGAAAGTGAAGAGTGGAGTGTCTTAATATAATTTATTCCCCCGAGTATGAATTGAACCCACAACTGATAACTGGCGCTACGCTATGACAGCGTCAACGACTACTTTTTATTTTTGTTTCACCGTTCCACTTTACTGTTCAGTTTCTGAACTTGTGATATATGTGACTCTCTCGACAACAAAGCGACGATTTACCTTCTTTTTACCCAACTGCGGGATTCAAAGGAGGCTAATATGCTAGGCTATGTTTTTTTCTTCTCACTTTTTCCGCATTTGGGTTTTTGTTTGTACAATTAAATATAGAAAATATTTATTAACTAATTTTCAGTAACATATTATATCTGGCCATTTCATATTCACATTCACTACAATTGCAAAATTCTACACGTACATTCTACGAACCTAACATTGTATGGTAGAATTTGTATGAGAATTATCATTTAATATGGTTTCAACACGCCTGTACCGCTTGTACCAGTATTAGGTATTATGTCTAACTAACGTTGTTTCGAAAATTGCTACAGTTGTGGCTTTAAATAGGAGAAGCGAGGAACACTTGTTATACATATATTTTTATTAATGTTTAATTTTCAAAATTGTACGTAAACGTGATGGTTGTGGGTTCGTTTCCATTTGGAGAATGATAAATTTCGTGTTATTTTTTTTATTATATGAAATATGTCGCGTAATCTAACTGTAGACTACTTTCCATGAAGCTACGGTTATGAAATATGGCGAAACATGAGAAATTTATAAGTATCACAGAAAAAAACTTTTACAAATTTATATTTGTAGTTAAATTCATACAAAATGATTGCATACTCCCACAAACTTAATTTTGTAAACTTGTACAAATTGTACTTTTCGTTGATCTACAATCATGAAATTGTTACAGACCCACCGACCGAGGGTTGGCACTTTACCAGCTCCTTTAAAATAAAACGTTTCTTCGCTAAGAAATTGAACCTACGATCGTCTCGTTCAGACTCGGAGACTTCCTAACTACACAACAACACCATTATTATTGTTTAGTTGTCAACCGTTTCTACTTTGAAATTCAGAAATTATAAATCAACAATAGGATTCTAATAAGCCAATATTTCTCTCAAGAATATTCAATCTATATTGAATTTCTATCAATAGATTGGCTACGGACGGATCACGGCGCTTTTGTGAGAAAAATCTCGGTATAAAAAATAATAAACAAGCAAATAAAATATTGTGTTTTAAGTTTGCACATGAATGTGATGTTCTTAAATATATTTTTAACTTCCTGCTCGTAGCAGGGTGGACAGAGGGAACCTAGTGTTATCACACACCTTTCCGTTCCTATTAAGAGATTTTCACATGTTCCTTACTTCCCGCGCATAATTTATGGCGCATTACGTGTTTTTTTTTTTTTGTTGAGACCGCAACGCCGTGCTTTGCCTCTTTACCAGAACACATAAAATATTTCATTTCCTCGAGTTGAGTTGAGCCCACAACCAGTCACGGTTCTCATATATCTAATTTATTTTTCTAATGACCAATGTTGAAGGGGTGATTATGGTGTTCTAGCAACGTGTTGTACGTTGCGTTCAGCTCCGCCACTCAACACGCAATGTCGAATACTGACGAAAAGCTAATAACTAAGTTTCTTCCCGCCAGGTTGTCACTGCTAAAGAAAATTTAAACAGCTACCAGCTTCAGAAAGTTAGCATCAAGATAAACACTTTGTCTATCAGAAAATGGAAATGAAAATAATTTATTCCCTATTTGGAAATAAATTATTTTCATTTCCATTTTTTTTGATTGGAAATGGGGAATAAGCCCACAATAATCCGACAAAATCTCAATATGCTATACAGTGACAGCCTTCCCCAAATCTTCATATTCATAATTTCAAAAAGCACCCAACTTCTAGGCCACGTTATATTTTTTTATCCAGCATATTGTCACAATGACAGATGATGAACGAAATTCAGTTATACCTAAATAAGATCGACCTACTTTTGAATTTAAGTGGAATATAGCACGTTATTTCGTTATCAGATATGTGTTTTTACTTATTTTTTTTTTAATTTGAAGCGATAGTGAAGTGTGCTTAAATAATTTTCAAAACTATCTTTATGTTGTAGAAAATTTTCATTTCGGAGTTGTGGATTCGATTTCCATTGGAATTATGTGGTATTTTCATTTCCTCGTTTTTGTCAGAAGACAAAGCACGGCTGAGCTTGAGTTCCGGTTCGTGTGTTAACATTAGGTTAGCTAACCTATCCTACTATATTTCCAATCTTTCACACATATTAGACAGAGCTGGATAAGAGATAAAGAAGTACTTACAGGCCCAAAATCTGGTAAAAAGAGAAATTTCCTGGCATTCCATTGCATCACCGTACGGATGCCCATATTGGATGGGACTTAGGTGTGGAAGTGGGCCCCATCAAAAAATGTAAGCTCGAGCTTACATTTAAGCAAATTCAGAATGATTTTCTAGTGCCACTCCCAAAGTACTTTGTAGAAACAACTACAATTTTTTTTTACATGCTGTGTAGAGTTTACAGAAGGTCGTTTACTATAGTGGGAACCTAGTGATTATACACTCCGTTTCCTATTTATTATCCGTCTTATTTTCGAGACTTTGCGTGTTGAGTGACAAAATTTCGCACTTTGTCTTGTTATCAGGAAAATTATTCTCCCAATTAGGAATCGAACCCACGACCATTGCGTTTAAAGTCAGATAAGATCTCAAAATTTACTCTTACTTTTTAGGAAATATTTTAAGTTACTTATTTATGTTTCTGAAGGAATCTATGCTTGTATTACTTAGTTAAAATTATTCCTATAAATTGATATTTGGTGTCAATATTCAGACGTTAAGTTTTAATTAATTTTTGTTTCATTATTCAACTTTCGAGTTCAGTGTTTATTTAAGGTACTAAAATTTACTTAAAGTAAGTACCTATTTTTCTATTACAAAAACATTTTTAGTTTAGTACTAATAAAGCAAATGACTGTGAACATGTGAATAGATTTACAGCCATTTCTCCACTGGAAAAGTTTTTTATGGTATATATAAATCATTTTCTTTACCCAAGACTGTCGTGGCGCAGGCGTACAAGCTTGAAGATGTATCGCGATAGTTGCGGGTTCAAACATGGAGCCCACACGGGAATGGAAGTATTATTTATAAATATTTTTATTTTATTCACGCTGGTATCAAGGCTGAAGAACGCCGTTAAGTTCCGCCACTGATGCAATACGCGAATTTGATAAAAAAAAACATTTATGAAGTAGAACCTGCATTCAGTTTTATAATATATTTTTTAATTCTATCTTTATAGCTCCACGCTGTGTCCCGCTTAATACAATAAAAGGTAGGAAGAGAGAGCCTTAGCACTTCCTTCCGTGCTTTGTCTTGGAGCCAGGAAATGACTAGAACTCGTTTTTCCGAGTGAGAATCGAACCCACAATGGTCGCTATTATAGTCATACGCAGTGTACCTGTACCATGACGACTTCAAAAACTATACACACAAACGTCCATAACCAAAACATAACCATAAAATCGAATCACCAATATTTTCTCTTAATCATTTCAAGGAGCTTTACAAAGCCTCATTATACCAAAACGATGTCATTAAACAACATGGTAAATGAAATTTTGGAAGCTCCTCCATATTGGCTGTTGAACAAACAAAACTTTTGGGGGCACCAATACCTCTGACGACCCTCTAAGCCTATATACATACATACATTTTAATGTCTGGGTACTTTGGAATATGTTGGTAGGCAGGCTATACTGAATTTGATTTTTTTCCAATGCAAATTCCCTTCCCCCTTGTCTCGGTCATCTAGTAATACAGCAAAGGCTGCGTTGTAAAAGCGGTGGTCAGGGGGGTTTATTAGAAACGGATTGTCTAAACATAAGGTTCCTTCTGACTATCCTGCTAGAAACAATATTTTAAAAATAGTAATGTGAATATATGCCCTTTACATATCATCTACCTTCATAAACATTCTGGAGGAATTCAAAGGGAAGTTACTAAGTTATTCATAACTAAGTTTCCAATTTCCGACCATTTTAGATATACTTCGCTACTCACGTGCCCGAAGCCCGACGCCGCACTCTGTCCAAACTAACCGAAACATATATATGTATTTACTTATAGATAAATTTCTCTTATAAACATTTACTTGAGTGAAGCTGCATACTGCTTCTACTACTTCGAATATATTGTATATGGCTGTCATGGCGCAACGGCACAACATCTGGCTATAAATGTGACGGTTGTCGCTACGTAGGCGAAGTTGATTATTTTCATTACTTCAATCTGTTAATAAAGAATTGGCAAAAATAAAGGGTGACCTTGAGTTCTGCCACATAACAGGTAATGTCTCGAAAATTTAACGGAAAGTGAAGAGTGGAGTGTCTTAATATAATTTATTCCCCATTACCATTTACCATTACCCACAACTGATAACTGGCACTATGCTATGACGGCCTCAATGACTACTTTTTATTTTTATTTCACCGTTCCACTTTACTGTTCAGTTTCTGAACTTGTGATATATGTGACTCTCTCAACAACAAAGCGACGATTTTCCTTCTTTTTACCCCAACTGCGCAATTCAAAGGAAATATGCTTATTACTTTGTTTTTTTTTCTTCTTACTTTTTCTGTATTTGGGTTTTTGTTTGTACAATTAAACATAGAAAATATTTATTTACTAGTCAATTAAATATAGAAATTATTTATAAACTAATTTTCAGTATCAAATTATATCTTGTCTTTCATATTCACATTCACTACAATTGCAAAATTCTACACGTACATTCTACGAACCTAACAGTGTATGGTAGAATTCGTATGAGAATTATCATTTAATATGGTTTCAACACGCCTGCACCGCTTGTACCAGTATTAGGTATTATGTCTAACTAACGTTGTTTCGAAAATTGCTACAGCTGTGGCTTTAAATAGGAGAAGCGAGGAACACTTGTTATATATATACATTTTTATTAATGTTTTATTTTAAAAATTGTACGTAAATGTAATGGTTGTGGGTTCATTTCCATTTGGTGATGATTCCATGATAAATTTCGTGTTATTTTTTTAATTGTATGAAATATGTCGCGTAATCTAACTGTAGACTACTTTCCATGGAATGATCCTTCGACCTTCGACCTTTCTACGGTTATGAAATTTGGAGAAACATGAGAAATTTATAAGTATATCACAGAAAAAAAACCTTTACAAATTTATATTTGTAGTTAAATTCATACAAAATGTTTGCATACTCCCACAAACTTAATTTTGTAAACTTGTACAAATTGTATTTATCGTTGATCTACAATCATGAAATTGTTACAGACCCACCGACCGAGGGGTGGGCACTTGACCAGCTCTTTTAAAATAAAACGTTTCTTCGCTAAGAAATTGAACCTACGATTGTCTCGTTCAGACTCGGAGACTTCCCCACTACACAATAATAGATACTATTGTTGTTGTTTAGTTGTCAACCGTTTCTACTTTGAAATTCAGAAATTATAAATCAACAATAGGATTCTTATAAGCCAATATTTCTCTCAAGAATATTCAGTCTATATTGAATTTCTATCAATAGATTGGCTACGGACGGATCACGTCGCTCTTGTGAGAAAAATCTCGGTATTAAAAATAATAAACAAGTAGATATTGTGTTTTAAGTTAGGACATAAATGTAATGTTCTTAAATATATTTTTAGCAGCAGGGTAGACAGAGGGGACCTCGTGTTAGCACACTCTATTCCTTTTAAGAGACTTCGCCACGTTCCTTAATTCCCGCCAAATTATGGAGCATTGCGTGTTGAGAGCACAACGCCATACTTTGCCTCTTTACCAGAACACATTAAATATTTCATTTCCTCGAGTTGAGTTGAGCCCACAACCAGTCACGGTCACAGTTCACACAGTAGTTCCAGCTCCGCCACTCAACACGCAATGTCGAATTCTGAACACACATTAACCATTTATCACTTTCTACCCGAATTAGAGACTGCCGGTTGAGGGTAACGCAACTCACCGCTGCACTTTGTCTATCAGAAAATGAAAATAATTTATTCCCCAAATGGAATAATCCTGCAATAATCGTGTTTCCGGTCCGACAAAATCCCAATATGCTATAAAGACAGCCTAGACTATATCTTCATATTCATAATTTCAAAAAGCACCCAACTTCTAGGCCACGTTATATTTTTTTATCCAGCACATTGTCACAATGACAGATGATGAACGAAATTCAGTTATACCTAAATAAGATCGACCTACTTTTGAATTTAAGTGGAATATAGCACGTTATTTCGTTATCAAATATGTGTTTTTACTTATTTTTTTTTTTTAATTTGAAGCGATAGTGAAGTGTGCTTAAATAATTTTCAAAACTATCTTTATGTTGTAGAAAATTTTCATTTCGGAGTTGTGGATTCGATTTCCATTGGAATTATGTGGTATTTTCATTTCCTCGTTTTTGTCAGAAGACAAAGCACGGCTGAGCTTGAGTTCCGGTTCGTGTGTTAACATTAGGTTAGCTAACCTATCCTACTATATTTCCAATCTTTCACACATATTAGACAGAGCTGGATAAGAGATAAAGAAGTACTTACAGGCCCAAAATCTGGTAAAAAGAGAAATTTCCTGGCATTCCATTGCATCACCGTACGGATGCCCATATTGGATGGGACTTAGGTGTGGAAGTGGGCCCCATCAAAAAATGTAAGCTCGAGCTTACATTTAAGCAAATTCAGAATGATTTTCTAGTGCCACTCCCAAAGTACTTTGTAGAAACAACTACAATTTTTTTTTTTACATGCTGTGTAGAGTTTACAGAAGGTCGTTTACTATAGTGGGAACCTAGTGATTATACACTCCGTTTCCTATTTATTATCCGTCTTATTTTCGAGACTTTGCGTGTTGAGTGACAAAATTTCGCACTCTGTCTTGTTATCAGGAAAATTATTCTCCCAATTAGGAATCGAACCCACGACCATTGCGTTTAAAGTCAGATAAGATGCCCATTCCCAACGACCAAGTCGTCTCACCTTACTCAAAATTTACTCTTACTTTTTAGGAAATATTTTAAGTTACTTATTTATGTTTCTGAAGGAATCTATGCTTGTATTACTTAATTAAAATTATTCCTATAAATTGATATTTGGTGTCAATATTCAGACGTTAAGTTTTAATTAATTTTTGTTTCATTATTCAACTTTCGAGTTCAGTGTTTATTTAAGGTACTAAAATTTACTTAAAGTAAGTACCTATTTTTCTATTACAAAAACATTTTTAGTTTAGTACTAATAAAGCAAATGACTGTGAACATGTGAATAGATTTACAGCCATTTCTCCACTGGAAAAGTTTTTTATGGTATATATAAATCATTTTCTTTACCCAAGACTGTCGTGGCGCAGGCGTACAAGCTTGAAGATGTATCGCGATAGTTGCGGGTTCAAACATGGAGCCCACACGGGAATGGAAGTATTATTTATAAATATTTTTATTTTATTCACGCTGGTATCAAGGCTGAAGAACGCCGTTAAGTTCCGCCACTGATGCAATACGCGAATTTGATAAAAAAAAACATTTATGAAGTAGAACCTGCATTCAGTTTTATAATATATTTTTTTAATTCTATCTTTATAGCTCCACGCTGTGTCCCGCTTAATACAATAAAAGGTAGGAAGAGAGAGCCTTAGCACTTCCTTCCGTGCTTTGTCTTGGAGCCAGGAAATGACTAGAACTCGTTTTTCCGAGTGAGAATCGAACCCACAATGGTCGCTCTTATAGTCATACGCAGTGTACCTGTACCATGACGACTTCAAAAACTATACACACAAACGTCCATAACCAAAACATAACCATAAAATCGAATCACCAATATTTTCTCTTAATCATTTCAAGGAGCTTTACAAAGCCTCATTATACCAAAACGATGTCATTAAACAACATGGTAAATGAAATTTTGGAAGCTCCTCCATATTGGCTGTTGAACAAACAAAACTTTTGGGGGCACCAATACCTCTGACGACCCTCTAAGCCTATATACATACATACATTTTAATGTCTGGGTACTTTGGAATATGTTGGTAGGCAGGCTATACTGAATTTGATTTTTTTCCAATGCAAATTCCCTTCCCCCTTGTCTCGGTCATCTAGTAATACAGCAAAGGCTGCGTTGTAAAAGCGGTGGTCAGGGGGGTTTATTAGAAACGGATTGTCTAAACATAAGGTTCCTTCTGACTATCCTGCTAGAAACAATATTTTAAAAATAGTAATGTGAATATATGCCCTTTACATATCATCTACCTTCATAAACATTCTGGAGGAATTCAAAGGGAAGTTACTAAGTTATTCATAACTAAGTTTCCAATTTCCGACCATTTTAGATATACTTCGCTACTCACGTGCCCGAAGCCCGACGCCGCACTCTGTCCAAACTAACCGAAACATATATATGTATTTACTTATAGATAAATTTCTCTTATAAACATTTACTTGAGTGAAGCTGCATACTGCTTCTACTACTTCGAATATATTGTATATGGCTGTCATGGCGCAACGGCACAACATCTGGCTATAAATGTGACGGTTGTCGCTACGTAGGCGAAGTTGATTATTTTCATTACTTCAATCTGTTAATAAAGAATTGGCAAAAATAAAGGGTGACCTTGAGTTCTGCCACATAACAGGTAATGTCTCGAAAATTTAACGGAAAGTGAAGAGTGGAGTGTCTTAATATAATTTATTCCCCATTACCATTTACCATTACCCACAACTGATAACTGGCACTATGCTATGACGGCCTCAATGACTACTTTTTATTTTTATTTCACCGTTCCACTTTACTGTTCAGTTTCTGAACTTGTGATATATGTGACTCTCTCAACAACAAAGCGACGATTTTCCTTCTTTTTACCCCAACTGCGCAATTTAAAGGAAATATGCTTATTACTTTGTTTTTTTTTCTTCTTACTTTTTCTGTATTTGGGTTTTTGTATGTACAATTAAACATAGAAAATATTTATTTACTAATCAATTAAATATAGAAATTATTTATAAACTAATTTTCAGTATCAAATTATATCTTGTCTTTCATATTCACATTCACTACAATTGCAAAATTCTACACGTACATTCTACGAACCTAACATTGTATGGTAGAATGTGTATGAGAATTATCATTTAATATGGTTTCAACACGCCTGTACCGCTTGTACCAGTATTAGGTATTATGTCTAACTAACGTTGTTTCGAAAATTGCTACAGCTGTGGCTTTAAATAGGAGAAGCGAGGAACACTTGTTATATATATACATTTTTATTAATGTTTTATTTTAAAAATTGTACGTAAATGTAATGGTTGTGGGTTCATTTCCATTTGGTGATGATTCCATGATAAATTTCGTGTTATTTTTTTAATTGTATGAAATATGTCGCGTAATCTAACTGTAGACTACTTTCCATGGAATGATCCTTCGACCTTCGACCTTTCTACGGTTATGAAATTTGGAGAAACATGAGAAATTTATAAGTATATCACAGAAAAAAAACCTTTACAAATTTATATTTGTAGTTAAATTCATACAAAATGTTTGCATACTCCCACAAACTTAATTTTGTAAACTTGTACAAATTGTATTTATCGTTGATCTACAATCATGAAATTGTTACAGACCCACCGACCGAGGGGTGGGCACTTGACCAGCTCTTTTAAAATAAAACGTTTCTTCGCTAAGAAATTGAACCTACGATTGTCTCGTTCAGACTCGGAGACTTCCCCACTACACAATAATAGATACTATTGTTGTTGTTTAGTTGTCAACCGTTTCTACTTTGAAATTCAGAAATTATAAATCAACAATAGGATTCTTATAAGCCAATATTTCTCTCAAGAATATTCAGTCTATATTGAATTTCTATCAATAGATTGGCTACGGACGGATCACGTCGCTCTTGTGAGAAAAATCTCGGTATTAAAAATAATAAACAAGTAGATATTGTGTTTTAAGTTAGGACATAAATGTAATGTTCTTAAATATATTTTTAGCAGCAGGGTAGACAGAGGGGACCTCGTGTTAGCACACTCTATTCCTTTTAAGAGACTTCGCCACGTTCCTTAATTCCCGCCAAATTATGGAGCATTGCGTGTTGAGAGCACAACGCCATACTTTGCCTCTTTACCAGAACACATTCAATATTTCATTTCCTCGAGTTAAGTTGAGCCCACAACCAGTCACGGTCACAGTTCACACAGTAGTTCCAGCTCCGCCACTCAACACGCAATGTCGAATTCTGAACACACATTAACCATTTATCACTTTCTACCCGAATTAGAGACTGCCGGTTGAGGGTAACGCAACTCACCGCTGCACTTTGTCTATCAGAAAATGAAAATAATTTATTCCCCAAATGGAATAATCCTGCAATAATCGTGTTTCCGGTCCGACAAAATCCCAATATGCTATAAAGACAGCCTAGCCTATATCTTCATATTCATAATTTCAAAAAGCACCCAACTTCTAGGCCACGTTATATTTTTTTATCCAGCATATTGTCACAATGACAGATGATGAACGAAATTCAGTTATACCTAAATAAGATCGACCTACTTTTGAATTTAAGTGGAATATAGCACGTTATTTCGTTATCAAATATGTGTTTTTACTTATTTTTTTTTAATTTGAAGCGATAGTGAAGTGTGCTTAAATAATTTTCAAAACTATCTTTATGTTGTAGAAAATTTTCATTTCGGAGTTGTGGATTCGATTTCCATTGGAATTATGTGGTATTTTCATTTCCTCGTTTTTGTCAGAAGACAAAGCACGGCTGAGCTTGAGTTCCGGTTCGTGTGTTAACATTAGGTTAGCTAACCTATCCTACTATATTTCCAATCTTTCACACATATTAGACAGAGCTGGATAAGAGATAAAGAAGTACTTACAGGCCCAAAATCTGGTAAAAAGAGAAATTTCCTGGCATTCCATTGCATCACCGTACGGATGCCCATATTGGATGGGACTTAGGTGTGGAAGTGGGCCCCATCAAAAAATGTAAGCTCGAGCTTACATTTAAGCAAATTCAGAATGATTTTCTAGTGCCACTCCCAAAGTACTTTGTAGAAACAACTACAATTTTTTTTTTTACATGCTGTGTAGAGTTTACAGAAGGTCGTTTACTATAGTGGGAACCTAGTGATTATACACTCCGTTTCCTATTTATTATCCGTCTTATTTTCGAGACTTTGCGTGTTGAGTGACAAAATTTCGCACTCTGTCTTGTTATCAGGAAAATTATTCTCCCAATTAGGAATCGAACCCACGACCATTGCGTTTAAAGTCAGATAAGATGCCCATTCCCAACGACCAAGTCGTCTCACCTTACTCAAAATTTACTCTTACTTTTTAGGAAATATTTTAAGTTACTTATTTATGTTTCTGAAGGAATCTATGCTTGTATTACTTAATTAAAATTATTCCTATAAATTGATATTTGGTGTCAATATTCAGACGTTAAGTTTTAATTAATTTTTGTTTCATTATTCAACTTTCGAGTTCAGTGTTTATTTAAGGTACTAAAATTTACTTAAAGTAAGTACCTATTTTTCTATTACAAAAACATTTTTAGTTTAGTACTAATAAAGCAAATGACTGTGAACATGTGAATAGATTTACAGCCATTTCTCCACTGGAAAAGTTTTTTATGGTATATATAAATCATTTTCTTTACCCAAGACTGTCGTGGCGCAGGCGTACAAGCTTGAAGATGTATCGCGATAGTTGCGGGTTCAAACATGGAGCCCACACGGGAATGGAAGTATTATTTATAAATATTTTTATTTTATTCACGCTGGTATCAAGGCTGAAGAACGCCGTTAAGTTCCGCCACTGATGCAATACGCGAATTTGATAAAAAAAAACATTTATGAAGTAGAACCTGCATTCAGTTTTATAATATATTTTTTTAATTCTATCTTTATAGCTCCACGCTGTGTCCCGCTTAATACAATAAAAGGTAGGAAGAGAGAGCCTTAGCACTTCCTTCCGTGCTTTGTCTTGGAGCCAGGAAATGACTAGAACTCGTTTTTCCGAGTGAGAATCGAACCCACAATGGTCGCTCTTATAGTCATACGCAGTGTACCTGTATGATGACGACTTCAAAAACTATATACACAAACGTCCATAACCAAAACATAACCATAAAATCGAATCACCATTATTTTCTCTTAATCATTTCAAGGAGCTTTACAAAGCCTCATTATACCAAAACGATGTCATTAAACAACATGGTAAATGAAATTTTGGAAGCTCCTCCATATTGGCTGTTGAACAAACAAAACTTTTGGGGGCACCAATACCTCTGACGACCCTCTAAGCCTATATACATACATACATTTTAATGTCTGGGTACTTTGGAATATGTTGGTAGGCAGGCTATACTGAATTTGATTTTTTTCCAATGCAAATGTGACTGTAAACGAGACAGGTTGTGGGTTCGTTTTCCACTGGAGGAAATGAAATATATTTCTATTTCTTTGATCTGGCGTCGAGGCAAAGCGTGGCGTTGAGTTCCGCCATTCAATTCGTAATGTCTTCAGTATTCAGCGGAAAGTAGAAACGGACATGTCTGAATTGGAACGGAGTCCCTTAACATTAGGATCCCAGGTTCCCTTCCCAGCTACGTGCGGGATACAGCGTTAAGCTAAAAAAATACTGTAAGTTTCGCAGAACCATCCTATTCAGTTTTATCACTTTCTGACGTCAATAGGCATTGTTTATTGGCCATATAAATTCTAATCGCATATATTGCACGACGCAGTTATTACAACATGCATAAATTTGAGTGGTACTACCTATACATATGTAATGAGATATTTAATAAATAAGACTGATGGTCACTGGTTCAATTTTTTAAAATCTCTTTTTTATCATCATTAAAACAGCATTATGTAGAGAGAACCTAGTGTTTAAGCACTCTGTTCTACATTTTCGACACTTTCAAAATGCTTTATAGTTATCAAAACCAGATATCAAAACACAAATGAACAATTTTGAATTTTTTGCCTATTTGTCCGTTTTGTCAGTTTTCTGATAGTAAAATTATGATTTATAAAATGCACAGCAATATAGATAACCATACTAATAAAAAAATATACATAATATTCCTAAAATACACTGAAATAATATTAAATATATATTCTAATAGTTCAAGCGGGCGAAGCCTTGCGCCGGCCGATTGTTGAAAAAATAAAACACAATAATTGACTACATTCCAATTAGGTCACAATTTCAATATAGCGCTGGCAGTTTTTCAATATAATATCGATACTAAGCGTAGAGTTGCAGATTGTCGAGTAAAAAAATAAATGAAAAAACCTATAAGAAATCTATATAGAAGCCAGTCGTGGCGCAATGGCACAAAGTGTGACTGTAAAACTGATTGGTTGTGGGTTCGATCCCCACTCAAAGAGATGAAATATTTACTTAAATTTATATTTCCATTTCTTCGCTCTGGTGTCGAGGCGAAGCGCGGCGTTGAGTTCGCAAAAACACGCAATGCTTCCAAAATTCAGCAGAAAGTGGGGAATGGAGTGTCTTAACACTAGGTTCCCTTTCCCTACCCTGCTGGGTGCGGGATACAGCGCGAAGCTGATTTATTTGATTTATTTTATTTATAAGAAATCTCATTCTCAAACCTAAAAAGATGGATAGTAATATTATTGTGTCAATATTGATTGATTTTGATTTGAAATGTTTCTTTTATATGAAAAAGGCGAAGGCAAATGACTTAACCTTTTTATATAGGTATATACTCGTATATATACAGAAGTGGTAGAAGAATAAATGCGTATAAAGCGGGAGTGTTTGATTGGTTGAACGCGCTAATCTGGGGTAATACTGATTCAAGTTTCTTATTTTTTATATTTAATCCGTTTATCGAGAAGGGCTAAAGGGGTACATAAATAAACAGACAACTATATATAGAGGGAACCTAGTGTTAAAACCCTCCGTTCTCACTTTCGAAGCATTGCGTATTGAGTGACAGAACTGAACCCCGCGCTTTTGCCTAAAGAATACATCCCGTTAATAACTTCTGTACCTGCCGTCATAGCTACTTGGAAAGAGTCATGTGTCATACACAACCACTACCTATTTCCATTTGAATACGCAGGCGAAGCCGCAGCTACAATATACGATAAAATACGGATTCCGTAAACATACTTCTTATAGATTTCTTTTCAAAGCCAACTCATTTAAAAATCTTTGAAAGCAATTCAGAAAGAAAAAATTTAGAAGATTTATTATGTACTTTCTCGAATATAAATCAATTGTAGTTGTATTAACCCGGTTATAATTTACGTTTTACAAAGAAATATATAATAGGTAGAGAGAACTTAGTGTGAAATAATTCCATTCGAATTAAAGATGTCTAGGTGGCGTAACCCAACACTGTGTCTTGCCGGTCCCTGAAAACAAAATAATAAAATAATCATTTTTTATGTCTTTTAAATTATTAAATCCAGATTTACAGATTAACAGGTATAATTTATTTTACTCATTTCCTTTTAGAAAATTATAAGTAATTATTCATTCATATGAGCCTTGAAAGAGCTTGGTTAAAATGATTATTTATGTATATTAAAGCAAATCTTTTATAAAACAGAAAATTGGAAAAGGTATTAACTTTCATATAAAATTTATTTCATTTACAAATATACCTACTAATATAAAAGCCGTATAAAATCTGTATTATTCATAGAATTTTAAATACTTTTTACTCGATTTTGATTACCGTAAATATTAATAATGTTTTTAGTTTTCACGCTGTATCCCGCATAATGGAATGGAATCTAGTGTTACGACATCCATTCTGTTCCCTACGTACCTCCCAATTGACCAACCCAAGAGACCTTTTTAAAAAATGACGTTTATATTTTCCAACTGTAGATCGAACCCACTACAGTCGTAAATGTCGTTGAACATTTTTCAAATGAACCTCAATAAAGAATCAATAACGATATCTATATTACATTATTATTAGTAAACATTATTAGTTTGTATTCTATAAAATGTAAAATCACATTTTTTTTCTCTTTTTCAAAGGCATTTTAAAATAAATGTTTAGTATCAATTTTATTATTATTATGTTGTCCTAATAGTTCTTGGGTCCTTTAGAAGGCTTGTGAACAAAAGTACAACAAGTAGAAAATTGACATTTACCTTAGTCAAAATTGTCATTTTTTTATTGTGACGCATTATCCGGAATCCATTATTATTTTCCAATATACAGGATGTAATGCGTTCGACGAATCAACGCTTGTTTATGGGTAGAGGACCTCAGTACCTATCCATTTCATCTCCAGGTATGTTTCCCGATTTTCAATGGTTCGTAAGATATTTGAGAATTTGTATTTTTTTTTTAAATAAATATAAATGGATTCTTGAAGAAAATTAGCAAATATAAAATTAGCATATATTCTTAACTTTATATGCATTTGTAGTTCTTAAAATAAAAGATACAAATAAATTACTTGTAAAATGTTAATTGCACAGTGTGTGAAAATTTATATTAACTGCCACCCAAGAGCATTAGCCAATTTACGGCCTGTGCTAGGATAGCTTTACAATATCAAATTATATGTACTCTATAAACATTGTAGGATTGTAGAAGGCTGGTAAAAAATGCAAACATTTATGTAAATATGTAAAAAAACCAATTTAAATGTAATCAATAACAACAACAATTTTTCTACTGTTTCGTGTTTTGAGTACATTTTTTAATATGTTGTCATTGAGTTGTGCTTATGAAACTTTTCAGATTATTCTATATTAATACTAGTAATTTTTTAAATTATTTCTCGATATAAATCGCTAGTATTTTTTTTTCACTGCAGCTCTTGAAAATTTTGGGTAAAATTCAGCTTATTTAAAAACGATTTCTGTTGTCATGTTATTTCCAAGACTTATTAGGCAATAGTTTTAAAGTATTTTATTATACAAAAGGCCTACTATTGAGCTATGTTGAGGAAAAAATCAGGAGCGTTTTTCCCAAAAATCATAAATTCTCAAATATCTGCCGAACCACTGAAAATCGGCAAACATACATGGGGGTCCTCTTCTTATAGACATCCGTTGATCAATCGATCGCGATACATCCTGTATACTTTTATTATTGTATAAGAGAAATAAATTTAACATTTTTAAATATAAACTGTTATATAAAATACATTTAAAAATTATAAAAAAACGGTCTTTCGACGGTGGAACAAGATTCCAACCAGCGGCTAAGAATCCAGAGAGAAATACCTCCTCATAATATATATATATACATATATTTCTAAGTGTAACTATTTGCAATCAGTACATATTTAAATACTGATTGACTGATTACTATGGCAAAGTATTAATACTATAATCAAATGAGGTATAGTAATATCATGACTTGCAGAGGCCCTTATCCAATAACAGGGTCTCTTATATTAATATGAAACGAATCTTTCGTCCAGTTTAAGAATGTTTTTGGATGATTTGAAAAGAGAGACTTGTATCTAGAGCAACTATTAGATATTTCCTCTCTAATGGTAGAAATTTCTGCGAACTGGTGAACTTCGGTGTTGATTATTAAACCAAGGCGCCTTGGTGATAGTTTTCTACAAAGCATTCTGAACGCTGAAGGACTTCTGAGCGATGTTGAGTTACTAGAGCTCTTCCAGAGTTGGAACCCATATGTCCAGGATATGAGAAGTTTTATGGCCAGCTTATACACTAGCAGTTTATTTATTTCATTCTCCAGTGATAGTTTGGAATTCCTTCAGTAAAATTAATGTAATCACTTTATCTACAGTGCCAGTTAGAAGCTAGACGTGGCGCAGGATGATACGCGTGTGATTGTAAACAAGACAGGTTGTGAGCTCGATTCCCACTTCAGGAAAAGAAATATTTAATAATATTTTCGTATCTTCGCTTTAGAGCCGAGGCAACCATGACACACACGACCAACCATGAAAAAAAATCTTTAAAAAGAAACATTATTTATAGAGGAGAAACGCAACTTTACTTTATTTTTTTCAGCGTAGTAGAGTAGACAGTAAAAATATTTTTTCTTATTTATTTTTCACCTTATGCAATTTTAATACACTTCAATTCAATGTAAGCAGGTAATCGTTTCCAAAAGTTCCTTTTAGTTCGTATTTATTCTTGTACAAGATGAAGGTCGTATAAAATCAGCGTGGGATTGATCAATCAATACGACTTTTTAGAACACCAATTATTTTTTAAAATCTAATTATTACTATATCATGGCATAGTTAAGAAGATTTTCATTATGTACGCGATGATAGCCAGTTCGATTTCTTCAGCTTACAAAAGTAGTTCAGCTTAAAAATAAATTAGTTTAAAATATTTACGTTGCCATCGTTACACAATTGCCGTTACAGAAGTTGCTAGCCGGAACGCAATGTAGATGGAGAATCTAGGATGAAGTAACAACCCTATACCGGGGTTATGGAAGAATCCTTGAGGATCGAATCCACAACCAATTGTGGTTACAGTGAAACAGAAAATGTATATAAATTTCGGCAAGAATTGGAGAACGGAGTGTCTTAACACTAGATTCCCTTTGCCTACTTTATTCTGCAGGCTAGCAGATCTATGTTAGTGTTCAGATACTTACTTCGTGCTGTACTTAAAAAAAATATACTAACAAAAAATTTACATATTTTTTTTACAGGATCACTTGTTTTTTGTTGTGAAATAAGGCAACTCAACGCAGCGCTTTACCTGAATGGGAGAGTAAAAATAATTTAAATATTTATAACCTTCGCGTTTACAGTCAACTTCTAAAAATATGTATATTTAGGCATTTATTATTATAAATTTAGAATAGGTGGGCCCTCCCTATCCTGTTATTCTGTAAACACTATTAATACTGTAATTTTAAGGAAACTTATGCTTTATTCTTCTTAAGATACGTATCATATTAGTATCTACATTTTTACTAAAAAAAATCAGGTGAAGAATACTCAATCAAAGGGATTTTCAAAGCGAATTCTAAAAATGTCAATTTCATGGTAAACAGATAACGCACAAAAGTGCTGAAACATTTATGTATAATGGAGATTGCGTTATAAATATTTACGCGGGCCGATTTCCGGCTCTTGCTAATTTGAAATCTATATATAAATATCCAAAACTCTACGTTACTGACAAGTCACTGTTATGTTAGCGACTGACAGAAAAAACACAGTCAAAACAACGCGGTGAAGAAATTCTTCATAATGATTTGGATGTCAAAGTCATGTCAAATCAGTCAAATTTATACAAAACTCGGTGTTAAACTCCACCAATCAACAAATAATAAAAGTGCGTTGGGAACAAGTGTCTTATATTCCCTTTGCCTTTCCGGCGGTATACAAAACACAGCGTGCAGCTAAGAACAAAAATATAATTTAATATTAAATTTGGTAACGCCGAGATAAGTTAAGGTGAAATAAATAATATGCTTATTAATCAAAGTAAAGACAGCTTCACGCGATACTCTGTATATAGTGGGGTAGGCAGAGGGAACCTAGTGTTAAGGCACTCTATTTCCCATTTTCCATTGAATTCTGGAGGCATTGCGTGGTGAGTGGTGGAACTCAACGCTGCTATTCGACACCAGTGTGAAAAAAATGGAATTATTAATTATTTAATTTTCCTCGAATGGGAATCGAACCCACAACCTGTCGCACTGGCAGTCACACTTTGTGCCCCTGTGCCACGACTATTTATAAATCTATCTGTAAAAAACTTTGAGTCTCAAACAGATTTATTTCATTTCCAGTTACAGTTTTAAATTAAACAGTATTTTTCCTCAACATGCATCAATTTCTTAATGTTTTGAACACTCATCAGTGATGTGCGTAGGTTTTAAATTACGATACAAATCAACTGACTTTTATGAGTTCAAAGATTTCAAAAGAAAACAGGAAATGTTGTTGTTTATAGTGTGTTATGCCTTTGTGTATAAAAATAATGTAATAGTTGTGGGTTTGATAATAGTGTAGAAATTTGTTTTTTAGCTGCACAGTATATCCACACTCCGTAGACACTCCGTAGCCTACCGTTGATTTGGCGACATCGCGCCGTTTCCGAACGCTGCGCTTTTTTCAATCCCGTGAATGGGAATCGAACTTCCAACTGTCACACACTTTCAACAATAATATAGTCACACGCTGTTCCAATTTGTCCATGACAGTCCAACTTACATGAATTTAATTATAATAAATAGAAAAATTATTAAATGGGTACATGTGTTCAAGTGAAAGAATAAGAAGAAGATTGAAGATTGTAATATTAAAAACTATTTTTCAATGATATCCATTAGACAATTGAAGTTAATATGAAAATATAAAAGTTTTATTCCGAAAGTAAATTTGAAGGAAACGAAGATCTGACTGAAAATTAGCGAAGCTCGAACGAAATGAATAGGAAAAGCATTTTACTAACTCAATATTTGCTATCATTACGCTCACAGAGAACTGTCACATCGTGAACCCAATTTGACTGAATACATTACTAAGTTTCTAAGATTTTCCAACATTTTGCTCTTTTTGCTGTATTTAGTTAGATTTTTTTTTTATAGCTTCGCGCTGTATCCCGCACACAGTAGGGTAGGCAGAGGGAACCTAGTGTTAAGACACTCCGTTCCCCACTTTCTGCCGAATTCTGGAGGCATTGCGTGTTGAGTGGCAGAACTCAACGCCGCGCTTAACCTCGACACCAGAGCGAAGAAATGGAAATATAAATTTAAGTAAATATTTCATCTTCTCGAGTGGGGATCGAACCCACAACCAGTCGGTTTGCAGTCACACCTCCTGCCGCTGCTCCACGACCGGCCTCAAGTTAGAAATTGACTTAAAAAATTACTATACTTTCAATTATTAGGAATCTGAGCCCATCGTGGTGCAGTAAAATTAATGTAATGAAATCCAAAACCTGTATTTTTTATTTTTTTTCTTAAAAACGTCGTAAATGCAGTTTTAACTAAAATATTTTTGCAAATTTCATAATATTTAGTGTTTATTTTACTTCATCAGCTCATAAATAAAATACATTAGTACTTTTCTATGTATTGTGCTAAATTAAATTACAATCTAATGTTACTGTAACTGATAAGATAGTATAAAGAGTTATATTCTTTATTAATATAATACATAAGTCAAAATAAATAAGGCCGGTCGTGGCGCAGCGGCATGAGGTGTGACTACAAAACCGAATGGTTGTGGGTTCGATCCCCACTCGAGGAGATGAAATATTTATTTAAATTTATATTTCCATTTCTTCGCTCTGGTGTCGAGGTTAAGCGCGGCGTTGATTTCTGCCACTCAACACGCAATGCCTCCAGAATCCGACAGAAAGTGGGGAACGGAGTGTCTTAACACTAGGTTCCCTCTGCCTACCCTGCTGTGTGCGTGATACAGCGTGAAGCAATTTTTTTTTTTTTAAATAAATAAAAAATCATAATTTTCCTTGTTCCAGAGGGAGGACCCCAGTATGAATCTTACCCTGAACGCTTCAGCAAAATGGGTAATTGAGGCATCGCGGGGAGTCCAAAATCCAAATACACTATTAGAAAAATATTCTTTAAATAGAAAAGTAGATGACCCTACTCGAGCCCTTGTACTCACTTTCTATGGCATTCTTGTTATCATAGGCGCTGTTGGAAATGCACTGGTCGTTATCTCGGTAAGTAGCTTGTTGTAATTTTCTATATCTTTATTGCAATACTTCGATAAAATAATGAAAACATATAACGTTTTGTTGTCTTTCTGTCTGTCTGATTTTTAGTGCGTTGTAAGTATTTTTGCTTTTTTATATTTTCGGTTTAGCACTCTGATTTGAAATTTTTATCATATTATATAAATTCAATCCTACAACACTATCTTATCACAGCGGAAACGTTTTAAACCAACTAAATAGTATATCCTCAAAATTTTAGGCACTGAGTCTGGAAATAAAATACAGCTCGGATTTAGTGATATTACACTCCAATTTGTCACCAACATATAAACTTATGAACACGCCTATTTCCTCTTCTCCTCAACTTAAATGTTAACGTAAATTCTTAATCTAATTTCTTTAACAGGTAGTAAGAAAACCAGTGATGAGAACAGCCCGCAACATGTTCATAGTCAACCTGGCTGTATCAGACGCGCTGGTCTGCTGTGTTGGGACACCGCTCACGCTGATGGAATTACTGACTAAACATTGGCCTTTACCAGACTGGCCGAGCTTATGCAAAGCTTGTGGTGCTATACAGGCTATATCAATATTTGTATCCACTATATCAATCACAGCAATCGCTTTGGACAGATATCAGGCAAGGTTGCTTTTGTGTAATTGGTAATATTAGCTTCCTACTATCGTGGTGGAAGGTGTGAATGGATCTGCTTTAATTTGATAATTGCTAGTTCAAATCTAATTGAGGGGAAGGAATGGAAGTATTTCCTATTATGATATGCATGTATATGTCGGTCGATATTGTCCTGGATTAATGGGATAAAAGTTCGGAATTGTGACAACGTTTTGAAATAATTAAGAGGTTTCTTTGGATAGGTGGAAAATGAAAATATTGGAGAGGAGTGAGAGAGAGAAAGGAGTTGCTCGACTCTAGGTTTTCTCTTTACCCGTCCTACAAATTACGAGAAATTGAAGACGTAGGAAAAAGTCTTATCTAGCTTTATTTATAAACTACTTGAATGACTTCACTTATACGATGCGTTATGTTCATCCTTTCCAAGATAATTTAAGTGATGTGTGGCGATCTTGATTTAAATCCGTACAATCTAAAATCTTCTACGTAACATTTAAATGTTCCACGAATTTATATCCAAAATCCTTTAAGAATTTCTTGGGAAACAAAATTTAACTTCTTGCGTAGCATTTAACTTTTTTTTGTTTGTTTATCAACTTGATCATAAAATTTTATCAAAGAAATAGATAAAAGTTAACAGTTTTAGTATGAATATTAAAGTTATAGATCCGTTAGTTTACAAAGTACATATAATTGTGTTTAATTTAAATAAATTAAATATTTATGTATAATATAATAAGTATGAAGCCGTCATTGCGAAGTGGCACAACATATAGTGGACTGTAAACGAGGCAGTTGTGGGTTCGATTACCACATGAGGGATTTCCCACTTTGGTAACAAGGCTAAGCGCGGCGTTGAGTTCTACCATTCAACACGTATCGTTTCTAAAATTAGTGCATGAGGAGTTTCTTAATAAGAACGAAGTGTCTGAACATAAGGTTGACTAAGATTCCTCTATCCTATCCTCCTCCTTTAATCTATCATTCATACCATCAACAGTATTTACTAAAGTGAAATATTATACTTTATTCCGTTGAATAACTCGCGAAGCAGCAAAAGTTTCTTGAATAGATCTTATTAGCTCGTATAACCTATCAGTAATATTCTAAGAAGAATCTTTTAAGAATTTTCTTTAGTTATGATTTAAATTATAGCTTCGAATTATTTGCTTTGTGAAATGAATTTAATCGATATAAACTTCTTTTTTTATTTTAAGTATATAAATATAATATTATTTTCTATGATATTGAGTGACGTCAGTGGTTATTGCAATCTGTGGTAATCAGAATGTCATTGCACTTGATTCTATCAGCACAGATCGATTAAGTCGTTTTTATCTTTTTACTTCTTTTTTTATTATCCTGTTCAAAAGGAACCTGGGATCTTAGTGTTAAGACACTTCCATTCTCCAATTGCCACCAAATTCTGGAGGCATTGCGAGTTGACCTAAGTTGAGTGGTCCACCGCAGGTGGTTGAGTTTCAACTCAACGCCGCCCGTGGCCTCGTTTTCAAAGCGAGATAATTAAAATATTGAATATTTCATTTTTTCGAGCTGGAATCGAATTCATAAACTGTCGCGCTTACAGTCTCAAGACTGTCCCTGCACCACTATTGGATTCATTTTAATATAAATATAATTATATCAGAGAGAATCGACGCCAACAGTTTTGATTGCGTTGACTTTGAGGTATAAAATGGAATTTTCCATCTCATTCTCAATTTTGTGAAGAGTAAGAAAAGATGCTCTTACTGTCCTCCTAAGCCTTCTAGCCTACATGCACCATTTCATTTTTTAATTCAAATAGTTTTGTCCATGCGTTGTATGTCGTTTCGTTGTTTATAATCAGTTAATTTCTGACCCACAAAGGCCATATTTATATTTCACTCTAACAAAATCGTTAATATTGAAATCACCGCTAAAATTAATTGGTTGAATTTGATCGAAAAGGGTATTATATTAAGGTAATAATTTAATTGGCAATACTAAACTAATTTATTATTTAAACTAAAATTTAAAGCTAATACTGAGAGTCTATATATTAAGGTCATCGCTGACTGTATACGAGTGATGGTAGTGGGTGTGATCACGATATACACAGACTAAGGAGTAAAATATTAAAAAGATATAAAAAAATTGAAAAAAAGATAATCAAAAATTTGAGGCCGGTCGTGGCGCAGCGGCACGAGGTGTGACTGCAAAACCGACTGGTTGTGGGTTCGATCCCCACTCGAGGAGATGAAATATTTACTTAAATTTATATTTCCATTTCTTCGCTCTGGTGTCAAGGTTAAGCGCGGCGTTGAGTTCTGCCACTCAACACGCAATGCCTCCAGAATTCGGCAGAAAGTGGGAAACGGAGTGTCTTAACACTAGGTTCCCTCTGCCTACCCTGCTGTGTGCGGGATACAGCGTGAAGCTAATTTATTTATTTTATTTTATTTATAAAAAAATGGATTTGTTTGAGAAGAGCTTGAATCGAGCAACGATTTATTTTTTTTGCATTTTTTATAAATATTTAAGTTGTATATCATATCGACGAATACATTATTATCTAATGTGAAAAATGAGGCCAGTTGTGGCGCACAGGCACGAAGTGTGACTGTAAAACCGACTGGTTGTGGGTTCGATCCCCACTCGAGGAGATGAAATATTTACTTAAATTTATATTCCCATTTCTTCGTTCTGGTGTCGAGGCGTTGAGTTCTGCCACTCATCATGCAATGCCTCCAGATATCGGCAGAAAATAAGCAGCGGAATGTCTTAATACTAGGTTCCCTCTGCCTACCCTGCTGTGTGCGGGATACAGCGTGAAGTTATAGTAAAAACTAATAAACACGTCTTTAGTGTTACTGCTATTGAGACACAAAATTTCTCAGATTCCACTTAATTTTTGATATATTACGTTTTGAGTGGCGGAACTCAACGCCGCGATTTTGACAATTAGAGCAGAAAATTAAAATTAGTCATTCTCTCGATTTGGCACCGAATCGACAACCCACCTTTAGTGTAGGATGCTTTATCACTGCACTACGACGGGCCAAAAATATAAGTGATTAAATTATTTTCAAACTAAAACTTGGGGAGAACTTCTTTTAAGCAAACATCGTTCTAGCTCAACGATAGTCGAGCTATGTAAAGTTGTACAGCCCCTTTGTTCTCTCTCTCTCTCATGCTTACTTAAATGGAAAGACAAACAAAACTTGTCAAAAGTTTAGTATTTTCTTTCATTATATTCCATCTAAATTTCAAAATCAATTTATTAATCAATTTTCTTTTTACCGGACGGCACAATAATGTACACACATACACGTATATGTCAATCTAAGTAAATATTTGTATATTTTTTTAGCTTCACGCTGTACCCCACATATAAGAGGGTGGGCAGAGGAACCTGATAACCTAGTGTTAAAACACTCCGTTCCAATTAAGATCTCACTTTCCGCAAGTTGAATGGCGTAACTCAACGCCGCGCTTTGCCTTGTTATCAGAGCGAGAAATTAAAAATTTGAACCTCCACGTTCTTTTACCTAATCTGATTGTTATTTTATATTACAAATAGAGACTATTGCCTATATTAGAATTTATTACTTCTTTGGATGAAAAGTTTACCCCCTCATTAATTCCACGTGGGCTATAGACTTAGAAGCCCCTATAAATTCTTATTGTACGTGTTTCTGTGCCAGTATCTGGAACATCGATATTTAAATAATATGATGTATCTTTTTAAATTTGTAATTTTTCGTATAATGATCGATACTCCACCGGAATTCGAGACATTGTGTGTTGAGTAGCGGACCTCAACGCTGCGCTTTGCCTCACAACGAGTGGGGAACGGAGGTGTCTTATTAAAACACCTCCGTTCCCCACTCGTTGTTACCCCACTTTCCATTATGGAAAGGAAATTTCTTACCACTAGGTTCCCAGATGCCCACCCTGCTATGCGAGATACAGCGTGAAGCTAAAAAAAGTTAGAAACAATGTATCGCTAATTTTTCTTTACGAAATACTAAGACAATACAAAAAAAATAATAATTATATTATAGCGATCGTTTATTAACAGTATAACTGTAGTTTATAATTATAATTTGAAGTAGGTTTAATTAGTATTGGTATCCAGCCCTAAACGACTAGAGATATTTCATAGTCTCACTTTCACTTCTACTCATACAATAAAAAACAAAAATCATATTTTTGTGTCATACACAAAAAAAATGAGGCTAATGATTAGCAAGTGTGTGTGCGATAAGTTGTGGGTTCTATTCCCATACACTGCTATGCGCTTCATTCCGCATAGCAGTGAATAAAAGTAGAAAAACAAAAATATTATGAAAAGGTATAATATTTGAAAAGGACTAGAAACTGCATCTCTTGGATGCTGTCCAAACATACTAGTCGATTCGAGTCTAGCTAATATCCAATTTTATACATATTCCAAATATTTTTCTTTTATAATACATTAAAAAAGATTACAATAATTGAATTTCTCCAACAAATTTAAAGCAACTTCATTTATATGCATGAGAAGTTTATTCAGTGAATCTAATAAATAGATCGAGATCGTCTACAGTATGTCTTACTTAGCGTGTCTTTGATGTAAGTGAATATTTGCTTAATTGAAACGCATCTTGGTATAGAACTTTGAATATTTATCTCTTAATTAAGTATTCTTTGATAAATATTAATTAAAACTAATCAAATCAGTTTCACGCTGTGTCATGCATACTTCGGAGTAGGCATAGGGAACCAAGTGTTAAGACACTCTGTTCCCCATTGTACGTTGAATTGAATGGCGGAACTCAACAGGGCTTTTATCTTATTTGCAGAGCAAAGAAATGGAAATATTGATAAATAATAATTGATTCTCTCGAGAGGGGATCGAACCTGCAACTGTCGCGTTACAGTCCTCCCTTGTGCCCCTGCGCCACGACGGGCTTTATTATTGATGAATATGATTAAATTGAACGTTATATTTAGAATGTTTATAGCTTTTGGATTGGATACTTCCCTTCTGAAATCGTCATAGAGAAATGAGACTCGCTCTCTGTCTAAACGCAACGGTTGTGAGTTTTGTTCCACTCGTGGGAATTATTTTTATTTTCTCAGCAGCTGGAAAATAGACAAAATGCAGTGTTTAGTTTCGCTACTCAACATGCTCTCTTGAAAATTGGGCAAAATATAATGAGAAGCTATTTTTTATATTTATTATTTCTGGTTATCTGTCACTTCCTAATTTTTATTTCACTTAAGGGTATTAAATTTTTTATATTGAATTATTAGTTGAAAATTACTTTTATCAGAATTGTGGTCTCTACATACCTCTTTCGCCTCGTCCGACATACCCTTCATAGACTCCTCATGATTTTTACGTGACCATCCTCTAGCATCATTGATACTATATTTCAAAGGTTAACAGAAGTCACCTTTTTTATAAATCATTTTTCACTTCTTTCACTCGACGTGCCCAAACCAACAGAGCACGTTGTTCTTCATTCTCACCGTGACATCTTCGCTAGTGTCTGTCTTCTTCTGTTTATTCTATATTCTGTATATCTTTTCATTGCGGATTCGATCAACTAAGGAATCCCCTTTATTGATATATACTTATGTTATTACTATAATAACATTTGTAATCTATTATTATCAATATATTAAATCTTTCTATTGTTATCCTACTGCTGTTTCCGAAGTTTCAAGATTATCGTTTATTATATAAGATTAATATCATAATCTAAGGCTCATTTTGTATGTACCTGAACAATAAATAATATTGACTTTTTACATAAGTGCTGGTATAAAAGTGATACAGCTTGACGTTTTTTTCTAAAAGCAGGCAAAGGGAATATAGTATTAAGAATCTCCGTAATCAGCCACTTAGAAGCCAGTCTTGGTGCAGGAGCGCAAACGTGTGACTGTAAACGTGACAGATAGTGAGTTCGATTCCCAGTCAAGAAAATTAAATATGGAGTGGAGGAGTGTTAATTTTAAGTACACAATCAATATTAATAATAAGTATGATGTGAAATATTAGCGAAGTATTTCACTACTCTTTCACATCATACTCTTTCATACATTTTTTTTTTAAATAAAATAAATTATCTCCCCGAGGGAATCGAACCAATATCCGTCGCGTTTCCCACCATATCTACATGTTTATGTAAAAAAAAACAAGAAATACATAAAAAAAACACCCAACTATTCTTGACTTCTAAGCACCTTCAATACATTACCATGTTATTCCACACTTGTTGCTCATAATTTCCACGCCACAAATTTTTATCGTCCATATATTACTGGAGGGCTTTGTGACCTTTAGGTAAATGTATGTATATAAAATAAACAACATTGAAGCCTATGTGGTGCATGGAATAGTATCCGATAGTTGTAGGTTCGATGCCTTCTTGTTAAATGTTTATTTTTAAAATATTTACTTTTTGCAAGAAAGATAGAACGCGGTGTTGTGTTACGCTACTCAACACGAAATATCTAAGTTCTCTCTGTTACAAAATACGAAAATAAAACTATTGCAATCACTGCCTACATCAATGCAGTGGTAGCGCGGGGACATTAACGTTGTACTGTAAACGCGACGGACGTGGGTTCGATTCCCACACGGAATTTATTTATATTCATTTCTTACTTCTGATAACCAGACAAAAAACGCGGCGTCGTGTTCCGTCACTAAACACACAATGCCTCGAGAATGCGGTACAGTACCTCGATACAGCTTCAAAAAAAAAACTAAAATCAATTTATCTTATTATAAAATATAAGATATATTTATATTATATTACAATGTGAGGCCAGTCGTGGCGCAGCGGCACAAAGTGTGACTGTAAAACTGACTGATTGTGGGTTCGATCCCCACTAGAGGAGGTGAAATATTTACTTAAATTTATATTTCCATTTCTTCGCTCTGGTCTCGAGGCAAAGCACGGCGTTGAGTTCTGCCACTCATCACGCAATGCCTCCAGACTTCGGCAGAAAATGGGGAACGGTGTGTCTTAACACTAGGTTCCCTCTGCCTCCCCTGCTGTGTACGGGATACAGCGTGAAGCTGATTTGATTTGATTTGATTTGATATTACAATGTAGTTCATATAAATTATAGTTCTATGGCGCCTGTAGTTTCTCAAGCGCTCAAGTGCTTAGATAATATCTAATTAATTTACTACTTAATAACTGTATATACATATCTTATTAAGTAATATGTTCAAGTGTTTTCAAATGAGGACGCTATATTATGTGTTTATTTCTCGGTATGCTTTTTTATAGCTTTACGTTGTATCCTGTATTTAGCAGGGTAGGCAGAGGAAACCTGGTATCAAGACAACAGAGGATTGTCCACTTTCCGTCCAATTTTGGAGACATTGTGAATTGTGGATCTCAACTCCGCTATTTATATTGTTACCAGAATGATATAATTATAAAAATACTTTCCTGCAAATCGAATCGAAATTCGAATGCAGAACGATCGTTTACAGCCAGCCGCTATACAACGACGTCCTCCTAAATTAGTCTATTTCTTTTGCTTTTGCTGGAATCCGCACATAGCAAGTTATGTACAAGAAACCTGGGAACCTATTGTTAAGACACTTCGACTCCATTAAGGTACTTCAGTTCCCCACTTTCCGCCGAAAGAATTGAACCAAATTGAATTTTCGAGGCATTGCGTCTTGAGTGGTTGAACTCAATGCCTCGAGCGGGAGTTCTGGAGAATGAAATATTTAATATATTCATTTTCTATGTATATATTATTTTTTTTATTCTCCCGAGCGGAAATAGAACCTACAACCATCGTGTTTACTGTCGCACGCTTGAACCCCTGTACCACCACGGCCTCATTAGTCTAAATAATTTAAAATAAATATTTTTGTAACATTTTGTTCATATTTCATATAGGTAGCGCTATCAGCTTTATTGAGTGGTGTTATCTCGTTTCTAGTGTTTGGGTATTCGGTTCATTACATGTAGCTCTCGAATGATAAACTGATAAATAATGGACTTCATACAAAATCAATATGTTTTATACAAATATTGATATACAAAAGTGCAGTTAGTTTAAATGTATTTTTTGAAAGATATTGATTTTATTTTAACTTTTTAATTTTAAATTAAATTTTTATTTAATTAGGTAAAGTTATAATGTTAAAAAAAACAGCTTCACGCTGTATCCCACACATAGCAGGGGAAGCAGAGGGAACCTAGTGTTAAAACACTTTGTTCCCCACTTTCTGCCGAATTCTGGAGGCATTGCGTGTTGAGTTGGCAGAAAACTCAACGCCGCATTTAGCCTCGACACCAGAGCGAAGAAATGGAAATATAAATTTAAGTAAATATTTCATCTCCCCGAGTGGGGATCGAACCCACAACCAGTCGGTTTTACAGTTACACTTCGAGCCGCTGCGCCACGACTGGCCTCAATATTTTTAACATTTTATAATGTTATTCTATACTGAGCAAAGAAAAAAACTTTTATAGAACGTAAAAAAATAACATAGTGGCAACGCCTCTTCGAAACATCTAAAAAAGTACTTAAAGTTTGTTGTTTGTTGTTTGTTTTCTATACAAAAACGATTTTGTTTTTTTGCTGTAATAAAAAGTAATAAATATGATTCTAAACGATTTCCAGATGTCTTTAAATTGTATTTCTCCGCTTTGGTATGGCAAAGCACGGCATTGAGTACAGCTTCTTAACACGCAATGCCTCCAGAATTCGGCGGAATAAGAGGAACGGAAGTGTCTTAATGTGAACGGTCAGTGTCTTTACACTAGATTCCCAGATTTCGTCGGATACATCATGAAATATATATATATATATATATATATATATATATATATATATATATAAGTTAGTACTTTCTTAGTGCAAAAGTTTAAACTACCAAAGTTTAATGTAAACTTGTCTTGTATGGACAAGCGAGTTGAGTTACATGCCCTAGAGAATAATGTAGAAAATGTTAACTTTGTTCTACTTATTAATATTTTGTAGTTTACAGAGACTCTTCAGGACCTTTTCAACCTAGGGAAAGAAATTTTTTTTGTTAAGACACTCTGTTCTTGTCATTTTTTTTCTCCTCACTTTCTGACCAATTTTTGAAACATCTCGTAACTGTATGTCGAGTGGTGGAACTCAACGCCGCACTTTGACATTTATTAGAAATGAAGACATTTATTAAATTATTCATGGAAGTAAGCAGTGCTAATCGAATCAACATTATTTATTCACACGTGTACAACAATTCTAACGTTGGTAAATCTATTTCAGTTTATTTGGGACTAAACTAACATAAATTAGTTTATGTAACAGTTAACATAACAAAGTAAAAATTGTTGATGCTTTCTTGTTTGTTTTACTAGTTAAATTAACTTAGGAACTAGAAATATTATCAAAAAAAATCTGGCTTAGCGTGTGCCGCAGAGAGAATCTAGTGTCTTCCTCTCACTCCGTACTCCGCTGTCATCTTTCTGTGTAGAGTGGTGGAACTTAATTGTGCTTTTACTGATCCACATTTCCCATTTTTCACCAAATTCTAAAGTCATCGCGTGTTGTGTGGTGAAACTTAACGCCGCATTTTACAGTGCAAGGAAATTAACATAATAAATATTTCATCCCCTCGAATACGAATCGTACCCACAACCATCACGTTTATAGTCGCACGTTTGTGCCCCTGCGCCATAACGGATCAATAATATTTTTAAAACTTTTTTAAAAGTTTATATTACAGTTTAACGTTTTACTGTCACATGGGAGGGCATTTTTAAATAAATATCTTTTTTTAGTTAGGAAATGAAAAGAATAACATTGCTGTTTACTTTGAAAAGCCATTTTTTTGAATAGGAAAGCTTAAAAATATGTTATGTAAAATATTCATATATAACCTGTTTAGTTTAAAATATTCATATATAACCTGTTTAGAGAGGCCGGTCGTGGCGCAGCGGCACGAGGTGTGACTGCAAAACCGACTGGTTGTGAGTTCGATCCCCACTCGAGGAGATGAAATATTTACTTAAATTTATATTTCCATTTTCTTCGCTCTGGTGTCGAGGTTAAGCGCGGCGTTGAATTCTGCCACTCAACACGCAATGCCTCCAGAATTCGGCAGAAAGTGGGGAACGGTGTGTCTTAACACTAGGTTCCCTCTGTCTACCCTGCTGTGTGCGGGATATAGCGTGAAGCTAATTTAATTTAATTTTTTAATTTAACCTGTTTAGCAAAAATAGGTAAAATAGATTAAAACAATATAAATAAAAAAAATATTCTATAGGTAACGTATAATTAAGAAAAATATTAAAACCTATAAACATAGAATTCTTAAAAATCTTGCACAACTCAATTTAGTGCGCAAATGACTTTCTTAATAAAATTATTGTCGTACGTTTTTATAGTCATTTTCATTTTTCCTAGACAAATTATAATAAAATTAGTATAAGGAAAACCAACTTTATTATAAACGTATTAAACTACATTTTTCCTTACAGCTGATCGTGTACCCGACACGGCCTGGATTGCAAACAATGGGGGCCCTCATTACAATGTTCTTTATATGGGTCACAGCATTCGCCCTAGCATCTCCACTTTACGTATTCAGAAATTTAAAAACCCATACAGTTGGTTTATTAGGGATGGAGACCATAAGTTTCTGCATAGAAGACTGGCCGATAGACAACGGGAGGGCGATATATTCCGTATTCAGTTTGATCTTCCAATACCTGGTTCCGGTACTGGTGGTGGTGATAGCACATGTCCAA